>CAJHNH020008505.1:154978-359730 GCA_905116865.2 Candidula unifasciata
TTCCAAGCTCTTAAACTAGTCTCAGAATTATCTGGACTAAATCTAAATTAAAGCAAGACAGTAATTATCAAGCTAATTTCACCATGAGGTTAAAAATTACTTAGTAAGGGATTAGGTATAATGAATATACACTTCATTCCTTTTTAATTGTCCCACCATGCTGGAAACCGGAACTGGCCGAGATTTCACATGAGGACATAATTATCACTTAATTAATATAAGTATAATAATTGAAAATACCAATGCACGTTTCTAGTAGCAAATAAACATTAATTAAATCATCAAATAGATCATATGTTTGCATACATGTACATACTAGATCATAAACGTGGTTAGTGAGGATAAAGAAATTTATCATAGTTTTTAAGCCATGTGGGGCATCAAATTTCATAATTCAGCAGATAAAATTAATTCAGAGGAATAATATCAATAGCTCAAATTACACTAATTATTATAAACTCACCCATGGTAGGGAATTCAAACACAGGCAACAAGACAACAGAACTAACTGAACTGTGTCAATTGGGGAGAACAAAATCTTGACTCCCCCAACGGTGCCTGGAATGAAAATGGAAGTGGAGAGTCCTACCAAGGGGGAAGTTACTCTTCGTTACCCCTTTCACTACCCAATCGCCTTTTAACTCTTTAATTATAATTTTGCTCCAATGAAGCATTAAGAAAGGGGTAAGAAATTTCTTAATTGCTTAAGCGTTACTCTGCTAATTAAAAACAATAGGAAAATGTTTAGAACTTTGGTAATAATATTATCTAAACAAAGCAATCTTTAAAAGGACAGAAACAGCTGTCCAGATCAGCTCGTCATAGTAGGTCACGTTTCATAGACAAGTTTGTTGGGCTGGTCTACTTTCTTGCGTGTTATGGGTGTGCCGCTCTGTTGCTTGCTTTCTGGGTTTTTCTTCCGAGAAAGAGAATACCTGTGACATAGGTTGCAGCTCTCTCTCTTTCTCTCTCTCTCTCTCTCTCTCTCTCTCTCTCTCTCTCTCTATCTATCTATCTGTCTGTCTGTCTGTCTGTCTGTCTGTCTGTCTGTCTGTCTGTCTGTCTGTCTGTCTGTCTGTCTGTCTGTCTGTCTGTCTGTCTGTCTATCTGTCTATCTATCTATCTATCTATCTATCTATCTATCTATCTATCTATCTATCTATCTATCTATCTAGTGGATTTGTGTTAGACCCATTCTGTCCATGTTTTTGGAGTGTTAAAAGCGCTGGCGTGCTGAAATATACAATACGCGACACCAACTGCATTGCGGACCCCCCCCCCCCCCTCGTAACCTTGTGCTAAGGACACGTGGCTCATAGTCTACCAATCAGAAGTGTAATTCTGTGCAAATCGGGTTCTCTGCTCCCCTGCCCCACCACTCACAAAGACACAGCCACAACTCCCTATAAGTGGGTGGATGGTTAGGTAAGTGGGTGGGTGGGTGGGTAGGTAGACGGATGGATGGGTAGGTAGATGGATGGGTAGGTAGGTAGATGGATTGATTAATGGATGGATAGTTAGGTAGATGGTTGGGTAGGTAGGTAGATGGATGGATTAATGGATGGATAGGTAGGTAGATGGATTGATAGGTATATTGATTGATTGATTGATAGTTAGATTGATAGAGAGAGAGAGAGAGAGAGAGAGAGACCTTTGCGAATTCTTGAAAAAGCGTACGACAAACCCTTGTTTATTGGCGGTCGTGATTTTACATGACAGCTTTGGACTTAGTTAACCATTGCTGTTTTAACGGTGCAGCGCTCATACTGTTGTCGAAATCAACATAAAAGCGACCAGAGAGAGAGAGAGAGAGAGAGAGAGAGAGAGAGAGAGAGAGAGAGAGAGAGAGAGAGAGAGAGAGAGAGAGAGAGAGAAAGAGTTTAATATTCTTTGTGAAGCACTGTTTATTTCCTGCAGCGTGGTTTTACTAGGCAGTTTTAGATTAGTTACTTATACCATTGCTGTTTGAACGATATGTCACTCATACCTTTGTCGAAATCTACCTAAACACACACACACACACACACACACACAGAGAGAGAGAGAGAGAGAGAGAAAGATAGAGAGAGGGGGGAGTTTAAGATGGGAAGAAGATCGAGTAGAAAATGAATTGAAGAAAAAAAAACATTTAGCTGTTTACCATTATTGTTTTAACGGTATATCGCTCATACCTTTGTCGATATAAACCTAAAAGTGACATTGGAGAGAGTGAGTTCGAGATCAGTTGGAGGGGGGTGGGGGGTTGCACTTGAACACGCGCAATTCAGTTAATGCATTCAGTCACGAATAATCTGCATAATGAAATGGCCGGCCCATTCATGTTTTAACCGCGCTTGTAGATGAGGACAGGAACAAACGGGGTAGATGGAGAGGGAAAGGTTTGGGGTGGGGGGTTGCATATTGTTTTTTTTTGTTCTGTTGAGATTTGTCTGACAGGCGGTCAACAGCACTGGGAGAGGAAAGCATATGGTAAGGTGGGTTGTTGGCTGGGAGAGGTTACAGCCAGCTACAGGGGACATATGGTGAGTTGGGTTGTTGACAGGGTGAGGTTACAGCCAGCTGCAGGGGACATCTGGTGATGTGGGTTGTTGGCAGGGTGAGGTTACAGCCAGCTACAGGGGACATATGGTGAGTTGGGTTGTTGACAGGGTGAGGTTACAGCCAGCTACAGGGGACATATGGTGAGTTGATTTGTTGACAGTGTGAGGTTACAGCCAGCTACAGGGGACATATGGTGAGTTGGGTTGTTGACAGGGTGAGGCTACAGCCAGCTACAGGGGACATATGGTGATGTGGGTTGTTGACAGGGTGAGGTTACAGCCAGCTACAGGGGACATATGGTGAGTTGGGTTGTTGACAGGGTGAGGTTACAGCCAGCTACAGGGGACATATGGTGATGTGGGTTGTTGACAGGGTGAGGCTACAGCCAGCTACAGGGGACATATGGTGATGTTGGTTGTTGGCAGGGTGAAGTTACAGCCAGCTACAGGGGACATATGGTGATGTTGGTTGTTGGCAGAGTGAGGTTTCAGTCAGCTACAGGGGACATATAGTGAGTTGGGTTGTTGACAGGGTGAGATGACAGCCAGCTACAGGGGACATATGGTGAGTTGGGTTGTTGGCAGGGTGAGATGACAGCCAGCTATAGGGGACATATGGTGATGTTGGTTGTTGGCAGGGTGAGGTTACAGCCAGCTACAGGGGACATATAGTGAGTTGGGTTGTTGGCAGGGTGAGATGACAGCCAGCTACAGGGGACATATGGTGAGTTGGGTTGTTGACAGGGTGGGATGACAGCCAGCTACAGGGGACATATGGTGATGTTGGTTGTTGGCAGGGTGAGGCTACAGCCAGCTACAGGGGACATATAGTGATGTGGGTTGTTGGCAGGGTGAGGTTACAGACAGCTACAGGGGACATATGGTGATGTGGGTTGTTGACAGGGTGGGATAACAGCCAGCTACAGGGGACATATGGTGATGTTGGTTGTTGGCAGGGTGAAGTTACAGCCAGCTACAGGGGACATATGGTGATGTGGGTTGTTGGCAGGGTGAGGTTACAGCCAGCTACAGGGGACATATGGTGATGTTGGTTGTTGGCAGGGTGAGGTTACAGCCAGCTACAGGGGACATATGGTGATGTGGGTTGTTGGCAGGGTGAGGTTACAGCCAGCTACAGGGGACATATGGTGAGTTGGGTTGTTGGCAGGGTGGGATGACAGCCAGCGACAGGGGACATATGGTGAGTTGGGTTGTTGGCAGGGTGGGATAACAGCCAGCTACAGGAGACATATGGTTATGTTGGTTGTTGACAGGGTGAGGTTACAGCCAGCTACAGGGGACATATAGTGAGTTGGGTTGTTGACAGGGTGAGATGACAGTCAGCTACAGGGGACATATGGTGAGTTGGGTTGTTGACAGGGTGAGATGACAGCCAGCTATAGGGGACATATGGTGATGTTGGTTGTTGACAGGGTGAGGTTACAGCCAGCTACAGGGGACATATGGTGATGTGGGTTGTTGGCAGGGTGAGGTTACAGCCAGCTACAGGGGACATATGGTGAGTTGGGTTGTTGCCAGTATGAAGTTACAGCCAGCTACAGGGGACATATGGTGAGTTGGGTTGTTGCCAGTATGAAGTTACAGCCAGCTACAGGGGACATATGGTGATGTGGGTTGTTGCCAGTATGAAGTTACAGCCAGCTACAGGGGACATATGGTGAGTTGGGTTGTTGACAGGGTGAGGTTGCTACTAGCTAATTGGCGTGAGGGTGGGGCATATGGTTAGGTGTTTGTGGTGGCAAAAGAAGGCGTGAGATAAACTGGATAGAAGAATAAAATGAATCTGATAAAAGAACAGGATAGGAAATAAAGGGGATAGAAGAACAGGATAGGAAATGAAGTGGATAGAAGAACAGGTTGGAAAATAAATGTGATAGGAAATGAATTTGATAAAAGAACAGTACAGGAAGTGCATTTAGGAAAACTATGTGTACAAGAGGGTAGAAGGACAAGAGAGGAAATAAACTAGATAGAAGAATTTGGCAGAATAATTTGTTAGAACTCGGGCTGTACCGAATATTCGCTTCTTATTCGCTTCGGGGCCGAATCGTGGACCTAATAACTATTCGGTATTCGGCCGAATAGTTGCGGTCAGGCCGAATACGAATAGTGGTTACCTTACACCCGTGTCTGGACTGGTGGAAAATAAACATATCAAGATTTCCCACCTTGGTTCATACTCTCAAGCGTTATCTTTGTGCACCACCTACGAGCGTACCAAGTGAGCGTCTGTTTAGTACAGCTGGAAATACCTTCAGTGAGACAAGAAGCTGCCTTAATGCTGACAAAATGGAACTAAGGTTGTTGTGTTTTTTTTAAAGTCAATGCCGCTTTCATGGATTAACTAAGCTGTCAATGACAGTTTACAAGCTTAGTTTTAAAACTAAGAATACTTTCATTCCTATGTATTAGTTACCTCAGACTGACTGACTGAAGGATGCAAAACATGAAATGTTTTTAAATGTTTACTATTCAGTACTACATTTTGTGAAGTAACATTTCAGCGTAGATTTGACATTATGGATGTTTTTGTTTTTGTTTAGATCTATTTTATACACTATTCGAAAGTGGAAGAATGAGCCTCAGTTTTAATAGTGGGAAGACAAAAGTAATGGTGGTATCAAAGAAAATAATTATTCCTAAATGTGTAATAAAAGTCAATGGTTTTATTTTGAAACAAGTACAGAAATTTAAGTATCTGGTCACATGGATAACATCAGATGGAAGATGCATTACTGAAATAAGAAACAGAATAGGACAGGCAAAAACTGCATTTTATAAAATGAAGAACATCCTATGTAATCTTTGTCATTAAAGGTTAGAAAAAGAATTCTTGCTTGCTACATACATTCAGTTTTAACATATGGCTGTGAGTCCTGGACATCGGTAGACAGGCCAAACAATTTGTAGAGACCTCAGAGAAGTGGTTAAGAGGTTTTGAAAGATGCGAAACCCCGAAGGCAGCTACTCACAGACATCAGAAGGAGACAGTCATCATTTTTCGGCCATGTTATAAGATGAGGGGAAATGGAACATGTGGTGATCACTGGAAAGATATGTGGAAGGAGGGATAGAGGAATACAACGAGAGAAGATTCTTGACAGTCTTGTTGCATGGCATGGAGGTGTGTCAGCACACGAACTAAAACATGCTGCAGGAGATCGCAGATTTTGGCGAGGAATAATCGTCAATGCTAGTCGGCAAAGCACATGATGATGATGATTCACTATTCGTATTCGGCCGAATAGTTGGTCCAGCTATTCGTATTCGGCCAAATAGTGAAAATTACTATTCGGTACAGCCCTAGTTAGAACAAATAAAAGATATGTGGGTAGAAGAACACGACTAAAGATGGGTAGAAGAATAAGACATGGATCAGGATGGGTACAAGCACAAGTCACCGATCAACACAGGCAGATAGTTGGCCGTGATGGATAGGAGGCTCAGACAACAACCAAGGACTGACAAATTGCAAGGTGTATTGTATTCACCTTATATAATAAATTAACTTCATTAAGCATCAGAAAACGAGTACTGAAATGTTACATCGAGCCTGTTCTGTTGTACTGTAGTGAATTTAAGAATGTGAGCAAATAAATTAAGAAGAGTTTGGAGGCAGCTGAGATTTGATTCCTGAGAAGAATGCTGCGAATACCTTGGACTGCTAGAATAACTAACATTGATTGTCTGGAAATGGCTAATGAAAGTAGAATATTGTATACAAAATGAGAAGGAGGCAAACAAAGTTCTTTGGTTATGTGGTGAGAAAGGGAGCACTGGAAAATATCGTGTTGACTGAAAAGATCACTGGTAGAAGAGGCAGAGGTAGACCAAGAGAAATGATGGTGGATAACTTAAGACAGGGGTGTGGAGGAATATCATCAGCGGGATTGATCCAGAACATCCCCCCCCCCCCAAAAAAAAAACGGATATGTGTGAACGCCTACACCAACTGGCAAGGCGCTTGATGATGATGATGATGATGATGACAAGCAAAGACAAGTATTAGCATTTGGGGAGGGGCAGGTATGTGACGGGGTGATTTGGGAAGAAGATCTAGACCTGCGTTTTCACCTTTTTTTAGGTGACCCCCACCCCACCCACAGCCCTCGCATTTTAAATACATCGAAAGACCTCCTATCCCAGCTAACGCCCCCTTTAAAAAAAAGTGTGATGTCAAGAGGAGGGAAAAAGAAAAAATCTCAAGCAGTATAAACGAGAACTGGAAGAAAGACTTTCACCTAAATCAAAATAGCAGATAACAGAAAAGCAACAATTACCAAAGACGTAATTTAGCGTCCATATATCAGTGTGATCCATGTAGCAACATACGGATGTGAGTCTCCCAGTCCTAGAAAGAGAATAGGGGCTTTTGAGCTGACATGCTATAGAAGGATTCTCAGAAGATCTTGGACAAAGAAGAGGAGAAATACTTAAAAGATCTTAACATCAAGGAAGATTGGCCAATGGACTGCTTCCTATCTCAGAAGCTGAAAATATTTTGGTCATATCAAGCGCCACGGTGGATTGAAAAAAAAAAATAATATCAGAAGACATGGTACCAAGAAGGAGAAGCAGAGGCCGACCAACACAAAGATGGGCACAGGATATAAGATACTCCTTGAGTACGTGAGGCTGGAGAGCTGGCGAGAGATCGAGTTTCTTTCAGATAGACCGTGATGAGAGCTACGTTCTGCAAAGGACCTGCTACATTTTGATGATTATATCAAAGTGATAGTGAAAATCCACTGATTTTGGACAAAGCACAACGGAGATCCCTGGCTCTATCAAATTGGTAGTGCTTTTCTGTTTGTTTTGTTTTTATGAATTGATATTTTATTTATAATGGAACTGGGGAAAAGAATTTTATTAGAATACCAAAATTGCTTGACGCTTCCCTTCCTCCCCTACCCCTTTCTTCCCCCCTCCTCCGTTCTTTTCCCTCTTTTTAAACTTCCGTGCGGGAGTCGCCGTGGCAGAGCTGCTAGACGAGCGCCGCAGATCGGAAGGTCGTGGGTTCGCTCCCTGAAGGAGCCGGACTTTTCTTCAAAAATGACCTTGGCTCCCAGGTCGACCCAGCGTTGAGTGGGTACCGGGTGCAGTTCCGAGAAGTAGAGGCGGCCGGCGTGATGCTGACCACATCACCCATTTCGTGCCCTTGGTCTGTAAAATGTAGGTCTAGCCCTATATGCCCTATTTGCCTAAAGGCGTGGAACCGGGTCCTTTACTTATCTTTTTAAACTTCCGTGCGGACCTGCCACCCCGCTCCTTCCACTTTTGAAAACTAATAGTCTACACTGTGAGTAATAAATACCGAGTGTCGTTTCGTTTAGTAGCTAGAATGTGGAATTGAAAATCCGGAAACAGCTGGCAGCCGTAATCACCGCCGGGTGGATGACTGACTATCTGGACAGAAAGAGAATGCTGTAGTCTGTTTGGATACTGGGCTTGTACGACAAGGGAGATATAAGGTCCTGCTTCGTGTTTTTCTGGCTGCTTTGACCAAAGACACATCGTGCTACTGTAGAGTTTCTCTGATGTTATCCTTCCATTTTGTTATTGGTCTACCTCTTGCTCTACGCCCCTCTCTTTTGGTATGTACCTTGAATGGTATAGCATCAGAAGGCATTATCTCCAAGTGGGCAAACCATTTGCTGTCTTTCTATGCAATTTAGAATTGGTTCTATGCCGACTTTATCTCGTATGACCTCATTCTTATTTTTTCTTAGACACCTCATTTCCATGAATGCACTGCGTTCCAGAAATGTTTAGAGACGATAAACTGCTTTTTTTGGAAATGGGTATTCAAGAAGAGAAGCATATAAAGAGATTTGGGGGGGGGGGGAATTAAAAAAAATATGCCTGCCAACGCATACAGGGTACGGTGAGCATAAAAACACTGAGAGGGCTCCTGGCACAGAGGACGGAGCTTGAATGGGTCGGACCAATGTGCTCTACTGTCGATACAGGTGACACGCAACAAGATAGATATGCCGGAGTGCTGATTGCTGATGTGACACAGTAAGATCTTAGTTTTACCTGTCTAGCGTTAATATGTTTTATCCTTTATGGCTTCTCAGAATGCTCGTTGCCCGGAAGGGCGTTGCACATTAGATCTAATTCTGTAGCTCAAGGGACAATACCAGGGATCTCCCAAACACCTGAACTCGTGAACCGAAAAGAGTGAGTCTGAAACGGAACACATAACCTTTAGAGCTAGGAGGCAAACAGTTTAACCACCTCGGCCCCTAAATGTTGAATTCTGTTGCCTTATGCAACGACTAAATCAGCGGTCAGACCCCTTAAGGCCCCCACTGCCCCTTATAGAATGCGAAATGTGCTGATACCTCTCTTCGCCCCCACCCCTCACCCCCCACCCATGTTTTCATTGTTTGAGCGCTCATGTGGTGGTTTTGGCTAGATGCAGTTTTTTTTTTTTTTCGTAGTGCATGTTCAGAAACCGCAACAACGAAAAACCAGCCCAGGGGAGACAAGCAGGCGGGCAGTGAAAGCAACATGGCATTGATGCAATAGTATAACATTCACACAAATGTGATTTCCTCTGTTCTTTTCACTGACAGCCTTGAATTATGGGCCCTTTGATGGCTTGTTTTCCACTGGCTCATTTATCACGTTGATAGGAATATTATTCCTATATTTTGGGGTTGTTGTGCTTATCTGCAGTTGTCTGCCATTGTGGGACGTCAACAGTCTATAAATTAGACGGTAAAGTTAGTAAAGGGCGTCATCTCATAGCTGCACAGGACCCTGACAGCCATTTAGGACTGCAGGTTCCAACTGGTTGGTCTAGCTGTTGCGGCTGCCCTAATTTATAACTTATTTTGGGTGTTGAACGGGAGGGAGGAGGGGGTATCTGGAATCTGCTGTCCAGATTGCGATTTTTAAATCTCAGAATTATATGGTAAACCTCTATGTAGCAGCAGCCTGGAGGGGGCACACTGATCAGTAGTAAATGACTCTATCCAGAACCACAGCAGCAGCTGATGTTTACCAACTTGTTTTGCAGGTCTAGGGTTCAGCATCGCTGGAGGTAAAGGCAACCAACACATCCCAGGTGACAATGGCATCTTCATCACAAAGATCATCGAAGGCGGTGCTGCAGAGCAGGATGGGCGTTTGGCAGTGATGGACAGGCTTATTGCTGTAGGTTGTGTGTGTGAGTGTTTGTGTGTGTGTTTGTGTGTGTGTGTGAGAGAGAGAGAGAGAGAGAGAGAGAGAGAGAGAGAGAGAGAGAGAGAGAGATCAGTTTTCAGTGATATCTATTATCATTTTCGTGTGCTCTGTAAGTTGTTCTACCATTTTCTTCTTAAATGGTGTTGGGTTTTGTATGCTCAGGTCATACCATCAGGTTGGCTGCCTTTATAAACTTGCATGTCACTTGCAGATCCTCCATGGTTTCCCTAAAGCTTGTTCTGCACACTTTATTGACTCGTGAGGTCAGATTTCTCTTTGTGTGAGTAAGTATGTAGAGTGGGCAGGCCTGCAGAGTATACTCAGGTGTTTGTGGTCCAATCTGACCTGCACACTGTAGGGGACTGTACAGTCTTTGTTTTATACATGTGGTGGTTGAGCATGCAGTGTCCTGTTCTTAGACAGAAAATGTTAGGTTGTTTTCTGTTGAATCAGCTGTTGGGGTCTTATGGATTGCAATGTGCTCTGCAAGGGATTTGTTTATGTAAGTCACATTGCTATATGATGAACATCTGGTTGCTGCGACACAGCAGAGACAAATGTTCAGTTGTATACTTTTATTTGCTGAATCACAACATATCATAGGCACACATTCTTCCATCCTCGTGTTCGTTCTGCTTCGCTGATTTCTGATCCATCAGCATCTTTCGAATCACCATCCATCCTCTAGCAAAACCTTGTACCTGGTATTAGGACATGTAGGAAACATTCATATCTTCTCTCGAAACATTTCAAGTATTCACAATTCCTCCATTCTCCTCAGGCGTTCATTCATACGACCTCTCGCAACCAGGTCCAAACTTCAACTGTCTTACTACTGTCCTGTCTCTTGGTTCACGTCTTCCGTTCCTTTTCATGCTTTTCTTGTATCCCTTATTTCGCTCACCATGGGATACTCGAGACACACACTTATCTTGTTTTTCTCTTGTATCACTGGTCTTCTGACCTTGTCCTCCCCATCAGGAACTCTTTGGGATTTCCCCGGGAATTCACAACATTACAGGATGTTTACCTTTGGCGACCATTCTCTGTGGTTGTTATTGATGCTGCCCATGGTGTTCTTCTTATACTGTCTGTGCTCATTATATTTCTTTGGCGCTCTGTCTTTTACCTCTGCGGCACACTATCTGAGGCTTCTATTGTAAGTATAGATAATATCCTCTCCTGTTATCCTTGTCGTGCCTCTTGTTTACCTATGCTTCACTAATGGTTGATAGTATTGAATCAAATGCTTCTGGGGGGCTGGTAATGTAGAATTTAATGTTTTAGTCATTTTTGGGTGTGGGGGAAAACAAGAACAGACCACAGGCATGTCATAAAAGTCAACTTAATTTGGAGCAGCTTTATGGTCGGGGTACATCTGCCTCAGAGGCAGTGAATTAAGAGTCTGCATACAAATAAGCCGCATGTGTGAAAGGGATGTGCACGCAACACTTAGGGTCTGGAGCTAGACTTAAGTCTGGAGGTGGATGAACACCCTGAACTTTTAGCCAGTGAACGCTAGCAAGATCAAGAATACACACGGGCGTGTGTTAAAAGATTAGGAGAGTGAATCCTAATCACTGTTTCCTGTTTTAGGTGAATGACCACAACTTGGAGGATGTCAGCCATGAGGAGGCCGTGCAGGTGCTCAAGAGTACTCAAGACATTGTCAGGCTGACTATTGCCAAACCTGCATATCTCACGGAACATATCAGAGAGCCCACAGGTAATATTAACAGGGTTTTATCCTTTTTACCTGAGAATCTACAAAATGAACTCATCCGAAAGGTCCCATTTCCCTATAAAAGCCGCTTTCCCGACTCGCTATAGAGACAGTTTATGAGACGTGTAACTAACAGTACTTATTGCATCTGCTGTCTACCAAGCATTCAGTGTGATATGGGATGATTCAATTTACTAAAAACCAGCATTTAGGGAAATTTCCTTTTTTAGAAAAAAGCTTCTTAGGTATTTTAAAGTCTAATTTTTCCCATTTATTACAGTGGTTATCAGGTGACGGGGTCACAGGGTCAAGTATGTCAACACTGTAATTAGTTTACAGACTCCAAGAAATGTAATCCAGTTGATTCTATGCAGCATTTGTTTTCATTGATTACTTCCCTTACTCTATATGGTTTTTTTTTAAATTTGTGTTTTGGTTTTTTAACAAAATGGTTTTGTGTCTGTGTAGTTTTTGTTTTTAAGTGACGTGTTAAATTAACTTTTTTTTTTTTAACGATTTTTCCTGGTCTGAAATATCCTTAAAAAAGGAAAGTATGGGAGCTGTGTTTTTTTTTTAAGTCACCAGGGTGAAAGGATCAAAAGTGTACGTCTTTAAAGTTGAATCTTCAGACACAAAGTTACAGAGAACAGGCATACACTGTCCCCCCCCCCCCCCCCCTCCCCCCCCTTCCTTTTACAACTTTACGCAGATCACTTCTGGGTTGATTTTCACAAGGGAATGAGCACTGTACTGTTGTGTGGTGGGCTTTGTTTTTTTCTAAGTCACTGGGGTAAAATGCGTCAAAAGTCTTTGAAGTTGAATCTTCAGACACAAACAATACCATTTGACATTTAGTTTTTGGCCAGGGCAGTTTGAATGATATATCACTCATACTGTTGTCAAAATCTACATAAAGAGAGAGAGAGAGTTTTTCACATTCTTTCTCTAACATTAAAAAAACAAAATCCATCATTTATTTGTTTGTTGGTCAGATCATGGACCAGTCAACATCCCTCGCTCTGCCTCACAAGGCTTGCCCACATTCAGGCCTCCGACTCCACCAGCAGCAAAAGCCGAGGAGGAGCCTCCCAGGTGGGCTGTTTTGTCTGATAATTGCCGCTTGCTGCTTGATGTGATGACCATTTTGTTTGTTGCTTCATGAGGGCTGTGTTTTTCTGCTTGGTTTATTCTTGTCATTTGTAGTGATTGTAAGACATGTTGATGTGAATGTTTGCTGTATTGAGAGTGAAAGTTTGTTGTGTTGATGTGAATGTTTGCTATGTTGATGTGAATGTTTGCTGTGTTGATGAGAATGCTGGATGTGTTAATGTGAATGTTTGATGCATTGATGTGAATTTTTGCTATGTTGATGTGAATGTTTGCTGTGTTGATGTGAATGTTTGATGTGTTGTGAATGTTTGCTGTGTTGATGTGAATGTTTGCTATGTTGATGTGAATGTTTGATGTGTTGATGTGAATGTTTGCTATGTTGATGTGAATGTTTGCTGTGTTGATGTGAATGTTTGCTATGTTGATGTGAATGTTTGCTGTATTAATGTGAATGCTGGATGTTGTGAATATTTGATGCATTGATGTGAACGTTCGCTATGTTGATGTAAATGTTTGCTGTGTTGATGTGAATGTTTGATGTGTTGATGTAAATGTTTCATGTGTTAATGTGAATATTTGCTGTGATGATTGAATGTTCGCTGTGTTGATGTAAGTGCTAGCGATGTTGATATGATTATGATGGGTTGATGTGAATGCCGGATGTGTTGATGTGAACGTTTGATGTGTTGATGTTAATTTCGGATTTATTGCAATAAATGTCAGTTGTATTTTTTTTTTTTAAATAGGGTAAAAAAAGTGCCGGTAATCACCACAGAGTGTCCGTTACAGTAGCACTGGGAAAAAAAGTATGTGTAAAAACGGGTGCCATGTACCTCCTGCTAAAAAGCCGTGGCTGTGTTGAAATTAATGTCAGCTTTGCTTTGGTCTATGTCATCAGTTCTAAAATGAATGACATATGCCATCATCAGTAGAAGTAAAAACCAGCTGTGTTGTGAATGTCGTCTGTGTTGAAGTGCATATCAGTTGTTTTGTAGTGAATACCAGCTGTGTTGTTGTGAATTCCAGTTGTGCTGAAGTGAATACCAGTTGTGTTGAAGTGAATACCAGCTGTGTTGAAGTGAATATCAGCGGTGTTGAAGTCAATACCAACTGTGTTGTTGTGAATTTCAGTTGTGTTGAAGTAAATACCAACTGTGTTGTTGTGAATGTCAGTGTATTGAAGTGAAAACCAGCTGTGTTGAAGTGAAACCAACTGTGTTGAAGTGAATACCAGCGGTGTTCAAGTGAATACCAGCTGTGTTGAATACCAGCTATGTTGAAGTGAATTCCTATTGTGTTGTTGTGAATGTTGGTTGTGTTGAAGTGAATACAAGCTGTGTCAAAGTGAATACCAACTGTGTTGAAGTGAATACTAGCTGTGTTAAAGTGAAAACCAGCTGTGTTGACGTTAATACCAGCTGTGTTGAAGTGAATACCAGCTGTTTTGAAGTGAATACCAGCTGTGGTGAAGTGAATACTAGCTGTGTTGACGTAAATACCAGCTGTGTTAAAGTAAGTACTTGCTGTGTTGAGGTGAATAATAGCTGCATTAAAGTGAATACCAGTTGTGTTGAAGTGAGTACCAGCTGTGTTGAAGTGAATACCAGCGGTGTTTTGGGAAATGTCAGCTAGGTTTTGGTGAAAGTGAACGGTCTTCAGGTGAACGACAGCTGTGCAGAAGTGAATATTCACTGTGTTCTAAATGAATGCAAATAATGGTGTGCTGAATTTTCTTTCTGTTGAAGTGAATATCAGATACAGTTAGTAAATCTCATTTGTATACGAATGAATGTCATGTTGCCTGAGTTGTGAAATTCACTTGGGTTAAAGTGAATGTTTTCCATGTTGCCAGTCATATGACGAAAAAAAGCAATTAATGAGTTCCTCCTTGCCGGATCCACTCCTAATTCCTCATTCACACATTCTAACACATGTTATGTCATCTAATCTCATGTCTTCTATCAATATTTGTTCACATGTGGTCCTCAGAATATATCCCTTATCCAGTACCAGCGTTCCCGTACATATTGCTTTTGTAGCCAGATGTTTGAGAAAAACTGACAAAATCATGTAAGACATCATGTGAGAAATGATGAGATTAGACCTACAGAAGTGGTAAAACACCCTCTGTTAAATTTGTTAAGAAGCAAAGACTGAAATGGTTCAGCCACCTAATGATAATGAAAACAATGATACCGGCTGCAAGAGCCTACTACATGAACATGGAAACACATCTACCTGCAGTTGATCTCACTTGTTTCTCAGCTACCTATGGTCTGTTAAATTGTCACATCAAGCAGCACAAAACAGATATTGCCTAAAAAACAAGAAAGAAAATGAAAACAAAAATTATTCTGGCTTTTGTTTAGGCTCAGAGTAAAATAACATATCACAAGGAGACTGAAGCAGGGGAGATGTGATTAGGAAGGTGAATGTTGCATAAGCCTTTGAACATCCATCATTATACTGTGTTGCTATTATATGTCAGGGCTTTCAGTCTGTTCTAATCAATTCTGTGCAGTACTTTCGATATCATGGAAAAAATCCAGCCCAGCACCTTTGGCCTCTCTCAGCAGTGTTTATTTTAGGGTTTCTCTTCTGTCTATTTTTGTCCCCACTTCAGGGCCAGTTTGGTGATTCTCTGATCACTTCTCAGAAAGTTCCCAGTGCAGCACCATTTTTTTATGTCTAACAACTGTTGATACCGGTGCAGACATTTCCCTTATTTCTTTGCCTATTTTGAATTCATTTAATGTTCATCAATTTCTTCAGGCCACTAATCTGATTTCTCTTAATGATTTCTTACTGCAAGATGTGGACTCATACTCCTATTTGGGCAGTAATGTAGTTAAAGAATTGGAAAAAAGGGGGAGGGGGATTTGATTTGATTTGATTCAAGAACTGACATCACAGCACTCGGGGCATTCCCATAAGTGCTCCGTCCCCATCTTCAGCAGCCAGCGAAGAGTTCCGATACTAATGGTGCCAGTAGCTTTCTGATTAAACGTCCGTCTTGCCTTTCCTCTGAGCCTTGAGCTTCTGCCAGAACCTCTCGTCACCCCCAACTGCATCAATCTCACCAGACTGTGGTGATCCATCTGCTCCTCCGCATTGTACACGCTCTCCCACAAGGCACTAACCACGTCTGCCCTATCATGTAGCAATATTCCACCAAGTTGTGCAGAGCCAGCCAGTCTGTCCGCCTGTTCATTTCCCAACACACCGGCGTGACCAGGTGAAAAAATCCAGACAATACTCCTCACTCATGTCCTCCGCAGCGAAGCATGCCACTCTGCACGAAGCATACCTGTGGAGGGGGATTAAGATATTAAAATATGAATACAAAATGCAAGAGGAGTTTTCAAAGAACTGTACATTTTTTGGAAGTCAAAAGAAATTAACAATAATACTAAACCTAACATAATTTAATTCTTGTGTCAGATCAGCACTGCTGTGTGGAGCAAAAACATGAAGAGCAACTAAAACAATTACTAATAAATTATCAACATTCTTTAACCAATACCTATGCAGAATAGAGAGAATTAAATGGAATGATAGAATCACTAATGTAGAGGTTTTGGAGAAAAGAAAACAAATTCCAGTGGACCAAGAGATGAAGAAAAAATGTTGATGTTGGATGGGACACGCTTTGAGAAAACCTGAAAACAAAATAACTGGAATGCCTTTTGCACAGGAACCCATAGAGGCATAGAAATAAAGGCAGAGCAAAAAATACAGAAAGGGATATAAAAAGATAGGGAGGACATGGCATAAGCTGCAAGTTTGATAGAAAGGATAGAGTGACTTGGTATAAGTTGGTTGAGGACATGTGCTCCATTGATAAGGTTAGCCTCCACAGGAGCTGCATTAGTTTTAAAGCAAGTAGCTTAGAAAGTGTGAACCTGTCAGAGATATTACTAGTGAGTGAAAGATGGGATCTTTTGTTGAACATGCATCTGGATAAATTCTAGACAACAAATGTAGAATAAGCAAATGTAAAAAAATTCTAGAAACTAATGTAAAATGTGCAGGTGTAAAGAAATTCATCAGTTGTTAAAGTAACGAAAAAGAACAAGTATTGAACTAATGTAAAGTGTGGGAACCCATCAGATGTTAACCTAATGAATCAGAACACATATAGAATTAATGTAATTGTATGGAAACCTATCAGGTGTTAACACAATAAATTAAGAGTAGAAATAGAACTGATGTACATGTATAGAAACTAGGACTGTACCGAATATTCGCTTCGTATTCGCTTCAGGGTCCAATAGTGGACCTATTGACTATTTGGTATTCGGCCGAATAGTTGCGGTCGGGTAGTTGCGGTCGGGCCAAATACAAATAGTAGTTACCTTACACCTGCTTCTGCATACACAGCCTTAATGCTGACAACATGGAACAACTGGTTTTGTTGAAAGCTAATGCAGCTTTCATGCATTAACTAAATTGTCAGTGACTTTTCCAAGTTTTGTTACTTGTTATAATACTTAGGATTCAGCTGGTCTTATGTTTTGATCTCCATCATCATCATCACGTAGCAGATTCTTTGCAGAGTGTCTTTCTCATCCACTGCCTGCCTGAAAAAAACTCAAGTCTATCACCATCTCTCCTAACTGGTGCACTTTCCTACCTGTCACTTTTTTCCTATGCCCATTTTCAGCCTGGTCTGCTCCTGCCCCTCTTACCTCGCATTATGCCTTCCGCTACTATTTTTTCCAATCTGCATCATGGTAGCTTGACCTCGCCTAAATTAGGAACAAGGAAATGGCATGTGATATAATGGTGGCCAATGTATTGTTGACCATATCATTCATCTTCTTCTTTAAGTCCTCTTTTTTACCGCTTTGGGTATCGAGGGAGATATAAGGTCCTGCTTTGTCACAGTGTCGATTGTTCTGAACCAAGAAATGTCCTTGGAAATGAAATGACCGGTATGATATTAAATACATCACCCATCATTTACAGCCTAGATGTACACTGCAACACAGTGTGCCAAACGTAGGAGAAGAATAAGGTCTGATCACTTGTTATATAATTGTAATATTTGACCATGTGGGCAACAGGTAATGATAAAGGTCTTTATATTCAAGGGAGGTTACTGAGACAAATGTCTTTGAGATTGAAGAGCAGCTTGCCTCATAAAGTGGCAGAGCATTGTAAGTGACAGGCTGTGTAAGGCATTTCCTTTTGTTTTAACATTAAATTAACCCTGTTAACTTTTTTTTTAATATTTGGCTCAAGCAACTGTTTTAACACCACTAGCAAGTTGGGAATTAATTCTTAACGTTTCCCATAAACATTGTCTTGTTAAGTTGTAGCTCATTTACCAGAAATGTATTTTCAGCAACTAATTATTTGATTTCTGTTTTACCTTTGCAAAATGTTTTATTCTTATTTTTCGTTGACTGTTTAAATTGTATATTTAATTAATGTCTTTGTGTAGCCTGCATATTATTAGTCCCCCTCCCCCCTCCCCCCTTAAGTACATACTAACAGCATTAACATTGTTAATCATCGTACTTGCTTCCCGCCATCTCACATCTATGACAATCAGCTGCTTGAGAACCCCTGATACTATTGTAATAACATGAGAAACAAATTAACAGGTATTAATTAATACTCATAGACGCATAGGAATGAAAAAGAAATCGCTAGATGTATTAGGTAATCGGTACCTGTCTATATTTTTTTTCTACGCCCGCGATGTGTTGTTGACTGCACTAACATGGTGGGTACCGATTACGTTCAAAATGGTGTGTACTCATGCTGTTGCAATGCATACTTTCGTGGTTGATCGACTGTGCCAACAATGAGCTGAAATTCTGGTGTGGGGCTGTTAGCATTGGCACATCTGACAGCTGCCCTGTGCATTTTTACTGTGCATGTGGGAGCTTCAAGATTATGCGGGGAAGTTTTTCACTAGCTTTCAAATGGAACAGTGAAGAACATTGTGTCAGTTCCGCTAGCACAAGAACAGAGCAGTTACAGGGCGACCCTTATTCAGAAATGTTGGAACCTCGACCTATCTATATCCTGTTTGTGAAATTGTTGACTTATGAGAACAAGTTATCTTCATTGCTTTTGGTCTGTTGCTTCTCTGCCTGTGGAATCCTGTGTCAGTTTACATTCCTTTGTTTCCCTTTCTGCTGTCCTCCTCGAGGTTCCTTGAGTCCTTTCCCATGTCTTAGATTAGAGGTTCTCAATCTTCCTTTAATGCAATCTCAAGTTGTAGTGACCCCCATCCATACAATTATTTTTGTCACTACTTAATAACTTATGTGAATATAGATTTTCCTGTGGTCTTAGGCGACCCCTGTAAAATGCTTGTTGGGACCCACCGGCAGGTCGAGAACACTGAATTAGATGACAGAAAGTTGTAACGCTATAGGCGCACACAGACTTTTAAGTGTTCACTGGGAGATGGGAAAATGGTGTGTGGGAATTACAAGCATCAGCAGGCTGGACAAGACAGTTTGTAAATAATCTGAAGACGTCAGTAACAGATCAAGCAAATGTCACATTGGAAATAGGTATAAAGAAAGTAACAGATTAGTTTACACCAGCGGTTCTCAACCTGCCGGTCTCGACCCTTTCACAGGGGTCGCCTGACCATAGGAAAACACATATTCATTGAAGTTATAAAGGAAAATTATAGTTTTTGGGTCTCTACAACATGAGGGAAGGGTATTAAAGGGTTGCGGCATTAAAAAGGCTGAGAACCACTGGTCTACATTTTTAGAATGCAGTTTTTATTGCCAAGGAAACACAGAGAAAGAGATTATGATGCATTTTGGCCAGGCAACAACAGTTTCTAGAAGTCTGAACAAAAAATGTAAATCTAAATTATATATTTTGAAAAGCAAGTTATGTTGTTTTTAATTCCAGTGTAATTTCAGTTGTAACATTTGCAAGCAAAAGTTGTAGAACCACTAAAGACATTGAGCGAAAGTCAAATGCATTCAAAAACAAGTGATTGAGGAAAAGGGTGAATATTAATTGTATGAATTCAAGAAAAGCAAAGAAGAGTAGTTGAGAATGATGCAAATTTGGTGTTGGTCTGTGTTGCTGTGACGCTTGTGTGAAACAGCTCAAGGACTTAGGCGAGATGCCCTTACGCCTTGTATTTTATAATAGACAGTTAGATTTGTGTCTCACTAATTCTAGCCAGGATGCATCGAGTGGAAGGATGCACTTTTTTTTTAATGATCCGAGAGTGAGAAGGTTAGTTTTGTGCAGTGGACAAGTACACAATTTTAAATAAAGGAAGGGTAATTTCTGGACAACCGCGTGTGTCCGCAGTTATATGACAGAAAAGATGGCAATATATTGAGCACAGCATAGGTGGGGGGGGGGGGGACTGACAGAAAACTATCCAAAACAATGTCTTCTAAGAGAAACCATGAATGGAACATTGTTGTGAGACGCCGAGGGCGGACGCTGGACTAGATTCCGTTCATGATGTCGACAGGAATGCACAGGACAGACCGGATTAGAGGACTTGACTGTGGGGCCCTGCAGGAAGATAATAGCACCGCGGGATGATGATAACACAGAGAGTCGTGCATATCTCGCCTCCAGTGAGACGCAGCCAGAAATGTACCTTGTCCTACCTCAGGATCCCCTCCATCAGAATATTCCTAACACTGCTTATATCACTTTGGTACTTCTGTTCCCGTGTTTTTCTGTCTTTTGCTTATTTTTCTCCACCATTGTCGCATCGGGCAGGTAATACTAGTCAAATTACAATTTTCCACTTCATTAGGCACATGAGGCATACAGTGCTAAACCTTTATTTTAGCGTGGTGTAGCGGCCAGATGTCTGCCAGCGTACCCGAAGGTCGTGGGTTCAAATCCTGATGGACCCAGACTTTTTTCAAAAATGGGTCAATGAAAAGTCCTGAGAAGAAATGATGTGATGTTGACCAGGTTTAAAGGATGTTTAAAGGAAAAGGGTCATTTACTTCACTTTTTACTTATGTTGACTGCTTTTTTTTTAATTATCTGATTTCAAACGTCGTTAGATTCCACACTTGTTCTTTTGTTAATGCCAAAACTGTTACAAGTTCGTAAACCTGTTTTCTTCTTCTAATGTTGCTACAGATACTCGAATATTGACTGGTGTCGTCAGTTCATTTTAACTGCGCAGAGAAGATTTTTTTTTTTTTTTAATCACATCTTTGCTGCTTGATGGACAAGCAGATCGTAATTCGCCGTTCGTTCATTTTTGGGTCTAACTTTTTCAAGGTTATCGATTTTTTGCTGCGATGTAAAACCAACAGTGAGTGGACGATTGAACTGTTAGTTCCGCCTGAATCAACCAATGAGATCAGCCGACAGAGAAATTTTTGAGAATGATGGCAATATGGCGTTGGTCTCTGTCGCTGTGAGGCTTGTGTGAACTGCTCAAGGACTTCGGCTGTGTGCCTTTACACCTTGTGTTTTATAATGGACAGTTAGATTTGTGTGTCACTAATTCTAGCCAGAATGAATCGAACAGAAGGACGCAAGGAGCCGTATTTTTATGATCCGAGAGTGAGAAGGTTAGTGGTGTGTTACAGTGGACAAGTACAACTACAACATTGTTTGAAAATAAAGGAAGTTTCACAGTTAGAAATAATTGAACACAGCGGTTTTGAAGTTTAATTAAACTTAAAACTAGTAACACACCAGTTGCACAAGTTAGATTGTAGGTTCAGTACTTAAATACTTGTTTGTCGTATGCAGTGGATAAATTTCTGAAGTCGTGGTAATCTGGTAATGTAATAATAATTGTGGCTAGCCATAATTGTTAATTATTCAGTCCCGGTAGTTTTGGGGCGGTGGTGCGTGCTCGTTAGGTTCGAGCAATAACTAATATTAACAACCGAACGGGCAAAGGAAAGGTTAGTCTGAAGATTAATTAATGAGACTGCTTGGCTGATAACAGAAAATACAATTTTTTTAAATAATAAAATGAAAATAGTGTTTTAAGAAAAAAATAATCCTTTTTTTTTTTTGTTCACAGTTCCTCTTGAAAATGACGTAAACTTAAAGAAAATTAGGAAATATTCCAACTATTAAACCAGTTTGACCTGGCAGACCAAGCCCACAACCCCAGTTAAGATACTAATGAACAGTAATGATGTACAGTAATACTAAAATTATTTACCAAAATATTTACAGTAAAAACTTGTTAACACAAATTCCAAAAAAGTGGGACTGCTTGCTTCAAAGATCCTCAAAATTATCTGAGTTCTGTACGATGCTTTTATGGTAGACATTCAGCTGCTCTGCTGAGAAACTGAACTGTAGGAGATAAAACATTATGCGGTGGAGTCAGTCAGTTTCAACTTGGATACTGTTTAATATTTTCACAGTAAACCCCTTAAATAGTCTTTGGCTTAGGTGTTGCAAATGCGGGCTCTCCTTGCAATAACGGTCGCTAGTTGGACGGCGACAGCCGCTTTGTCGGAGTTCAGTCCCCTGGCTGCATTGTAATTATGGAGTGGAAAAGAGGGAACGAAACAAATGACATAATTACGGGTAGGGTTTCTGTTAGGGTTAGGGTAACACATGTAACGTCGAGTACTTACCCATAATGACGGCCGCTATATCTGATAATTTTGACACAGGAGTTGCAAATAATGGCCGAAAATGTGCTTCTTGTGGCAGTGGCGCCATTGGAAGTCTGCTAAATATGACGGCAATAGCGCCTGGCTAGTGCCCAATTGGTGCAGAATTTTGCGTTACTTTGTTTTGTGATTCGTGCCTTGTCCACTCCATAAGTGCACTGCAGCCAGGGGACTGAACTCCGACTAAGCGGCCGTCGCAGTCCAAGTAGCGACCGTTATTGCAAGGAAAACCCAAATGCACTTTGTAATGCTGAGGTACTGAGTTCAATCCCAGTTGCAGGCATTTTGGCAGCCTGTCTACTCAGTTTAGTTCAACAGTGGCAAACAACTGAAGTTGAAATCTTACAAAAATCACAAACAGTCACACAGTACTCACAATGCTGGGGTTGGTTCTGCAATGTCCTTTAAAGAATATACTTTATATAGATAAAGCTTGGTTAAATTGTGTCAGTCTGTCAGAATTGGATCAATATCAGTTTATAACTATTCTATTGAATAACAGATGACTGAAGTTTTGGGCTAAAGTTTTCTGTAGGATCATGCATATTTTTTTTTTTAATAAAGAGTCAGTATTCCTCATATGTGTATGCTTGCTGACATCAGTGAGAACTGCACTTATCTTATTAATGAACACCTAGTGTTAGTGTTTTAAAGGGATGTTTGTTAATTTAAAACCCCCCCCCCCCCCCCCCACCCCCTTTTTTAAAAAACAAAATTCATCAATCAATAAAAATTTACTGTTATTAGTGCTAACTGTGCTAATGCTTATTTTAAAACTCATATGTTCTAACAGTTTTGACATTTATATCATACATTCTACCAGTACATCTGTCTCTTATTTTTTTTTTTTCAGTCTTCATTTCTTCAAGCACACACTGAATCATCTGTAAAAATTGCCCCTATTTATTAGCATAAAAGGAAACATCCATCTTTATCTACTTTTGTGCAAGCATAGTTTTTTTGCTGCCTTTTAGTCTACAGGGTTTGTGAAAAGTAACAAAACACACATCTTCATGGTTGCAAAGTAACAATACACATATCTGCCTGGTTGCAGAGTAACTATAGACCTATCTAATTCTTCGAAAAAGTAACTACTACTGTAGGTGAATAAAATAAATAAAAAAGATAAGGCATTCAAAACATCTTTTGCAATTGGCAAATGACACAAATACTGTACACACAGCATACACAAATAAAATATCATCTGTTAACAATGTACATTTTTCTTTTTCATCACCATGTATATTTAGTGTTTCTTGTACTCCTATACGTGATTAATTTTGCTTTTACCTTGATTACAACTCACGTTTTCGGACCCATAAAGAGAGTGACTTCCCTTCCTATTCATAAATCACTGTCGCACGGCTTGTCCTATGTTGTGGGGGTGTCATGCTACGCTGCATGCAGTCGTGGGATGTAGGCTGCACTTTCTCATGGGACGCAGAGGGGTTAGGGCCAGTCCTGCATGTTTCGGGAATGTTAAAAGCGCTATCAACCTGTAATATAGAACGTGCGATATCACTAATCATGAGACCCCCACAACAAAGCACAAGTTGCGTTACACCGATTTATGAATGGGAGGGGAAGTTACTCTTTTTCTGGGCCTGAAAACGTGAGATGTACCTTACCTTGACTACAAGTAGTTCATGGAGGTGATGACAGTAACAAAAGCAATAATGTGGCTAGAGAGACAAATGTTTTCCATGTGTACTTTCTAACTGATTCCATGAACAGGCTGAAGAAGATTTGACAGAATTGATTTAGAAGCAGTGGTTGTAGTCTCTGAGGAAATCTCACACACACACAAATTAATTTTTGTGCCAGGACATTCTGGGGTAAGAGGAAACAAACAAGCAGATTGGCTTTCTGTCAGGGCCACAGTAGGCACAGGAAAAGCAGTGGACTGGGCGGATGTGCTCAGTGCATTCCTGGAGGCAGGACGAGTAGATAATTCATGAGAGCAGGAAAAAAGGTGAATGGGAACTTGTCAAAAGAGGTGTCAGAAATGAACAAAGTACAGGTAACCAAAACTGGAGATACTGAAGAATCTGAGTGCTTATGGACTGGTGTGATGAGTATGGTCAGGTGATTAACCATCATCATCACTTGTAAGACGCATACAAATGTCCGTGATTGTAATTTTAAGGGAACACATTTAATTCTAAGAAGAGCCAAGCTTTAAAGTATATCTTTAGTTAGAGGTAATATAATTCAACACTAGGTCTATTCCTTCTGAACAACATTATTGTCATAACCAGTATACACAGTTTTTGTTTTGTTTCTGTACGACTTTGTAGTGCAGTCTTTAATTGACATTATGATGTACAGTTGGGAATCAGAATGAATTCAATGCAGTGAGAGTGGGCACGTTCAGGGAAACAACTAAAATCTTGTAGTCATTGCCGAGTACAGTGTGATTTGTGGCAGCCGGACATAAGCAAAATTGCAGTGTATGTGTACACAATTTGTTTGTGACAAGGACATACGCAGCCAAAAGCATGTACACCTTATTTAAAAGGATTACATAATCTTGTATGAGTTATTAAGGGTATACTCCTTTTGTGGGTTCCGGGTCCCTTTGATGGAGGGTGATAAAATAGGCTCGCTGTCCCTCTAACAAGCGGGTCGTGAAGATGACTAAGTAAGATTGTTTTATTCAAAGTCAGGGTGCATCTGCCTGAGAGATGAGGAACCAACAGACTGCATTCATATAAGCCAGATCTGTGAAATGGATTTGCATACAAGAGTCCAATTCTGGAGCAAGGGGAAAGTCTGGCTCCAGAAGTGGATGAAAAACCAGAATTTTCCGACAGCTTGTAGCCAGTGGATGTGAGAAAGCAAACTTCGCGAAAAGCTCTGTTGTTAGTCTGCCTCCAGAACCTGAGTTTTGCCTCACATTCGTTTCACTCCTGTGGCTTTTGTGTGTGCAGACACTTGATTCTTTGCCTCTTAGGCATATGTACTCTGACCTCAAATAATTCAGAAGTTCAAGCTTATTTGGGAGGTGGTGGGTCTGTTCTTGTTTTCCCCCACACTTGGACCCTGGAACCCACATGATGAAATTTAAAGTATTTTATGTGTATACGCTGAATTTATATTCTGCATTATGTTGATCTCCCAGATTTGATGGTAACCGGCTAGTAAATCATAGGATGTGTACATTCATACTCATATTTAGTGCACTCATGCTCATATTTATTCTTCTCCCCCTACAGAGAACCTAGAAAGATTGTATTGAAGAAAGGATCAACAGGGTTAGGATTTAATATTGTGGGAGGGGAGGATGGAGAGGGGATTTTTGTGTCCTTCATCTTGGCTGGAGGCCCGGCTGATCTGTCTGGAGAGTTGCGGCGAGGGGATCAGATTATCTCTGTGAGTATTGTTGCATATATTTGTGTGTTGTGATTGTCAGCATCAAACTACTGTCTTTGTTAGTAGATGCACACAGCTCCTGTGTGGGTTGTGTGTGTGTGGGGGGGGGGGGGGGGAAATAGACCTGCTGCAAGTTGTATCATCATCATAAACCACTTCTGTCGTTAAGCGTCGTGGGGAGGAATAATTTGCCATCCAGTGCACGTTGGCTGCCACTGGCTGTTGTCATGACGTGAAGGCGTAGAGTGTCTTTAATTTTGTTGACTATTTTTTTTATTACTTTGAAGTTGCAATGCATCTACCTGAAAGTTGAGGAACCAACAGTCTGCACAGATAAGCCAGATATATAAAACAGATGTGCATGCAAAACTCAAGTTATAAAACAAGGCTAAATTAAAGATGTAGATAGGAGAGTAGATGAGCAGCCAAAACATTTCGCCCAAGTTTGCAGCCGGTGAGCGCAAAGAAGATTTACTCATTCACGAGAGAGCAAGTTTTTTTTTAATAACTTATACATTGTATGTTTTGGGTGGATATTTGTGGAAAGACAGCAGACAATCGAAAATTCTGATGAAACAGATGTGCATTATAATTTGTGTATGAATGTTCAATTGTTTTAAGTTGTAGTGTGTGCTTGGTCAAGTGCTACAGGTATCTTCATGCCTGAGGTCAGGATCTTCTGATTCATATCAGAAAGTTAGTCTAGACACTGTTCCAGAGATCACCAGAGCATTTTCCTGGGGCATCCCTGAGAAGAAAAAAAAGAAGATCCCTGAGACTTGTCACTGGAAAAAGAATTGCGTGTTTTGTGTGCCGCTGTCCGCAGGGGACTAGCCATTGTTTGCAGGCTAGACCATATGTGATAAAACCTCTTGACTTTGCCTTTTTATTTTTTATATTCAGTCTGTTGATTGGGACATTTTGGTATGCTAAAGGATTCTGACTCTAAGAAAGAGGCAGTCAGGTGTTCGGTCATGTGATGAGAATAGAGGCGTTAGGGAACATTGTGATGACTAGAAAGATTGATATTAGCAGAGGCAGACTAAGAGAGACAATGCTGGGTGGCCTGAAGCGATGAAATAGTAGATTATCATCACACTGGAATTTATTGAAAATACCAAAGACAGATCTGTGGAGAGACGTGAGCATCTACGCCGCTGGGCAGGACACATGATGATAATCTGATTCCAAAGAATACCATCTTTGGAGAGAGAGAAGCAAATGAGGCACTCTCATTTTAGAGAAATTGGACAGTCAAAAAATGTTAAGCATGTTATGAGGAGAAATAAAACTTCAGAGGTTAGTGATACCTGACAAACTTTGTTGGAAAGAGAGGAGGCGAAGGCCTGAATATCTTGACCACATGGCTTTATCAAGTATGGTAGTGTGAGCTGGTAAATTATGACCGACTATGATGATAGTGTATGCTGGTAAATTATGACCAGCTATGATGATAGTGTGTGTTGGTAAATTATGACCAACGGTGATGATAGTGTGTGCTGATAAATTATGACCAATGGTGATGACATTGTGTGCTGGTAAATTGTGACCAACCGTGATGACAGCGTGTGCTTGTAAATTGTGACCAACCGTGATGATAGTGTGTGCTTGTAAATTGTGACCAGCCATGATGATAGTGTGTGCTTGTAAATTGTGACCAGCCATGCTTATTGGCACAGCACATGAGGATTTGGGATTCTGGGGAAAGGTAGTTTGTTGTACTCCGTCACTTTTGGGGTCCTGGAGGGCGTCATGTTTGATGCGGTCTCATTGACACATTATTTGTTTTATGCAGGTGAATGGAGTGGATTTAAGACATGCAACTCACGAAGAGGCAGCCCAGGCACTCAAGCGAGCAGGGGACACAGTGGAGATTGTAGCTCAGTACAGACCTGAAGGTATGAGAACAATGTTGTTAGGTGACTCGGAGTGGACACTCGCACGTACAAACTGAACCTTACCTCTGGTGGGTCATAGTCTTTTGATAGTCAGCTTAACTTTTTTATCATATCAGGGGTTTGGCTGTGTTTTGGAAATTTTGCGTTGGTATTTGTATCTTTGCCAAATTGTAACAGGCATTGTCGATTTTAGGAACAGGAAGCACTCTTGTGTGGAGCTTTTATTTGCAAAGACCTTTGGTGGTGTAATTTGTGTGTGTGTGTGTGTGTCGCCTAAATAAAGATCACATTATATCGTAAAAGAAGGTTTAAAAGATAATAAAGTTTGTTTAGAGTTGTTAATTAATACATAAATACTATAGGAGTGAACAGAAAAGATAAAAATCAGTAATGAGGTCATACAAGATGAAAGTCGGCACAGAACTAATTCTAAATTAAATACAGAGACATCAAATCAAATCGTTTGCTCACTTGGGGAGAATGCCTTTTAATGCTATACCATATAAGGCAAATACCAAACGAGGAGAGGGACATAGAGCAAGAAGCAGACTTAAGAACCACAAGGGAAGATAACATCAGAACAACTTTGCAGCACCACAATGTGTCAATGGCTGAAGCAGCCAAAAGCGCATGAAGCAGGGCGTTTTATCTCCCTCAACACCCAAAGTGTTACAAGAGGATGTTAAGGAGAAGAAGAAATTAATACCTGCAGATGAAACATTTGTGGTGAAATACCTGGTGGTCGTGGTGGTTCCCTAAATCAGCAGTGTTGTCAGATCTGGATGAGGTTACCAGTGTGAATTTAATAAGCCATCATTGTGATATCTGTGTTGCCCGCTGATAGGCTCTGGATCCATTACGATGTGTTGACTTGCTGAATATTTTGGAAGGATTGTGTGTGTATTTGCCTGTAAACTCGAATTGTTTACTATACACAATTTTTTTTGTGTTGTGTGATTTCTTCTTTTATTAGAGTTAGTAGTAACTTTTGATAGATTTTCCTATTTGAGTATTAAAATAATATAATCAAATTACAGTAATTCTTTTGTAATTGTACATCTTAAATGAGAGGCGTCCATGGCTTAGATGTTGCGAGCCCAACTCGTAACTCATAATGTACCGCGATCGAAACCCAGTGCTGTGGCTGCATGGGTTTTTATTGTGATGTGGGGCATCGCAGGTTAAACCAAGATGTATGTTCTAAGAAAGTAAAGATGGTCGACGTAATGCTCTTTCCAAATGCCTAACGCGTGAAAATGGATCTTTACTTTATTATTTACATCTTAAATGGTAAAAGGCACACTGTTAGGAATGGCTGGGGTGGAGAAAAGGTGCCCTCTCCATCACACCAATCTCATGAAGCCCATATTCTGTTTGTTTGAGACAGTATATCTATGCTGAAGCTATTTTCATAGATCTTTTGTGTATTCTTGCCTTGGCTCCACAGGTTATCATAGATTTATACTTTTCTTTTTAAGTGGGAATATGGAGGGGGGGGGGGGGGGGGGGGCATTTCTCTAGCATACTTTAAATTATTTTAAAATTATTTATGTGCTGGTATTTGTTACATCAATCTGAGTTTCCTGAGATGTTTTGGCCTCTAGACTATCAGGCACACTCGTGTATATGTGCGTCTATAAAGGCGGGCAGGTCTCGCAGGTCACACTTGCCATTGCCGTGGGCAATCACTCCTCGTAGCATAATATAAGACTGCCATCTGGAAAGACTGAAAGACATATAGATCAAATTGCTCTTGTCTGACATGATGAGTTATGCCATAGTGAGAATACCTATTGTTTACATAGCATTTTATCACTCACTTAGGGGTGTGTTCAGGTTTTTGTGTGTATGGGGTTTTAATTTATAGAATCAGCTCATTTCTTTTCACTGTTTTCTTCTTTCTTTCTTTTTTCCTGTTGGTAAGATATAACATGTCTGCGTATGCATATATTTTTTGCAGTGGTAATTTTGTTAGTATTTAACCATAGACTTCTTAGTGCCTTTGTTTTAAATATCAGTTGCTGATGTCATGCGCTATTTATATTCTTTATTTTGTTTGAAATATATCTTTTGAGACCATAGGTGAGAAACAAAAACAATAAAAGTTGTATAGCTCATTCAGCTCAAGTATTTTGTCATCTTATGTTTTTTTGTCAGCCCTGCCTGTTCAGATGCTTTAAAAAGATAACGTTTTTATATTTTATTCATCGTATTCCCGTTTTAATTAACATTTGATTGTTATTTTGATTTGTTTATAGGGGCATTTATTCAAGTAGTGGCTGTTAATGCATATAGTTTCATGCATTCTTTTCTGTTTGGTTGATTTCCTTCTGCGGTTTTTATTTGCTTATTCAGTTGTTCATTTGTTAACGTTTATATTAGCACACTTTATTGACTGACATATTTTGCGATACCTCGTCAGGTGTACATAGATACATCCACTTATAATGAAGCAGAGAACGTAAATCCTTCCTACTACTACTGTGTTTGCTTTTAAAGGAGCAGCCGGCATGTTGTGGGTTATAACATGGATGCAGTATCTGTGCATTTGGGCCCAACACATCTGATTTCAGCAGACTTGTAATTACTTGCCTTTTATAACATACTTACAGGTGGCTGCGTGATCTCGAGGCATGGTGTCCATCTCGGATGCTAGAGGTTCCGGGTTCAATTCTCGGTAACGGCTGGGCTTTTTTTCACATTGACTTGGACTTCTAGTAACTCCATGGGTCTCTCGGTAGTGAGATCAGACTCCCGTGTGTATTGTTGCGCATTAAAAAAATCCCTGTGCCGTTGGAAATAGAAAAGAGTAGCCTAACCGCGCTGCCCAGGCAGAATTTTGAGTTAAAAATCTACTCAAAGTATTTCAGGGTCTCGTCGGTGCTACAGAGCCCGTGCACTGTGCTGAGCTTCTTTGGACTCAGACTTGAGTTAGAAGAAGAACTGAGTACTTATGTGTGCCATGATGTTGATCCGTTGTTCAAATCTTAAACCTATAACATGCTTATTAGGGGGTCATTGGGTCTATTCTTTCCTTTCCCAGAGTAGGACCATTCTGTTCAAATATATAGCACATTGTCTATTGTTACACAGTAAATCTTAGCAACTAGAGACAACATGATATATGTTTCTATGGAAAGGATTCATGTTTTCTGCTTCATTATGTGTTGATGTAACTCTAGTACTGCACCCGAGGAGGTAGTGTGAAACATACCTGGCCATAAATTGTCCACTATATTGTTTGCATCTAGGTTATTAAAATTCACAACAGGAAAGCATTGTTTTTAATTCGTATTAGTGTTCAGTGTTTGTAAGCTCCTCATTGTAAATTTAATTAAGGGGCACAGTTCTGCATAAGGCAGTTGCTTTAGGTGTCAAAACCAACAGTCACCACCAGAGATGCAGTTTGTCGTTGATGGTAGTAGTCACTCATGATAAGTTGGCTATGCACATGTAGAAACTATTACAAAAGGTGTTTTGCCAGCCTACATGTAAACCAGCTGCTGGCCATATTGAATACCAGAACTCAGCTGCTGCACAAATGAAAGGTATCTCACGTGAAAACACAGCTCACAATGCGGCACCAAGCATTTAACTCAGTAGCTTAGGAGCGAAACCATAGACCTCTCTTCTTATGTGAAAACTGCATTAGCAAAGCGCTATCAAAAGCAAAAATAACGTCGAAGCTAAACATTCTGTCATGTCTATTCTTCCATAGTGGACCGTAAGTCGGCCTCTGGAAAAAAAAATGGATAGTCAGCGGTAAATTTTAACTTGACATATCCATTTAAGTACCAACACAAACTTTTTCTGACGCATGAAGTCAGTTTTAACTTGGCCGTCTTTTTGGGTGTTAACACAGGCTTTTTCATGGGTTGTCTGTAGTACTTTTGTTTAAGGGGCACTACACGGCATTTTTTCCAATTTATGACAAAAATATCACTTTTTCAATGTGTTGATTTTGGTAATATTTGGCATTCGTAGAATAGATTACACACAAAATTTGTGTCATTTTAAAACAATTTAGCATTGAAAAGTTAATACTAAAGACACCAACCCATGCACTTTTTTAAGATAAAAAAAAAAGTTTTTAAGTCACTTTTCTAACAATTCTATTTTTGTTTGTTGTGTGTGGGATCTCCTAAAATCTCAGCTAATATAAAGACTAGAGACGGTGAAATTTGGTGTGGATACTCCTAACACAATATTATATGGTCAGATCTATTTAAAATGACAGTTTATTAAGTAATTTGTAAAAAAAAATTTGATTATTATCTTTAAAAGCTAAATTTTTGTATTTTTTCAACATACCTAAATTTTAATATTCTAAAAAAAATATTTAGAAACATCTTTGAAGTAAATTAACTAGACCTGACCCTAAACATAGGTTTAAAGTTTATGAATCAATCATTTGTTTCTCAATACCTCTGTTTTTTTTTGTTGTTGAAATTTTAGCTGTCTTAATACATGTTTTTTCATCAAGATGGCGGCTGTTGCCATGGCAACCATTTTTTTTTTTTTACTTGAGTTGTACAAATGTATCAACATACATCCCTACAAATGACCATTATAAAATAATTGGTCTAACATTGTAAATTTAAAAAAAAAAATTTTTTTTCCTGTAGTGACCTCTTGACATACTGTTTGAATATAAATAAAAGCTTTTTCTTATGTGGGTAGTCAGTGGTAAACTGGTTTAATGTTACCTATCTCTGAGTACAGCACAATCTTTTTCATGGATAGTCAGTGATAAATTGGTTTAACTTTACATATCTGTTTGAGAACTGAGACATGCTTTTTCGTGTTTTTTTTTTTCTGTCCCCCAATGGAGCATAGGCCCTCAGACCAACTCACACCAGATCGTTCTGTCCTTCACTATTGCATGCAGATCACCTGCCCATCGTTTTTTAGCTTAGCTCTCTAACTTTCTTTGCCATGTATTTTTTTGGGTCTGCCTTTATTAAAATGTCCCTGTGGGCTCCAGCGCATAGGCATTCTAGTTACACTGTTTTCATGTCTTTTTAACATGTGACATATCCTATGCCAGTTTTTTTTTTTTTTTTTTCGTCACCTCTTGGTCCACTGGATCTTCTTAAGTTATCTTAACATAGCTCAACATTAGTGATTCTATCATACCATTTAATCTCCCCCACCCCCCCATTCTTCTGTGTGCCCTTTAATGAATGTTTGTAGTTTATTAGTAATTGTTTCAGTTGTTCTCCATGTCGGAGTACTAAAGTGAATCTTATCAGAACTATTGTTTTGACAACACTATGCTATCAGTGCCAAGTGTGGACACTTACATTCTCTAATGAATGTAAAATTGTGACAACAGAGATAAAGTGCCTTAAAAGAGCTGCAGGAGTTTTAAGGAAAGACCAGATGAATGCTGGGGATAAAGCCAGTTTTACAGGTCATCAAAGAACAACAAATGAGGTGGTTTGGACGCACCTAACAAGAATGCCCTGGTACTGTCTACCACAGTGAGCCATACAACAGGTATAGAGTGAGCGGAAGACCTCCGAAAATATAGATTAATGTCATTAAGAACAGCCTTACAGAAAAGAACATCAGTCTTGACAGAGCTCATCAATGTACCCCCCCCCCCCCCCCCCCCCCCCCCCCCCCCCCCCCCCCCCCCCCCCCCCCCCCCCCCCCCCCACAATCGTTGACACTTTACTGAGGTACAGGGTGGAAGAGAAGAAGAAGTTCTTCATGTTTCCTTTCCATACAGTGGTACTGATTTGACATTATAATATTAGAATTCAACATTTTAAGTTTAGTATTTTAATTTCATTTCACCTCCACAAATTTCCTGATGCTATGAAAGCTCATTTTGTATTAATATTTTAATATCTCTATCAGTTCCCTCATCTTTGACTACATTACTGTCAAATAGATGTATGACTCCACACATAGAAGTGGAATACTATCAGGAGAAACCAGATTACTATTTGCCTGGTTTATTCTCATCCTTAACGAGCCCTTTTGGATTTCTAGACATAGTTGTGATCTCACATCAAGTATATTTAATTTATCTTGCATCTGGTTTTTTTTAAGGCATCATCATATGGCAGGTCCTTTGCTAACGTCGCTGTCATCACGGTCTGCATGAAACAACTTGGTCTCTCTCCAGCTCTTCCACCTTATGTACTTTCATATTCAAGGAGTTACATATCCTGTGCCCATCTTTTTGTTGATCAGCCCCTGCCCCTCCTTCCTGGCACCATGCCTTCGGCTAGTATTGTTTACGATCCGCTTTGTTGCTTAATATAATAAAAACTGTTTAGCTTCCTAAACAAGATGCTGTATTAGTCTCCCTTGATGTTCAGATCTTTTAAAATGTTAATATTTCTTCTCTTGTCCATGATATTCTGAGAGTCTTAGAATTTCAGCTCAAAGGCCTCTTTTTTCCATCTTAAGGACTGGGAGATAGTCCACGATTTTTCCTGGGCAACTCTGTGGTAAATTGGTTTAACTTGACATACCTATTTGAGTACTTATACCAGCTTTTTCTGATGTGGGTAAGCGGTAAAGTGGTTGAATTTGATCTCCATATTCAAGTACTAACACAATCTTGCACTTACAAAGACACTGTTGTACTTGTTTCATGAATGTAACTGCAGAGATCAGTTTGTATGCCATGGCTAAGATAGTGTTCTCTTGTTGTTTCAGATTACAACAGGTTTGAAGCAAAGATTCAAGATCTGAGAGAGCAGATGATGAACACAAGCACTGGAAGTCTACGCACCACACAGAAAAAGACACTGTTTGTCAGGTACTGTTGGGTTTTGGTTGCCTTGTATTGTAGAGATTAGAACAAGAAATTCCTGGGCAAAGTTAGCCTAATGCAAAATATGAGTTTTCTCTCACCACTAACAGGATGCCAATTGCAAAAGAGAAAGAAAGAAAAACAGAAGGTAAAGGTAAAGTCAGGATATGTGAACCAGCGGCATTGCACAAGGTTATGATCCATAAGTGCTCTGCCACCAATTTGGACAGCTGATAAGAAACTGTCTGCCTGTGTCGCCGTCTGCACGAAAACTCCGTAGCTACAGCGACGTTCCTCCATTTACCCCATAGTGTTAACTCTGGAACCTATTTCCTAGAGGCTGGGTAAACCCCGGGAACCATCCGGTTTCAAACAACGGCCGTAGGCTGCAGAGAGTGCCAGCTGGATTTGAATGTGAGTCTCCTATCGAAACACAGAAGGAAAAGAATAGACATGTCAACCTTAGGGTCTTCCAGGGGTCATATGGGTCATGTTTGCATTATCATGAGGTCCACACATGACAACTAGTTGAAACCATCTGATACCAAAACACTGTGCACGCAAAGGGCCTGTACTGTTGCAAATTTGTAAAACAGTGAACAATAAGCTGAGAAACATCTAATGGTTGTGGAATTATAGTTTCTGGGAAAAGTGCAGGGTGCCCATGGATGGGTAGAAGAAAAAAATAAGCCAGTCCTCCTACAGACCAATGAAAATTAAATTTTTTCTACAGTCAAGATTATTTGCACATATTATGAGAAGAAATAAACTTGAGAACTTAATGGTGACTTGCAGGGTTGATATGAGTGAAGCATATTATGAGAAAAAAATAACTTCAAAACTTGGTAGAAACTTGCAGAGTTGATGGAAAAAGAGCAAAGTGTAGAGAGAGAGAATACCTGGATGCTTGACCGCCTTAAGGGCCACATATACAGAGAGAGAGAGAGACCTTGTGACTGTGAGATTGGAGATTATGGCTACATGAGCTGATTGGCATGGCACATGATTATGATTTTTATACAGTGTTTGTATTTTGTAAACAGGAAGTTCAGATATGTGTGTTGTCCCTATTCTTTTCAAGACAAAACTGTTTTAGTAAGTAATGCTTGGACTGGAATGTGACTCGAATAGAAGTAAACAGGATAAAGATTGTTAGCAGCCACTGAATTGAGTTGAGAACTGACACCACAGTGTTTGTGCATGTGCAGAGATGCTTTGCCCCACCCCATCAGCATATGTGGCTTAATTAGGAGTTGCAAATATGCTTTCTAATACTGGGACACCCAGTTCGATTGCAGCTGGGGGCAATTTGGCAGCAGTCTGCTTTTCTTGATTTTGGCAGTAGAGCAGACCATTCAGAAAGCAGTGGCAAATTACTGAATGTAAAAATTGCCTAGTAAGATCACAGACAGCTGACGAATGCTAGAGTTGGTTTGGAATGTCCTTTAAATAATACTTCTTCAGCGATCTCTAGTCGTGTGCTGTGTTGCCATAAACTGGGATGTCATCTCAATGTCTCTTGGGTTTCCCTAAAGCTCTACTGGTACTGGATGTGGTCACATGTTGCTTTGCAGCTCCTTCGGGAGAGGACTGGCCGAATGCTGTTTTTCTCCTACCTGATGTATATGAGTGTTGAGTCTGCAGTCACAGTGCTCTGATTGACTGAACAAAGCATTTCCTCAATAAACGGACCAATGAAAATGTGTCTTTTATGCTGTGAGCCATGAAAATTTGTTGTATAGGCCTCATCACACGGAACAATTTACAACTTAAATGAAGTCTCTAAGTCAACTACAAGTAGAATTTTTTTTTTTTTAAACAGTTTTGCATATGTAATGAGCTTTCGAGCATCAATAAATAAGTTATACAGGCTTCGGCAAATGTAGAAATAGAGCTTCAAAACATTTCTTTTAAAACCCTGTTTGCACATCTGTTTTCTACTATGGATAATTGTCAATTATGTACGGAAACCCAAAATGGTCAAATTTTATGATTTCAGCTTGGTCCCTCCACTTAATTATTCTGTGTTGTGAATAAATTTAACGTTTTGGGCATTACTGAGTTTCTTCCTCATGTGTAACTTCTCTGCCATCAGAGCCCTGTTTGATTACGATCCAAGCAAGGATTCAGGATTACCCAGTAGAGGATTGGCTTTCCACTATGGTGACATACTCCATGTGACGAATGCCAGTGATGATGAATGGTGGCAGGCAAAGAGAGTGACCTCTGTGGGTGACGAGGAAGGCATGGGAATTATCCCTAGCAAACAAAGGTATGTCTCAATGTGTGCATGCACGTGCCTCATATGTTTATTCCTAAACTCTTTTAGTTCCAACCAGTGGTTACTTATATCCAATTTCTGCGCCTAGGGAGTCAAATCTTTATGCAGTAAATAATTAGCGTGAAACGGTTAAATAGAAACAGAATAAGACAGAAGCAGATAAACAAATAATTCAGATACAGATTATATACTGTATGTTTGTCTTCTTCTTCGATCCTTGTTAGAAAACCTATATCAGGAGGCTTTTGTGGTAGCTGTCGTGCAGTCTATATCCTCTCGTGTACCACACCGTTTTGTCTTGGGTAGGAGCAGGCCAGATTGCATCTCTGTTGACAGTGTACAGGTGACAGTATTGGAACACATGATCAGCATTTTCTGGTGCCATGCTACAGGGGAACGTCTCAATGTTTCCTGCCCCCAAAAATGTGAACATGTGCCAAGTCTTTCTGTCCTTTGCTTTACATGCAGCTCACCCCGTCGCCTCTTGGTCTTTTTAACTCCTCTCCCTAGTTCCCTTCTCCATGTGTTATTGGTCTGTCTTTACTCTGTTAACCCTATGGGTTCCAGTTCAAAGAGATACTAGATATATTGTTATCAGATTTTCTCAATGTGTGCCATATCCACACCAGCATCTTTTCCCCACCCCTCCACTAAATTTTTTTTAAAGTTTTTCCAAAAGCTCTTTATTGGTGATTCAAAAAGATTTCATCGCATATTGAGCTGGGATGAGCAGTTACCTTCCTTATTTTCCTTCCTTACTAGGCAGTTACAGAAAAAAAATTATGACAATTTCACAGTTATTTTATGAGAATAGATCACCCTAGAGATGCTGATTTTAAAAAAAGGGTCTTGTAAAGCTTTTGCAATAAAGTCTTAACACTTTCCTTTCTTGGTGAACAGGCTTGTGCTTAATGGTTATGTCAATTTTGAGAAATATATGATTGACGTGTGCTGGTAGTTAGTCTTTCCACCAGTTATATCATATCTAAACATGTTTTTGTTTTTTGTTTTCTGTCAGGGTGGAAAGAAAGGAAAGAGCAAGATTAAAAAATGTCAAATTTACTGGCAAGAACAGTACAAATACAGACAAGGTTTGCACATTTGAAATATTTTTGTTGCAGTGTACCTGTTATAAATCTCTTTAATTTCCACATAGTTCCAGTCTTATAATTTTAATCACCGTCCATGGGTTGATTTGGGGGGCGGGGGGAGGTGTAGATTTACAAGGTTAAGGCTTCGGTTTGTTACAAGAGGCCATAAGTCTTGTCCCCTGACTTTGACAGAGTATCAGGGGAAAGTTTAAAGTCACTGTTCTTCTATATAATCACATCTGTGCAGACTGCACATAATTTCTCTGTATCTTCTGACTGTAGCCGGTTTGCAAGACTGTACATAAATTCGGTTGGTGAATCAGGTGTCATAATAACACACTCACTTTGAACTGCAGCATAACAATTTTGGTGGTTAAACAAGATTATACATGACAATTTAATCATGTGCAATGCAGTCTTGGGGGGGGGGGGGGGGGGGGGGGGGGGGGGGGGGGGGGGGGGGGGGGGGGGGGGGGGGGGGGGTGTCAGTCAGTTGTGTCATCTGCAGTGAATCTCAAGCACTACCTGTTGCCAGGTTGTACAGTTTTTTTGGACAGCTGTTTGTCCAACTGTTTAGTATTTGCCACCTGTATTACCGTCTTGGCTTGCCTGCTTTTAGCTGTTTCCCTCCAATTGATTTTTTTTTCAAAAGACTTGTGTTATGCCTTTTAATGTGGCCAAAATATTTCATTTGTCTTATCTTCAGATTGTTGGGATATAAAGTAATTAATATTATTTGGCAGGTTGATTGCATTGGTTGATTTATTTAACTTATGAGGAGAGACGTAGACCTAGACCACAGTGAAAAGATAAAATTGCAGAAACTCTACAACAGTATGAAGTGTCTGTGGTTGAGGCGGCCGGAAGAACAAGAACCGAACTATTTTTCTCCCTCAATATTACAGGGGAGACGTAGAAGAGGGTAACAAAGATGATTCTAAAATGACGGCGTCAAGAAATGAACAGGATTAAATTATTGTACACTTCTTCAACAAGTAGAAAACAGCAAAAGATGTTTGGTTTTGTGTGCTTGTGCTTTGTTGCTGTACCTCCATGACTCTAACAGGTCAAGGGTTATGTAATCTCCCTCGGTACTCACTGAAGGTTATATTTTGTGTTCACTGACCAACAAACACTGATGCCATATGTATGGGTATCTTATAATGCCTGAGACTTTTCACTTAGTGGGTGCCTGTTAAGAAAAAAATCATGTTTAAGTAGAAAGTGCAGTATGTTTATGTTCTTTGTATGTGCAGCCAGTTCCGGCCTCAGCAGCAGCAAATGACAGAAAGAAAAAGAATTTCTCTTTTTCACGACGTTTTCCATTTATGAAGAGCAAGGATCATAGTGGAAGTGAAGATGTCAGTGCCGATGAACGTAAGTGGCCCTTTTTTTCCCGTGTTTGATCTTATTCTTAACCTGCCCTTTGTTGTGCAGTAATTTGGCTAAATTTTGTCGCAGCATAATGTGATAGTTTTTTTGTTTTGTTTTTTACCAGTGTGAGTATTACTGGACTGTTGTTGTCTTACACGTTTCAAGGTCATGAAATTGTTAAAATGATTGGCTCGTCCCTAAGCCACAGAGCACACACAATGACTATAGAGCTGTTCTAAAAGGGGTTGAGTGTGAGCTAATAACTGAAATCACAGCACTCAGAACATTCCCATAGGTGCTCCATCCTTATCTGCAGCAGCCAGCGCGGAGTTCCAAGAGTGTTGACCAGCTCACCTGGTCACTCCTAGTATACTATCTGGATTATGCATTGTTTGGTAAACTGCTTAGTGCAGAAAGGATGAATGTCATATTACTATAGAAATCCACTTATTATGAAGAATGTTTATGCATGAAATAAAATATATTGTTGCAACTGTTGAAGTTGACATATAACTTGCATGTGCACTGATTATAACTTTTCTTTTTCTACAATTTCTTACTGCATCGTGATGTAACTTGCTGGATATATAGAAGGTAATTTGTCTTCACTTTTTTCTTTAATGTTTTATCAGTTTAATCATTTATTTTGTGTAGAAACATTTTTATGAATATTTGAAGCATCTGTTTATACCCCGATGGATATACATTTGTTTTACATAAGACTATCCTTACAGCCTCTGTAATTAAATTAATTACATAAATTACATGTTTTATAGTTTTTTTTTTTAAATCTTTTCTGATTTTATACTGTAGTATTTATAGTCTGTGGATTACTTTGATTTTACGTTCAGTAGTTTGTCTTTGCTTGTTAAATGGTCAGCTTGGTACCACTGTTGAAACCAATGCAAGAGGTTCTGCTACCAAATCGTCCACAGCTGGGATCAAACCCGGCATTACAAATTGTGTTCATAGCACCTTAGCCACAGACACTGACTGTAGCTGTAGTATATGTGTGTGGGGGCATTATGGGCTGTAGTGTGTATAGCAGTATGGGCTGTAGTATGTGTGGCAGTATAGGCTGTAGTATGTGTGTCAATAGTGACAATGTAGGCTGTAGTATGTGTGTCAATAGTGACAGTGTAGGCTGTAGTATGTGTGTCAATAGTGACAGTGTAGGCTGTAGTATGTGTGTCAATAGTGACAATGTAGGCTGTAGTATGTTTGTCAATAGTGACAATGTAGGCTGTAGTATGTGTGTCAATAGTGACAGTGTAGGCTGTAGTATGTGTGTCAATAGTGACAATGTAGGCTGTAGTATGTGTGTCAATAGTGACAATGTAGGCTGTAGTATGTGTGTCAATAGTGACAGTGTAGGCTGTAGTATGTGTGTCAATAGTGACAGTGTAGGCTGTGGTGTGTGTGTAAATAGTGACCATGTAGGCTGTAGTGTGTGTGTCAATAATGACAGTGTGGGCTGTAGTATGTTGCTAATAGTAACAGTGAAGGCTGTAGTATGTGTGACAGTGTAGGCTGTAGTATGTGTGTATGTGTGTTTTCGCTGAATGTCTGTTGTGTAAGTTACATTATTGTGTGTGTAAGTTGCTTTGTGTTATGTTGATCATTTGTAAGGATGCAGGTCATTTGTAAGAATGCCCTATTATGTATGTATGTTATGTGGTCACGTTACTTAATCTACTTTGTTTTTTGTTTTTATTGAAACTGTCCTGGATCTCAGAAGGTAATTTTCAGTTATTATTTTCTCTGCTTATGCTTTGCTGAATTATTATTGCTCATATGCTGTTTATGTAGTGCAAGATATTACTTCATTTTCTATTTGTTTCTGTGTTGTAAATATAGGGTTGAATATTGTGTGTATTGTTTTATCATTGTCGGTGCGGCTGTTTCATTTGTTTATCACTAGCAGCCAATGGCACTGATGCCCAAAACATTAGTGGTGGGGGCTTTAATCCTAGCTTAAGAGCATAATAATACGATGCTGAGGAGCAAATAAAAATAATCATATATTTTAAATAATGTGTTTGTCCATCGCAAGTGATGAGGATCACTCTTTCTTTCATCCATCATGAAAACTGTAGTTTCTTTGTCAGTAAACAGTTGGGTCTGAAAGGATCTAGGACAGTGAGAACAGGGAACAGTGTCCGCAGAAATTGTTCAGTGTATATTTTAGTATTTGAAATCATGTGAAATGTTTAGCCAAAGATTCTCTTCAAGATATTTTATATAAATGGATGAAAATTGGGGGGGGGGGGGGGTGAATCCCCCACAGATATTTTGGTTTTACTGAACCCTCTTGTTATAGTGCCTATGTCTGCAACAGTATCTGTCTGTATTAACCATGGGCTTATCTGATCATGTGTTACTCCCGTCTGTTTATTAACTTCCCCTGCATCATGGGCTTTCCTCAGTCTGTATTCACCCAGTCTGTAGGTAAAGGGCCCTTTTCCACACCTTTAGGCACATTTGACATATAGGACTAGACCTATATTTTGTAGACCAATCGGCACTCGGTGGTTGATGTGGTCAGTAATCTGGTAATCTTAGTTTCAGCTTCATAGCAAACAAGTCACCCCATAGTTGCTCCGCTCCTATGCCAAGGAAAAACACAAAATGTGTATCACAGTTCAAATAAATCCACAGCTCACAGTGTCACGCCATGCACTCAACTTAGAAGCTGGGCAATGAAACTATAAATGTGGTCAACATCATGTTGGTCACCTTTACTTTCCAGAACTTTATTCAATGCCCATTTAAGGCAGCTCTTTACACCACATAGGCTTCCCAGTGTGTATGTGATGTGCTGAACCATGACCACATAATTTCCCAACTTGCTTCTTTGAATCCTTAGCCTCTGCACTCAAATGGGGGAGCCAGATGCAAATGTTTATTACTTTTTTGTTTTGTTTTAAAGACAACTGTCAACAAAAAAAAAATGGTAAAGTAAAGAGTGTAAAATCGCCAGTGGCCGTCTGTGTCTGATGGTGCAGTAGAAATAGACAACTGTAGTAAACTCTAGGACTAAAAGTTGAAGCTGTAAGGCTAAAGATTGAGGCTGTAAGAATAAAGCTGTAGGATAAATGGGTGAAGTTGTAAGATTAATGGGTGAGGCTGTAAGAGCAGTGGGTGAAGCTGCAAGACTAAAGGGTGCAGCTGTAAGACTAATTATTGAGGCTGTAAGAATAAGGCTGTAGGATAAATGGGTGAAGTTGTAAGATTAATGGGTGAGGCTGTAAGAGCAGTGGGTGAAGCTGCAAGACTAAAGGGTGCAGCTGTAAGACTAATTATTGAGGCTGTAAGAATAAGGCTGTAGGATAAATGGGTGAAGCTGTAAGATTAATGGGTGAGGCTGTAAGAGCAGTGGGTGTAGCTGCAAGACTAATGGGTGAGGCTGTAAGAATAACGGGTCAAGCTATAAGATTAACCGTTGAGCCTGTAAGACTAATTAATTTTCTAAAGGTGACAGTTCCAACACATTTGAAGAGGTAATTTATTTGTTTCCATATTCTGACTGTCATGTAGTTGTCCATGGTCTACTATCTGACCAACTGCCAGTCTTTCCCGGAAATGTAATTTTGTAGTTATTGTAACTGTTTTTAAAATCTGTTCAGCAAAGGGAAAGCATGCTTGGTGTTTAAAAAATAGTTACCGGTGTGTTAATATTCGTTATGTAATAGCTTTTTTTTTTTTTTTTGTCATTTAGAGTTGTTTGAACAAAGAAGACACAAACAATAGTCTGCACAATTTATTGCCTAGCATATTTCGCTGTATCTTGTCAGGTGCTACAGTAACAATTAATTAAACTGAAGCAAACAGCTGAATCCTAGAAACTGAAACACAAATTCGAGTACATTTCAAACTGTTTCATCAAGGCAAGCGTAGGGCAACGTCGTGTTTCAGTAGCCGTTGCCCTACGCTTAGCTTGGTGAAACAGTTTGAAATGTACTCGAATTTGTGTTTCAGTTTCTAGGATTCAGCTATTTGCTTCATTTTAATTAATTGTTACTGTAGTATGCACCTGACGAGATACAGCAAAATATGCCAGACGAAAAATTGTGCAGTCTATTGTTTGTGTCTTCTCTGTTCAAATTCACATCGGGGAAACATTGTTTTAATTAGAGTTGTATTTTCAGCTAAGATTAATAATACAGATTTTATGTTTTTAGCTTACTTTTGTGTCTCAGTCTCAGAGCTTTCCAAACTGTCGGTTGCAGTGTAAAGGTGTGTCACTCAAATACAAAGGGCTTAACAGAATAATCAGCAATTTCATGCAATATAATATTAACTTTGTTTTTATGTAGCTTAGTGGCTTTAATTGGGAGTCGCGATGGCGTTGGCGGCTAGACGCCAGCCTGAGGATAAGAAGGATGTGGGTTCGCGTCGTGACAGAGCCAGGCTTTTTCAGAAAAATTACCTTGACTCTCAGGTCGACCCAGCCTTGAGTGGGTACCAGGTGCAGTCCTGGGAAATAAAGGTGGCCAGCGAGAGGCTGAGCGTATCACCTCCCAAGTGACGATTGGTCTATTAAAAAATGTAGGTCTAGCCCTATATTCCAAATACACCCAAAGGCATTCAAAGGGGACCTTTTTTACTGGCTTTAATTGTTGGATCTTATGTTAACATGTTACACATTTCGTTTTTCATGAGTGTGGGGAGGGGGAGGGGGGTGTGAAATGTACATGTGTCTGTGTCTCTTATAAGGATTTAGTTTAACCTCTGGCTTGCTAGCAGATTGCTACCGCCGGAAAATTATATTTGCCTAAAAAGTGTGTCACCAACAGGAAAAGTATGGAAAGCTCTGCTTTTGGAAGTCATGTTACATATCAGAACATCATGGCCAGACTTTGCACATGGTGTGTCACCAACATGAAAAGTCTGGAAAGCTCTGCTCTCGGAAGTCATGTTATCATGGTGTGCATTCTGTTGTGGTATTAGAAAGTCTTTTTGTCATGGTCTTCTTCAAAGTATTTGAGGCAAAAAGTGTCACTTTTAAAACACCCTACCCAAAGGCACTGTCCAGAAAATGTCAACAGCATAAAACTGGACTTGGCGTCAAAGTCACCAGGCATAGAAAACCATTGTACCTTTGGAACCTTGGGCATTACACTGAGCTAGCTGCATATGTTATGTATGTTGTCCTAATCTACGTCACCGCACAGTGGGCATTTCTATGCGTGCTGAGTTCGCCAGTTCTGTAGCCACCCCAGGATGCCTCTGCTGATTGTTCCCATGAGGAGCTAGTTATAATGTCTCCTATCTCAGCCTTGAAGGTGGCTGGTATACGCCTGCTTCACCATTATTTACTCCCATATCATATTAGTGTCAGAGATTCATTGTTATCCACTAGCCTTCCTTCTGTCTCCAAGCTTCTTCCCACGAATGTTGATGATTTTGCTTGTCAGCTGATCCTCTGGATGCACATTTTTATGAGACCTTTGCAAACTAAAGTCAGCCTTTGTTGACTGTTTGTGGTTTTTACCAGGCAGTTTTATGTTCAAAAAGTTTGCCTTTGCTTTTTGATAGTCAACTCTCCATACCATTGTTGAAATCAATGCAAAGCGGTATGTTGCCAGATCACCTGCAGCTGAGTTGACCCAGGTATTTCATAATTACAAATTATGTTTGTGGCCTTTAAGCAACAGTCGCAGGTACATAGTACCATATATAATATTGTGTAAGTAAGGTTACTGTAATTTACCTTTGTCATGTTTATTAAGCATTGCATCACATTAGGTAGCCATTATCTGTAGTATGATTCCATTTTTTCACTGTTATTTTTCATGCTGACTTTCAACCCATACAGAAGGTAATTTTCTTTGTCCCCAGTAGTTTATACCATGTTTACCTATGTTCACAAATACCATGTTTACCTAACATATGTTCATATACTTCTCATATTAACAGCTTCGGGAATTTGGGCTTTTTTCCTCTCTGTATTTGGTGGCATCTCTTCCTTTTGGTTGCATTTTGATTATTTCGCTGATGTTTTATATACATAGGGGGGAATGTAACAGCGTAAAGTAAATATGTAAAGTAGATATTCGCATCTTTCTAGATATGGCAAATAAACTAAACGTTACGTGAGGTCAGACTGTTTAATTTGAGCTAACCTTGTGTGAACAGGGCCACAACGGAAAGTGGAAGTCATGTTACATCCTTTTGAGCCTAAAAATAATTTATACTGTGACTGCAGCTACTAAAGGGGAATTATGGCACCATAATGGCTATTAAAAGTGTCCCCCCCCCCCCCCCTACTATTTAAAGTAAATATGACCCTACCGGGTTCTTCTAAACCAGTGGCTCTCAACCTTCCTAATGCCTCGACCCTTAAATACAGTTCCCTCATGTTGTGGCGAACTCCAGACAATTAGTTTCCTTCATAACTTCAATGAATATGGGTTTTCCGATGGTCTTAGGTGACCCCTGTGAAAGGTTGAGAACAGCTGCCCGAAACGCTTGCAGTTACAGACAAAACCAGTGCCGTTAACTAGACTTGCCAAGGACTAGCCACTGCAATGAATAACGGGTAACAGTGTCGGATTAATAGGCATCTGATATTGCTATTTCAGCATTTTAGATAAAAAATTTAAAATTAGGTGAATTCAAATTAATTGTGATTTCTTCCTTTACTTAGGAAACCACATGAACCCAAACTAAAACTGGCATTTCTATCTTTATTTGAATACCAGATAAAACTGTTTTGAATTGCATTAACCCAGAATAATAAGATATCTTTATATGTTTACTTTGATAAATACTTACCCAAGGGTGTTTCTGTCATTTGGTTTCTTTCTTTGTTTTGGCTGCATTGCATAGATAATTAATTTTGTATGTGGTTAATGAAACTGTTATAGAGCTTTTGTAAACAAACGCTACTTACTAACATAATAAATTTTAAGCAGTTTAGATTTGTTTTTATTACTACATAAGCCTGTTGAAATAATGAAGGTACAAATGCTTGCACAGTCTATTACCTGGCATTTGTCACATTAAATTGTCGGTTGTTTATTACATAATTTATCTAGCCATATCACAGTCTGAGATGCTGGGGCTCACGATTCTGCTGTCCGTCGCCTAATTATAGACCATGCCGTGTGGCATTGATAGTCATGAGTGTCCACAACCATCCATCTTGTATTTTATTTATAGCTTGTGCCGTGTGGCATTGGTAGTCATGAGTGTCCACAACCATACGTCTTGTATCTTATAGCTTGTGCCATGTGGCATTGGTAGTCATGTCTGTCGACAACCATACGTCTTGTATCTTATAGCTTGTGCCATGTGGCATTGGTAGTCATGAGTGTCCACAACCACACGTCTTGTATCTTATAGCTTGTGCCATGTGGCATTGGTAGTCATGTCTGTCGACAACCATACGTCTTGTATCTTATAGCTTGTGCCATGTGGCATTGGTAATCATGTCTGTCCACAACCATACGTCTTGTATCTTATAGCTTGTGCCATGTGGCATTGGTAGTCATGTCTGTCCACAACCATCCGTCTTGTATCTTATAGCTTGTGCCATGTGGCATTGGTAGTCATGTCTGTCCACAACCATCCGTCTTGTATCTTATAGCTTGTGCCGTGTGGCATTGATAGTCATGTCTGTCCACAACCATCCGTCTTGTATCTTATAGCTTGTGCCGTGTGGCATTGGTAGTCATGTCTGTCCACAACCATCCATCTTGTATCTTATAGCTTGTGCCGTGTGGCATTGGTAGTCATGTCTGTCCACAACCATACGTCTTGTATCTTATAGCTTGTGTCATGTGGCATTGGTAGTCATGAGTGTCCACAACCATCCAGTCAGGTTGCTCTGACAGACATGATCTACCATGTTGTCAGACTGTCTGTTGGTCTCCCTTTGCCGCTCCCAACCCTCCCCCTCCCCTACTGTAACATTATGTGCTCCAGTTTTTCTCCTTCTTATGGCCAAAGAATGTAGATTGTGTCTTGCCCTTCTTCTCTGCTTCTTGCTCTTCTGGCACCTCAACTGTGGACACGACATGCTGTTGTAGAGTTTCTCTGATGTTATCTTTGCATTTTGTTCTTGGCCCACCCAGTGCCCTTGATCCATCTCCTCTTTTGGTGTGAGCCTTGTATAGTATGGCATTACAAGTCATTCTTTATGAGTGATCAAATCTTATGATTTGCTGTCTTTGTTTGTAATTTAGAATTGCTTCTGTGCCGACTTGTTCTCATATGACCTCATTCCTCATTTTATCACCCCGCAACCCTTCTCAGACATCTTATTTCCATGGTTACTGATTTTTGTTTCTGGTTTCTTATGTGTCTACGCCTGACACTGGTAGCATAGGGTTTCCTTTAGATGAGATGTTGTTTTTTTATACTAATTGTAAAATGGGCGCTAGCTGTACCAGTTGTTGGTTTGGCTGTTAATTCTTTATTTAATTAACCGTCTTCAGTGAATATTGTTAACAGGTATTTAAACTCATTAAATACTGTTGTACTCTACTGGTCTATTTAGATTCTGCTTCTTTCTTCCTATTGTCTTTTCAGTGTTGATTCTCATATTATTTGTGTCCTGTCATACACTTGTGTAAAAACTGGTAAATACAGTCAATGTTGACAGACATCGGTATATGATGAATCCCTTCCATTTAAATACACAAGTCACATAGTGTTTCACTTGTTAACCATATGGTACTTCAAAAATATTACTTCAATATACTACATAGCATATGCTTCATTGCATGTTGAGTGTAATTCTCTAGTATGCACATGACAGGTACAGTGAAATAAATCAGTGTGTTGTTTACATACTTTTCGATTTCAATTGTTACTGGGAAAACATGCTATAGAAAGATTCTCCGAATACAATAAGATATAAAATATCCAATCAGATATTTAAAATAAAGTTTGCACAAGTGCAGTCACTTTAAAAACTTTAACTCCACAGTTGATCATATATTGGTGGTATGGTCCAAAGCCTGTATTTACAGACCACTTACCTCTTAAATGATGTGGTCAGTAAGTATATCACCCAGTCTGTGCCTTTCCAGACGGTTGTAGCTATGAAAAAAAGCAGCCATAAGGAAATTTAAAAACCAGAGTCACTGTCTTTTCCTTGTATTTTTTGCTCACACAGAGCCATTGTCACATGTACTTATTGATAAACTGGGATTGATAATCGAGTGATATTCATTATGTTGTTAATGCTGTACTTTCTTATTTTTCATTCATTTGTTGCTTCTGTGAATGTGTTTGCCTCCCCCCTCCCCTCCTCCTCTTTAATTCAGTTGCCTGCTTATGTGGTTGTGGACAAATCTGTCTCTCTGCCTGATATTCTTGAGTTTGAATGCACATGATGAATCTTTAATTATTGTTTATATTTAATTTTAATTAAATGACCTACGCCTCCCAGGTCTGCCCAATCTAAAATGAGTACCAGGTATTTTCAGAGTCTTTGAAGCATTTTCTTTTGTTTATACTTTGCTTAAGAAGAGTTATAATACTAATACTTGATATGCCTATATTCAGTTTCATTTTATTTGATAAGGGGGCCATAGTTAATGTGTAGTCTGTTAAATATTTCTGCTGGGTGGATGTCAGTAGATATTGTCATGCCAGGTTATTTGATCCCCCACTGTAACTGAGCTGTATGACTGCTTTTAACTGCATTCTAAGGAAACTGTGCTGGTTTGCCTTGACCACTTGTACCATATTATACGGATTTTATTGATAATGAAGTGTGTTCGTTACTTACATATTGCTTACTGTTTTCTGTATGCGATCTGTTGGAGTGACTGTAAAGCAGTATCTGGCCACTTGTCATAGACTCAGTGGACTTCATCTTTTTCATGAGGCAGTTTTTTGTTGTTTTTTTTTTTTTTAAATAATTTTTAAATTCTTGGTTCTGTGAGCTGACTCAGTTTCAAAATATAAGTTTTCATAAATTGTTAATCAGATGTGCTAACATAGATGAGCTTTCTTAGAAGTTCAGTCATATATGCTATAATATAATAAGCTTTCATAAAAATTTGATCACATGTGCTGTAAATGATAGGCTTTCTTACAAGTGCTGTCACACATGTTGTTAATAGATTAGCTTTCTTAGAATTTGTATTGCATGTGCTACAGTAGGTAAGATTAGCTTTCCTGGCAGTTTGATCTCGTAGTCCAGACACTCACACTTCCTTTTGGTAAACACATTTTTCAAGAAAAACTTATTCTTTCCAGTTTTCCTTATTTGTTTACTCATTTGTTTTATTTACAAATTCAAATTTGTTTTTAATCATGTTCTTTCCATGTCAGAATTTAATTCTTTAAATGGTTGTCTTTAGCAGGAGCAACACATTTTATATGTGACAATGAATACATTGTTACAATTTTTCCTAATTGATAACAAAATTGGCATTTATTCCTTAAAAACACTTTTGCAATCATTACAGACATCTCTTTATCTTGCAACATTTGTTTAGTTTTGCAGTGTTTCAGTGTTTTTTAAGCAGTCATTAAACAAGTCTTTTGTCGCCTCTCTTATTACTTTTACTGGCTATAGACTGGATTATGAAAACAGTAACGGCTAACACCAAGAATGGAATTCAGTGGACCCCTACAAAACAGCTTGAGGATCTGGACTTCGCTGATACTTCTCTTCTGTCCCATTCACGGAATCAGATGCAAGATAAATGAAATATCCTTGATACGAGATCACAGCAGCTTGGTCTGAAAATCCAAAAAGGAAAGACAAAGATAATGAGAATAAATCGGGCAAATAATAATGTGGTTTCTCTTAATGGCACCCCACTGCAAGACGTGGAGTCGTACACCTATTTGGACAGTAATGTAGATAAAGATGGAGGAACTGATAAAGATATTAAAATAAGAATACAAAAGGCAAGAGGAGCTTTTATAGCACTAGGGAATTTGTGGAGGTCAAAAGAATTTAAAAGAAATACTAAACTAAAAATGTTTAATTCTAATGTCAAATCAGTACTTTTGTATGAGGCGGAAACATGGAGAACAACTAAGGCAATTACTAATAAATTACAGACATTCATTAACTGGTGCCTGCACAGAATAGAGGGAATTAAATGGTATGATAGAATAACTAATGTAGAGCCTTGTGAGAGAACTAAACTGGCTCCAGTGGACCAAGAGGTGAGGAAAAGACGCTGGCGTTGGATAAGACACACACTGAGAAAACAGGAAAACAGCATAACTAGAATGTCTTTGCATTGGAACTCACAGGGACATAGAAATCAAGGAAGGCCCAAAAAAACTTGGAGAAGAGAGCTGGAGAATGAAGTTAGAAAGATGGGAAGGACATGGAAAGAGCTCCATGTAATGGCGAAGGATAGAACGACTTGGCGTCAGTTGGTTGAGGACCTATGCTCCATTGGGGGATAGGCAGAAGAAGAAGAAACAACAAGCTAACAGTCATTCATTTGTCTCTTACAGTAAAGCCTGTGTCTGTGTGTTGCTGCTGTCTTCACCTTTTGAACTAAAGTACAGTAATCCACTAGCTAAAAGGCGGAATGCTGTTCTTTTTATGAGTGTGAATTCTGAACAAGAAGAAGAGTTCTGGTCTTCTTTTTCTTGGTGTTCACCACCTGTCGGCACAAAGTTCTGAAATTTTGTTCTAGGACTTGAGTTTTGCTTGCACATGCATTTTACAGATCTGGTTTATCTGTGCAGACTGTTGGTTCCTAACCTCTCGCGATGATGCGCGGCAACTTCGAAGCAGACTCCCCTAATAAGTTGAATTTTAATCATGCTTGTTTAAGGGGCAGTGCCCCCACCCTCACCACTACCCACACAGGAGAGTTATGGTCTAAAATATCTAGCGCACTTCAGACATCAGTGAGCATTTATAGTCAGACATATGTAAACATAACAATCTACAATCAGTTATGTGGGTTTTTTTAATAATTTTTCCCCAATCACATATTTGAGTATTTATTTATTTACCTTTTATTTTTCAAATCACGTCTGTTTGCAGTTAAAAAGTATACCTTTTTTTTTTTCTTATTTCAGTTTCTGTACTTCTTGTAAATCAGTGGCCAGTGTGCTCTTCTTCGGCATGCATTTGCAGAAATGTTACTTTTCCTTTACAAAGATTTCCTTAAAGGCTTTATCTAACCAATTGTTGCCCTTCTTCCTTCCTACAAGTTTCCAGCTGTGCTTTGTTAATTGCAACTGCCCTATGATTTTTATTTATAACCTTCAGTTTGTGAACAGACCTTTTCATTTTATTTTTTTTTAAACCTGTATGCTTTTTCTTTTCCATTTGCTGTTGAAAGGGTGGTTGGTACACAGTATTGTCATTTACAGCTAGGCTGCGATATCTACATTTTTTAACTCATTACATCCGATTTCAGCAAACCCTTTATTAGATACCTTTTGCGGCATGAGGGTTAGGGAGCTATGGATGGGTTCCTGTTTTTTTTCCTCCAAACTGGGACCCTGGAAACATTTTGAGGAACCCTTATCCAGAGAGGCTGGGGATCTGACTGGACACCATCAGAATACCAGTGTGCTTGTTTGTTTTTTGTTTTGGTGTGGGGGGACATCTTGTACATGCTCACTGAGTCTGTCACTATCAGTGTGTGACTTGCCTTCTGCTCCACCAGCCATGCAAATGCCTCTGCGACAGTTGCTGTCTCTATCATTAAGCTAGAAAAAGTTGAACTAAATGCCTGTCTTCTTTTACCGTCTTTCCATTTACCTGCGTTGTGTATGCTCACCCAGACTGCAACCCACGAATCACTGATCCATTTGTATAGCAGATGATATAACATTGCCTTGTTGGTTGACATAATCACAGCACATCCAGTTTCAGCAATACCCTAATGCTTTTATATGGCAGGCATGCTTGTTAGGTTTTTCCTCTCTTCATATTCAGACCCTGGGACCGAAACGAGAAACCCTTGTCTAAAAAAGGCTTGGGATCTGACTGCATATCATTAGAACACTAGTGTGATCTATGGGAGACCCTGAACATGCTCTGAAACCATTTAACCAGCCTGCCTGTTTGTGCTGCATGAACCCTTTTTTTTTTTTTGCCTTTACATTTTGTTGTTTTCTTTTCTTCCCCCTACCATTCAGGCAATCCACACAGTGATAGTGAAGCGAGCTATAGTGAGTAACCATTTTGTTTTGTTTATAGATTTTGTGGCATTTTCTGTTTGTAACTTCACAGATGTCCAAGTATTTGTGTACACACAGTGCATTACCTCTGTATTTGAGTGTAAAATGTATCCAATCCACAACCATTAGTTGTTTCCTAGATCCAGGCAGATCAGAGCGAGAGTTTGCAAAAAAAAAGTTTGGGGGGGGGGGGGGGGTTATGTTGGTATTTGCATTGATTCAGTCGAACCTTGGTTTTTTAACTCAGTTTGTTATAATGTAACAAATAACATAATGATATTACAAGTATGTATGCATAGTCTTAGTAGCTATTGATTTTATGGCAGTAAGATGGTTGTAAAACATTTAATCTGATCAACATAGGCAGCAGGTGTGCAAAGTTTAAGAAATGCTGCCCTAGACTGTTGGGTGCATTGAGACTAAAGTACTGGCGTACTATATAAGCTTGTTGGGTCTGAATTAGATAAGACCTGCTGGGGACACCATCCCCCCACCCCCTTTTTTGCGCTTTTTAGTAACTATATTGTAGAACTTATTCTGGCTTGTTACATACATCCAGTTTTAACATATGGCTGTGAATCCTGGACAATCGGTTGGCAGGCCAAACAATTTCTAGAGGCCTCAGAGATGTGGTTTTACAGAAGAATGCTTAGAATACCTTGGACAGCCAAAAAGAGCAACCAAGAGGTTTTGAAAGAGGCTGGAGCCCGAAGACAACTTATCACGGACATCAGAAGGAGATAGTCATCATTTTTCGGCCATGTTATGAGAAGAGGGAAAATAGAACATGTTGTGACCACTGGAAAGATCTGTGAAAGGAGGGATAGAGGAAGACAAAGAGGGTAGATTCTTTACAGTCTTGTTGCATGGAGGTGCGTTTGCACACGAACTAATACATGCTGCAGGAGAGCGCAGATTATGGAGAGGCATGATCGACCACGCCAGTCGGCAATGCACCTGATGATGATGATGATGATTGTAGAACTTATTATAATTTTTTTTTTCTCATCACAAAAAATTATTGCGTTATAAAGTTGAGATTTTTTTGTAATGCTATCACAAAACCCATTAATTGTTTTGGGGGGCCTGCTGTCCATGAAATGGGACAGACTTGGTTAGAATATTGTGTGGTTTTGAACATTTTATTCTAGAGTAGATTTGGAGTAGATCTAGAGTAGGTTGTGTTTTAGGGTATCAGTAATCTACTGGAGTATTCATTGCATTCTAGAGTACAAATTCTGTCCTAGAGGATCCGCTGACTACTAATGTAATTGTCAATTAGAGTGTTACTGACATCTGAGTTTTATTTGTATCCTGCAGTAGAAAGAAGCCTCCTCTAGAATTTTAGTTGTCTCTCATAGTGAAATGTGTGGCCTAGTCAAATTTAATTTTTTTTTTTTTTTTAGTAATTGTAATCTAGCCAGTAGATTCAGTTGTACCATACCCTAAGTCATATATGAATAGACCTACCACCCCTTCTCCTTTTCTAGTAAACATGTCATTAAAAGCTTCTGATTAGGGGCTGCTTTCTTTATAGATGGTGTGCATCTGCCTGAGAGGTGAGGAACCAGCAGTGTGCAATAAGCCAGATCTGTAAAACGGGCGTGCACACAAAATTAAAGCTCTGAAACACTACCAAAGTCCAGAAGTGGATGACAACCACAACTTTTTAATTTGGTTTTACAGATAGTGAATGCAAAGAAGTTGTACCACATGAGGGCAATTGTAGCATAGTCTTAAGCTTCAGTTGGGTTCTTTAGTGGTGCAGTATTTGATCATTACCCACAATTTATGCTGGTAACAGTTTATGGTTGGACTTGTTTCCTCTTTGATTTTAAGGTCCTGTCAGGGAATGATTGCTGTAATACTAGACAACCGTGTATGCATTGCATGACAGAAAACTGCTGACTAAAATGAATCTTAGTTTGATAATTGAAACTATAAAACAGCATATTTATTCGTGTCTCCACACGTGTTAAATGTTCAGCATTTGTATTCCTTTTCTTAGCATGTTGTGGTTTTTATGTATATTTTAAATTATGAAAAGGGACAAACATCAAATGCTGAATGATCTGGTTTTTTTTTTTTTTGTAGCTGATTGTGTGTATTTTACACTGGAATCTCATTGGTTGGTGTTAAGCCAGGTTGACTTGAAATTTTCCTGTAAGCCTCAGTGATAAAAGTAATGGGATGAGTCACCCACTATATACTTGTTTTAGGCCCTGAGTAATGCATTCTCATTCCATGTTGGTTCTATTTCAAATGCTGGTTAGTGTAATGTTGTAGTGACAGTTGTTTACCATTTTTTTTTACCCTTTACGCCCTGCGAGTGCTTAAACAAAATGGGCCGTGAACCCGTGTGAATTTCCTAAAAAATCCTTTAAAAGAGAAATATTTGACACTAGTAACTAATAAACTTTGAAAATTGATTTTTGTACTTTTTTCCCTTCAAAATATAAAGCTAGTAAACTAGAACCTATTGAAGCATTAAGTGTAATGCATTCCCTATCATCTAAAACAAATATGGCGTGACCTCTATTACTTAGGGTTTAGCTTCAGAAATGCTATTGGATTCCTAAAAGAACCTCTCTAAATACTATATTCAGTTAATGTGAATGCATATTCAAGACTCCTGAACACTATGCAGGAAGACATAGAAACAGTGACATTTAACTACACTTTTTGTTTGAAAACAAGTCACTGCAGAAATGGTGATAAATTGGTATTTACAGGGCTGTGTCACAACTGGAATTAACTAGATTTAGCATGCTTTGATGATAGGGTTAAATGCTGGGTAGTGTAGTATTTAAAAAAAAGCAGTTTTCTAAACATGAAAGCAAGAAATACATAATTGAGGGTGAGGTATGGATATAATGGCTATATTTGGAAATTAAATAATTAAGATGGTGTTTGAAAAAAAGAGGGTGAGGAATATGAACAAGTTAAATTAATATAGCTGTGTTGAATATTGATCCCTCCAGTTTGTAGCTACTGTTGTAATCAAAAGGACATTTGCTGCAATGGTAAATTACTGTGACCACATTCATTATAATGTGGATTAGAAGATCTAAGACTTGACCATGGCGCTATCTACCCTGCGATGACCTTTCCCTGGTTATAAGACACTGACTTTAAACAGTATAGATACACAGATCGTGGCAAGTATCTGACACTATTATAGGGACATTAATTTGTAAAAATGGGGGTCTCTTGGATTTTAATTTCCAGGCCAGATAAGTGAGCTTGTCAGCCAGGTGACATTTTGTTGTGGAAAACTGTCTGTATGCTGGGTGCTGATCTGGCAGTTTATAAACTATTTTAATTTCAATTTTTAACTGTATACATACATCATGTCAGTGGATAAAGGATATCAAGGACGCCATGGATATGAAAATTTATTAGGCATGAAAGTTGGCAGTTGACTGAATGCGCCAGGATGAGACCTACATTGTGTCCAGGGCCTGTTTACATAACAATGATATCATCTAAAGTAAGCTAGTCTGTGGGACATGTCATGGGCTATCCCCATTTATCTCTTGATTAGGGTTGTGTGAAATTATGGATAAAAGTAGTAAGCGGCAGAAGACTTTTGATCATTTTGACTACTAGGCAGGACAAAAATTATGCCCTCTCTGAAGTAGAGGTTGGCTGCAATGTATGCACAGCTGACTGTTGGAATATTGTGTTTTCTTTTGTGATGCGACTCGCATACTACTGTTTGAAAGCCACGAGAATGGTCTCTTTCAGAACTTTCCACTACAGGAATCAACCCTGACACCCTAAATGCACAATGGCTTTGACAGACTAACCTGCATGGGCACTGCTCTCACAGAAAGAAATAAGCAAAGTAAAATTCTATTCATATATCTGCAGAGAGCTTCTCTGTGTGTTTATAGCATGACACAGAACGATATCTATGTCATAAATGATTGGCAGTACATGAGGCAGAAGTCTGGGGACATGCACAATTACCATCACTGCGGGGCGTTGACTATAACAAATAAGAAGCTTGCTGCTATGTCTGCTTGTAAACATACATTGTTTAAGGTGGTTTGGTTTTCTTCAGAATATAAAGGCAGTTTTTGTGTGTTTTTATTATTATTAACAGTACTGACTTGTTTCGTTTAGGAGGAGATGAACCTATTTTGTCATATGAGACAGTTGTACAGCAAGAATGTAAGTAACTATATGTTTGCTTTGTCTGTGTCTTTTATTTATCTTAGTGTAAAAATCTAATGCAAAGTATCTACCAGACATACAAACAAAAGCAACCTTAATACAAGCTTGTAATTAGTTGAAGGCCTATACTCCCCTGGTATCTAATGACCAGAAAAAGTATGATAAAATCTGTGTTGTTATATGCGCGTGAGTCGTTTAAAAAAAAACCAGACAAGACTAGTTGTAAAGACCTACCCACCACAGAGATGTGGTTTTTGCGATGAATGCACAGAATATCATCGAATGATAGAAAAACAGAAGCAGGACAGATGGAAAACATAAACTGATTAGAGACTTTGTGGATGTTTTTTTTTAAATATGGATAGACATTTTGTGATAAGCAGTAGGCTTAAGTACTGTTGTATGGAGCGGAAACATGGAGAATAACTAAGGCAGTTATATGTAAACTACAAACATGCATTGGTTTCTGCGCAGAATAGAGGGAAGTAAATTGTGTGATGGAATCACTAATGTAGAGCTATGGGAGAAAACTAAACAAGTTCCAGTTGACCAAGAAGTGTAGAAAAGACACATGATTAGGGCACTTGATGAGAAAACCTGAGAACAATATAACTAGAATGTCTTTGCACTATAACTCACAGGGACATAGAAATAAAAGAAGACCAAAAAGCACATGGGGAAGGGAGCTAGAGTGAAGATAAAAAGATGGAGAGAGCTGCATGTAATAGAGAAGGATAGAACAACTTTGATTGAGTTGGTTGAGAGCTTAAGCTCCATTAAGTGCTGAAAAGGCAGAAGAAGAAGAATAGGCTCGACAGCCGGGTGGCTTGGCTGTATGAGAATGGAGCACTGACCTGATCACAACAAACTGTCATTGTATGCGATGGTTAAACATTACTGCTAATGCTTGTCGGCAGGGCACATAATGATGGTTATTTTAAATTTGTCCACTTGTACTTTCTATGCTTGTTGCATTCTCTGTTTGGGCACAGATTTGGTTGTCTTTTTCCAGATATTACAAACCAGCCCCAGATTTATTATTTATTATTGTTTTGTCATTTTAGTGAGCTTTTTTTTTTAAACTTTATATTTACTGGTTTCTCCTGGTACCCATTGGGAAAAGGAGTGGGGGATGGGGGGGGGGGGGGGGGGGGGGTTCTGCCTCTCTATCTAACAAAGTGTAAGCGACTGATTAGGGGTGTTTCCTTCAAAGACGGAGTGCATCTGCCTGATAGGCAAGGAACCAACAGTCTGCATACAGATAAGCCAGATCTGTAAAAAGAATGTGCTCACAAAACTCTGGATCCAGACCAGACAACATCCAAGAGTGGACAGTCAGAAATATTCACTGAAGTTGACAGTCGGTGAAAGAGAAGAAGAAGAAGATTACAGTGTTCGATTCATTTATAGATTGTTCAATTTGTATTAACGTTGTGTCCGCAATTTGATAGTGAAATGTAAAACTTTTTTTAAATATTTTTTTTTTAAACAAATGACATTCGACTTGTTTTACAGTTAATAATTCTGTTTTACAGTGAAATACACAAGACCTGTCATCATTTTAGGGCCTCAGAAAGATAGGGTCAACGACGATCTCATTTCAGAATTTCCAGACAAGTTTGGAAATTGTGTGCCCCGTAAGTAACATGAAGTCATGTGTGTGTGCGCGCGCCTTTGTTCTTTCTTTCAAATTCAGGTCTGTCTCTCTCTCTCTCTTTCTCTCTCTCTCTCTCTCTCTCTCTCTCTCTCTCTCTCTCTCTCTATTTTGTAAGAGGTCAAACTGTGATTGGACTGTTCAATGGAAGGATGGAAAAGACATGCACAAATTCCCTGTGTTGGTCCCGGGGGCCCCTTTGAAGGGGAAACCAGAATAGACCCACTACCTCCCCAACAAGCATGTCTTAAGAGTCGACTAATTCGGGGCTCCCTTCAGAGTCAGAGTGCATCTGCCTGAGAGGCAAGGAACCAACAGTCTGCATACAAAATAAGCCAGATCTGTCAAACACATGGATGCAGCACTCAGGTGCTAGAACAAGACTAAATAAAGTCCAGAGGTGGACAAACAACCAGAACTTTTTCTGAGTTTATTGATGGTAAACATGAAGAAGAAGATAACCAAACGCTTTAACCGCAGTCTTTATTACCAGGGTACTAAATATATTCTCATTTTTATCACCAGGGTACTAGCTACTGTATGTAGTGAGGCCTCAATCTTATCCTCTATGCTGCTCTGGTACCACTGTCCGAAAGCCATGAAACTGGTCTTTTTTCTAAACTGCTCTCCACACAGATTGTGCCCTGGTAAACATTGAATATTGCATTATGAAACACTTTCACCAACCAAGGAATAGTTAAATTAGCTGTAAATCAAAGGAAGATGTGTTCCTTGGTTCACACATCGGAGTCCAGGGCACCCATTGGCTGGCCAGTAGACTTCACCGACAGTCAGGACAGTGTTTTGGTCTGTCTCCTTTGATTGCATCAACACCGCAAGGGTGCTTTGGGCTACTTGGTGGCAAGCAGTGTTAATTCATTTTATATGGTGCAAATAACCCAGTCACAATTATTACTATAAGCTTCCCCTTCAGTTAAAACCTGGTGATTTGTGTGTGTGTGTGTGTGCAAAACAAGGCAAGGTCCTTTGGTTCCCCTAAAGTCTATTTGTATACTATACTATTTATCCCATTTATGATAAACTGGACAGTGTTTGTTGCTCAGATACAACTAGGGAAAGGAGTACTTTAGCTGTAAATTATAACAAGATGCTTTCCTTGGTACCCAGAGAGTTAAAAGTCGAGTTTATTTTTATGCTGCCCTCATTTATGTTAGACAATGTTTGTGTTTGTTGCTCAGATACAACCCGGGAAAGGAGGCCACACGAGGAAGATGGCAGAGATTATCATTTTGTTGCTTCCCGGGAACAGATGGAGCGAGATATCCAGAACCATTTATTTATTGAAGCTGGCATTTACAATGACAACCTTTATGGCACCAGTGTTGCCTCAGTGAAGCAGGTGGCGGAGCAGGTTAGTGTTTCCCTTAAAGCTGTATGTCTTTTTCCTCAGCTTTAAGGAATGCACTTTTTAATTTTACTCATTATTTATTTCTGGGAGTCGCTGTGGCGTAGCGGCTAGACGCTCGCATGCGAATCGAAAGGTCATGGGTTCGCTTCCTGGCGGAAGCGGATTTTTTTTTTTTTTTTAAATAACCTTGACTCCCAGGTCAACAAGGTCAACACAGCCTTGAATGGGTACCAGATGCAGTCGCAGGAAGTAAAGACGTCCGGTGTGATGCTCACTATATCGCCCATTTTGTGCCGATTGGCCTATTAAAATATAGGTCTAGCCCTAAATGCCCTATACGCCCAAAGGCATGGAAAAGGGACCGTCACTTTTCTTTTTTAAATTGTATTTCTACCTTTTTGTATCATAGTTGGTTTTGCTGTAGGTTCCCCTGTACTTACTTACTCTTCTCTATCTACCTACCTACCTATCTGTCCTACAAATCTCCCTAGATGCCCATCCACTATATATCTGGTCTGCCTGTCCTTGGCAGATCACTTTGCTATTTGTTTGTTCACCATACGTTTCTAAATATCCATCAAGAAGAGATAATAAAACTGAATGAAAAGTTTATACCAGCAAGCTCAACGACATAACAACACAAACAAAATGTGAACGTTGCCGCTATGTGAATAAATACCTATCAGTATAACACATGTCTTACTCTTGTCCTGTTTGATCTGTCTCACATATCTTTCCCCTGACTGTTGTTTTTCTGTTCTATCCTCTGTCTTATCTTCCTGGCAATCTAGATAGAATCTAGTTACGGCTCAGTGGTATTTATTCACACCCAGCGTTTGTTTATTGAGAAACTTCTCACTCTGGCCTTGTTCATTGAGAAACTTCTCAGTGTTCAACAGCTGTACACTCTGGCCTTAAGTACTCGTTGTTTTTCTATTTCTGGACTTTGGACGTTTTCCAGAACTTAAGTTTTTGGTACACATCTGTTTTACAGAGATCTGGCATATTTGTGTGCAGGCGGTTGGATCCCCTATAAGACACATGCTGCACTCCGATTTTGAAGGAAACACCTCTTACATGCTTGTTGGGATGGGAGGAGGGGGGGGGGGGGGTCGGGGCAGTGGGTCTGGCTCCCACCTAATGCAGTCCAGGAGCCCAAACAGGGAATTTATAAAGGTTGAAATAAGTTATGAATTATGTTAGTGATTCGGTGGCTGTATTGTCACCGGTGGCTCGTGTACTTTCATCAAACTCACAGAGTCACTTATATCCTGTGCCCATCTTCATGTTGGTCAGCCCCTGCCCTTCCTTCCTGGAATCATACCTTCTGCTATAATTTTTTTCAATCCGTCGTGGCGCTTGATATGACCAAAATATTTCAGCTTCCGAGACAGGATGCTGTTTATTGGTCAATCTTCCTTGATGTTTAGATCTTTCAAGATGTCACTATTTCTCCTCTTTGTCCAAGATATTCTGAGAATCTTTCTGTAGAATTTCAGCTCAAAAGCGCCTATTCTCTTTCTTAAGGACTGGGAGATAGTCCCCGACTCACATCCGTATGTTGCTTCAGGGAAGATGCATGCTACCAAAATTAGAATTTTGATCTTCTTGTCTGCTTAACCATAGACTTTTTAGGCTGAGTAATCTTTGCATTGCTATGGCCATCCTCCTTTTAATTTCTGTCAAACAGTCTCCATTGCTATTTATTATAGAGCCTAGATATTCAAAGTTTGTGACATTTTTTATTTTTTTACTATTTATTGTTATTTTTGGGCAACAGCCAGTTTTATCTGTGGACATAATTTTCATTTTCTTTCAATTCAAGAACAGATTTTGATCTTCATTACTGCCTGAGTAAATGTGTGACTCCACACCCAAATATATAAACATTTTTTACTGAGCACATATTGCATGTATTGTTATTATGGTGGTGATTGATTTTGCTACATTCCCACTGATAGAAATTGAGAAGTTGTGTATTATTCATGGTTCTGTTGTTCATTCCTCAGGGCAAACATTGTATACTAGATGTCAGTGGAAATGCTATTAAAAGATTGCAAGTTGCTGGCCTCTACCCAATTGCCATATTTATTAAACCAAAGTCCATCGACTCCATAATGTGAGTGCTGAATTTGTGTTGTTATGTTTGTATTGTATTTGAATCCATTACCTTATGCATATACTACTATTAGTTTTTGTGTCTTATGGTTAGTTCAGTAGTGTATCTGACTACTGGTATATGGGTCTGGGTTCAGTCCTTGATTGAAGAAGAGATTTCCCTTATAGTTCTGTTTGCCCAAAAATATAAGACCAGGTCTTATACTAATTTTTGCTTCTATAGATGCACTAGGGCTTATTTTTGGGTAATGTCTTTTTCAGATAAAAAAAAATCTTCATTTTTTTTTTTTTAAAGTCTTGTCATATTCTTCTGGAATATTGTTATAACTCTACAAATCCTAAATTCGGGACTCAGTTTCATGCGATTACATATCCTGTCGGATTTTTTCGTGGTATGGGGTGTGGCAGGTCGACCCAGCCTAAAATGGCTACCTGGATGTATGTCCTGGGAAAGTAAAGACGGCCTGTGTAATGCTGACCACATTACCCACCTAGTATCGATTGATCTGTGAAAATATGGGAGCTCTTCCCATATACCCGATGCGCCTAAAGCAAGAAAAGGGATCTTTACTTACATTTCCTGTACAACCATGGTTCAATTATCGTTGAAAATCAACCAGGGATGATTTTTGGTGAAAGTCTTAAGGTTTGGGAAACATGGTAGATTTGTGGAAATGGTTACCTGAATTATCTGGTAAGAAAGACAGCTTAGTTTATGTTCACTGTCCATCACATTTACAGTAGTATCACTGGAACAGTTGCCTCCTCTTTTGCTGCTTTTTCTTCTTCATTTTCAGATGCTTAGTCTGATGCAGGCATTGATGATCATGACTTTCCTGTCCTCTCTATTATTGTATTGTTTTGCAAGGCATCCATTTAAACTATTTAATTTCTACATTCTACTATGGTACCGGGTTTTATACTGAAGATCGCTGATCAATAAAATACTGTCAAATTGACTGTGCATTTATTGGTTACTATGGAAATCAAGATAAACAGTGACCAGATTGGATTTCTTAGGAATGGTCAAAAACCATAATTTTTCTATGTGCAGGCCACATTTTCTTAAGGGAGAAGAGGGAGGGTGTCATGTCAATGAGGTCTTATAATCCTGTGACAAGTTTATCATAATGCAGTCAGAGTTTTTTGTTGAACAAGGTGTGATTCTGTCTCTGACCCTAGGGAGATGAACAAAAGGATAACAGAAGAGCAAGCCAGAAAAACGTACGAGAGAGCACTCAAGCTAGAAGCAGAATTTGGAGAATATTTCACAGGTTTGTGCAGTAGTTTGTTGTTATTTTTTCAAAGTGTAATGTCAAAATTGCACTTTTGGACTGAACAATGCATTCCTTGTTATCAGCACTCCCTTGTTGGTTCCAGAGTCCCATTTGGGGTGGAGAGGGGTTCCGGGGAGGGAGGGGGATCGTAGTCTCACTGCCTTCCCAATAAGCATGTTGTAAAAGGTGATGAGTTTAGGGACATTTCCTTTGAAGGCAGGGTGCATCTGCCCGAGAGATGAGAAGCCAGCAGTCTGCAAACAACAAAACCTAGATATGTGAAACGGATGTGCATACAAAAATTAGGTTCTGGGACAAGACCAAAGTACAGAAGTGTACCAACAACCAGAACTTTCTGCTGGAGTTTACAGCCAGTAAGTGCTGTGAAACACTTAAACAGAACAGACCAAGTCACAGTTTTTCGCTTACGTACTGGACACTGCAGACTCAATAAACACCCACATCAATTAGATATGAGCCAAACAGCTCTCTGCCAGTGTCTTCGTGCTGAACAGACTCCAGAACACGTCCTGCAAGACTGTCCTCTCCTGGCGGAGCTGCGGAGCAACATATGGCAACACCCAGTAGAACTGACAACTTAGCTTTGGGGAAACCTAAGAGACCTTGAAAAGACATCCCAGTTCATGACCCACAGTGGATTATGCGCATGACCAGAGATCGCTGAAGAAGAAGAATGCTGTGAAGAAGAAATCAGCATACAATTTTCAGGTTGCAGTAGCATTGCGACCTCTGTTATTCATAGCTGTTATAGTAAGTTATTGGCAGTTTGTAAAAATACAGCTGTTGTAGTCTTTTCTCAACATTTTAAACTTCTTTGCATTAAACTCCAGTAGAAAGTTATGTTCATCCCCTTCTGAACGTCATTCTTGCTTCACAACTTGAGTTTCGCATGCTCGTCCGTTTTACACATCTGGCTTATTTTTTCTGCAAACTGTTGGTTCCTCGCCCCTCGGGCAGATGCTGTCCAACTTCTGAGGGAACATTCCTAATTAGTCTACTCTTACAACATGTTTGTTGGGGGCAGTGATTCCCCCACCCCACACACAATGAGGCTTTGAAAACACATGAGGACAACATTGTAAACATACTGGGTGGGGAGTATTTCACAGGTGTGTGTGGTGGTCATTTATTGTGATAGAAGTAGCCTACTCTTGATTATGTAAAATATTATGTAGAACATTTTACACACTTCTGTAGTAGTTCTTAATTAAATCAGTCTTGATCCTACAAAATTTATGTAGAGATTTGTATAGATTTTCAAATATTCTCTTGTGTCTAAGTAAACCCAGCCTATGCTACCAGTGCCAGGCATGGTCACTCACAGCAAAACATAAAAGAAAATTAGTAACCATGGAAATTAGGTGTCTGGGAAAGGCTGTAGGAGTGACCAGAAGAGATAAAATCAGAAATGAGATCAAACAAGATAAAGTCAGCACAGAACTAATTCTAAATTACATAGAAAGACAGCAAATCAAATGGTTTGCTCACTTGGAGAGAAGGCCTTCTGATGTTATACCATTGAAGGCATATACCAAAAGAGAAGAGGGATGTAGAGCAAGAGGTAGACCAAGAACCATATGGAAAGATAACGTCAGGGAAACTCTACAGTACCATGATGTGTCTTTGATCGAAGCACCCAGAGGAGCTCGAAGCAGGACCTTATATCTCCCTCAACACTTGAAGCGGTAAAAGAGGACGTAAAGAAGAAGAAGTCTTAAGTAAGCGGCTTCAAACCCTCATATTTTCTGTACAGTTTCTGCCTTCATAAACGGCTGTCTACTGCTTCTGTCATCATAAGCATCTAGGTTTTTATGTGTTCTTTACTGCTTCTGCGCTGTCATAAACATCTAGATTGTTATATACTTCTTATACTACTACTTCTTTTATAAACAGGTAGATTTGTCATGTGTTCTCTGTTATTTCTGCGTTCTCATATGGGTGCTGGGATCCCATGAGATGAATAAAAAAAGACTAATTAGAGGTGCTTCTTCCTTTAAAGTAGGAGTGCTTCTGCCTGAGATGCAAAGAACAAGCAGTCTGCGTACAAATAAGCCAGTTTGTAAAATGGATGTGCATGCAGAATTCAAGTTCTGGAACAAGACTAAATTCCAGAAGTGGATGAACGACCAGAACATTCTGCCAGATTTTACAGCCAGCGAGCACCAAGAAGAGGAAGACTTCTGCTTTCATAATTATCTGTGTGTTTGTTAAATTCTCACTCTCCGTTGCCTTCATTTTCATGCTGACATATTTCTGCTCTGCAGCTGTTGTTCAGGGAGATACCCCAGAAGAGATCTACTCAAAGATCAAAGAAGTCATTAGCGACCAGTCGGGTCCTCATATTTGGGTTCCAGCCAAAGACAAGCTCTGAGACCACATCCCACCACCTCATCATCACCATGCTCCATTTGGTCATTGTTGTACATTTTGTGTACTCATCCATGCGTATTATGTTTCATCAGCTTGTCTATTATTCATGACATATACAGGCCATCAGTATATAAATTGTACATTATTGTATACATATTGACATTAAATCAATTAACCATTATTTTACCATGTGTACATCCACGTTTTTTTTAAATATTTTGTCCATACATTCTGCTCTTTTAATGATAACATTATTGTATAAATTTACTTCAGCGTCGGTTAATGTACATATCTTATCGTGTCGTATGCTGCAGCGTAGTGTATGTAGCAAAATTAGAAACTTTGATGGCTAGAATATGTGGGATGTCAGTGAGAAACCTGGGATATCGTGTTAGCAGGTGACGATTTGACACTGGGTGAATGCTGTGTCGAGGTACATTGCTTTCATTGACTGTGTGCATGATGAACTAGCAATTTTAATCAATGTTGTAAACTTACATATATATATATATATGCATTTTTAATTACAAAGCTCAGAGGTTATGAAGATTGAGCACAGGACTGATATAGTCTCACGAAACTGCTTGAAAGAAACTGCTGTCATTATGAAGATATTGTCCTTCACTCCATGGTCACACTATGGACATTTGCCAGTCGGATTTGCTTGATGTCTCTGTAAAATCACATTAGATCTAAATCAGCTGCCTTCTCATTTTAGTCTCTGTAAAATCGCACCAGATCTCAGTCAGCTGCCCTCTCATTTTAGTCTCTGTAAAATCACACTAGATCTAAATCAGTTGCCCTTTTTTTTTAGTCACTGTAAAATTTCACCAGATCTCAGTCAGTTCCCCTCTTATTTTAGTCTTTAAAATCGCACCAGATCTCAGTCAGCTGCCTTCTCATTTTGGTCTCTGTAAAATCGTACCAGGTCTCAGTCAGCTGCCTTCTCATTTTGGTCTCTGTAAAATCGTACCAGGTCTCAGTCAGCTGCCTTCTCATTTTCATCTCTGTAAAATCGTACCAGGTCTCAGTCAGCTGCCTTCTCATTTTAGTCACTGTAAAATTGTACCAGATCTCAGTCAGTTGCCCTCTTATTTTAGTCTCTAAAATCGCACCAGATCTCAATCAGTTGCCCTCTTATTTTCGTCTCTAAAATCGCACCAGATCTCAGTCAGCTGCCTTCTCATTTTCGTCTCTGCAAAATCACACCAGGTCTCAGTCAGCTGCCTTCTCATTTTCGTCTCTGTAAAAGCGTACCAGGTCTCAGTCAGCTGCCTTCTCATTTTCGTCTCTGTAAAATCGTACCGGGTCTCAGTCAGCTGCCTTCTCATTTTCATCTCTGTAAAATCGTACCAGGTCTCAGTCAGCTGCCTTCTCATTTTCGTCTCTGTAAAATCGTACCAGGTCTCAGTCAGCTGCCTTCTCATTTTCATCTCTGTAAAATCGCACCAGATCTCAGTCAGCTGCCTTCTCATTTTGGTCTCTGTAAAATCGTACCAGGTCTCAGTCAGCTGCCTTCTCATTTTGGTCTCTGTAAAATCGTACCAGGTCTCAGTCAGCTGCCTTCTCATTTTCATCTCTGTAAAATCGTACCAGGTCTCAGTCAGCTGCCTTCTCATTTTAGTCACTGTAAAATTGTACCAGATCTCAGTCAGTTGCCCTCTTATTTTAGTCTCTAAAATCGCACCAGATCTCAATCAGTTGCCCTCTTATTTTCGTCTCTAAAATCGCACCAGATCTCAGTCAGCTGCCTTCTCATTTTCGTCTCTGCAAAATCACACCAGGTCTCAGTCAGCTGCCTTCTCATTTTCGTCTCTGTAAAAGCGTACCAATTCTCAGTCAGCTGCCTTCTCATTTTCGTCTCTGTAAAATCGTACCGGGTCTCAGTCAGCTGCCTTCTCATTTTCATCTCTGTAAAATCGTACCAGGTCTCAGTCAGCTGCCTTCTCATTTTCGTCTCTGTAAAATCGTACCAGGTCTCAGTCAGCTGCCTTCTCATTTTCATCTCTGTAAAATCGTACCAGGTCTCAGTCAGCTGCCTTCTCATTTTAGTCACTGTAAAATTGCACCAGATCTCAGTCAGTTGCCCTCTTATTTTAGTCTGTAAAATCGCACCAGATCTCAGTGATATCCTGACAGTCCCACTCTGGCTGTGTAAGTTCACATATAATGTTGCTTGTAAGCCTTTTTGTGTCTCACACTGTGAGTGAAGTTCAACCCCACCAGGACCACACAATGAGCGATAAACACCCAGTGACACAAAGTGCCACTATTCAGATGAGAATCACCCAGGTACAAGTCCCAGCAACCCCTTTCAACCATTAGGTTATGTTAGGGCCCCAAATTACAGCTGGGGTGTGGCTTTAAAATAACAAAATATTGCATCCCATATTGGGGCCAGTTTTCATCTGTAACTAACACTGATTTCCATTGGCACATAAATAGAGCAGTTATGAGGCGTACCCTCTGTAGTGATGTTGAAACCTTGACATTCTCACCATCAGTGGTCATACTTTTTCTTCTCCTCATTCTCTGCAGAAAGTACTAGTTGGTCTTCCATTTGTGGACTTCAGACTTGTTCTAGAACTTCAGTTTGCCTGCACATCTGTTTTCCAGATCTGGCTTTGTTTATGTACAAACTAGGTTTTTTCCTCCAGTTTTTTCTTCTGCGGCAGATGCGCTCCTGTGTAGCCCCGATTGGGAACCAGTTTCTAGGATGACCACAGAGAGCTGTAGATAGGTCTTGATCAGTAGAAGCCTTGGTACTGGTGTACTGTCACGTCTTTGGTTCAGCTATTCTGCATCCTGCTGGTCATGCAAAGGACGCGACTCTCCTGTGCCCTGTTTTCGCTCAATATTTAAATTAAAACACCTGCTTCTTTCAGCTGTTTACTGAACTTATCTTCTCCTTCACTTTCACAAGCTGTAAGCTGCAGCGGAAAGTTCTGATTGTTCATCCAAGTCTGAACTTTGACCTTGTTCCAGAACTTGAGTTTTACAGGCAAATCCCTTTTTTTTTTTTTTTTTTTAATGATCTCAATGAGGCCCTGGAACCTACGCAGAAAGAACTTCATTTGGGCTGGTGTGTGAGAAGATGATAGTGCTATTGGGGAGTCAGTCCTGGTGAGTCGTAAGTTTGGTGTAACTGATGAGTCATAAATTTGACACAACTGGTGAGTCAAGTGTTTGATCTATAATTGGTGATTCATGTGTAACTAGTAGATAACGTACTTGTTGTATCAGAATCTGTGTCACATATAAACTGGTGAGAGTCATACAATTTTTTTATAACTGGTGTGTCAGTGTTTAGTCTAACAGGAATGTTTTAAAAATGAATTGAGAAGTATGTAGCAGTAATAATGTATTTTCAACAGTATCAAGCATCCTTGTATGAATAGACTTCCTTAGGTGAGGGTGAGTTAATCTGAAACATGAACTGGCATGATCATATGCAAGGAGGGTCTTAGATGTCAGTGAATTAATGTTACATGTGCGTGAACTGACCTCCTCTAGTGTAAGAGACCAGAAACATCCAGGATATGACAGTGCCATGGTCTCTAGGATGTTTCTTGTTCCCCCCTCCCCTTTCTCCCAAATCCCGCCAACAAGCAAGGTGTAAAAAGCTGACTAATTAGGAGTTTTCTAAATGTTTTGCCCCAAAATAAATAGATGATGCAGCCTAGCTGTAAACCACAAAATTTTAAAACTAGTGTGTGGTGCTTTTATCCTTGAATGTGGCAGTGGTCTATGTGTTTTGCCCACAGTATGCATCGATATCTCATTCAACAGCATTGTTCACTGAAATATGTTCTATGTGTTTCAATTTTTTAACATGTTTTTAACATTGTGCTTCAGGTAAATGAATGGTGTAATAATTCGCTTTACGAATTAGTGCATTGCAGTTACAGAATAAAGTGTTTTTAGTGTTATAGTTGAACAGCTTAGGTTAGCTGTTTGTGCCAGTTAGAATATCAAATTGTGTGAATGTTGCAGTTTCTTAAAACTTTGTGCCGCTTCGAATGTCTTATATTTGATAGTTAGATCAGTTAGAATGTCTTACATCTCTGTCAGCTTATGTTTGACAAGTACATCAGTTTGAATGTCTGTTATCTCTCAATTTTCTTTTTGAGAATAACTTGAAGATTTGTGTGTCATTTGGAATATATGGTATCTACATACGGCAATTAGGTGTCACAATTGTCTGTGTTAGATTGCACGTATGTCAGATATTCTGGAGCTAGACTTAAAGAGTTGAACAAAGTATCATGTAACTTCATAAAATGTTCTCTTTTTGACTGGGTAGAATGAAAACAAAAAGAATTATTTATTTCTGTCGTCGAAGAATCTGTGTTGCACAATTAACGCCTGAAAATGTTTGGTGGTTTTCAAACCCTTTCCCCATATATGGCAAGTCCTCAGATCCTCTAACTACCCTGCCCCCCTAACTACCCTGCCCCCTTTTTTTGTTTTCAATTTAAAAATCATTTGATTAAAAAATAAAACAAACTGAAAAATTTAAACAACTATATAACTGCATTCAATTTAAATTCCTCTTTCCCTTTTTTTTCTCCTCTGGGGGAAGTGCACCCCCTAAGTTAAAAAACTCAGGTTTAGAGACTTCCTGACACCAGGTACTGAACTCCACAGGTTCTGCAGCTGATTTCCTCAAATGGTTAGATGAACAAATGGACATTTTGATTGGCACTCATCCCTATGTGGGCTCCTGGGCCCTGTTGTGGGGGGGAAAAACACCCACTGCCTTCCCAACAAGCAAGTTGTAGGAGTCGACTCATTAGGGGCAGCCTTCACTGTTGGAGTACATCTGCCTGAGAAGCCAAGAGTCTGCCTACAGATGTGTGAAACTGATGTGCCCGCAACACTGAGATTCTGGGACAAGACTAAATTTCGAGGTGGACGTGCTACTAGAACTCTTCACTAGTCTGGTGAAGAAGATATGGCATTCAGAAAGATAGGAGGATACTAGCCAGCACACACAAAAAAGTGTTGCCTTGGTCAGGCATGGAGGTAAACATGTTCCAATGGCGAGGTGCTGTTGCCATTTAAAGGCGACTGATTCATTTCCTGGTATTGATTTTTATGTTGTTGGGTCTTTGGCTTAAGCGTTTTGAACGTGCTTTGTAGTGCCAGGTTCTATCCCAGCTGCGGACGATTTGTCTTGAATTGGTTTCGACAGTGGTAGCGAGAGCTGACCCTTGCAGTGGCAAACTACTGAATGTAAAATTTGCCTATAAAAACCACAACAGCCAAAAAATCCTGGGGTTGGTTCTGTAAACTATTAATGTGCCTTCTTGTCTGTTTGTGTTTCTTTCTATGAATGCAGATCAGTATTCAGTCATTTAATTTATCTTGCCCTTTCTGTGGTCCCAGAGGCTTCTCTGCTGTCTGTGTATCAAATGGTTATGATTTGGGTTATCTTCACGGCACACCAGACACATTCATAGGTGCTCAGATTGCCTCTTCAACACATACATCAGCGTCCCGCGGTTAATAATCCCAGTCCTATGTTGATTGACAAGACTTCTCATGTGTCCGGTGTGCTTCTCATGCCTGGCTGTGCCAATCTTTACTCCAAATCCTTGCACTCTTAGCAAAGATGTGGAAGTCAGTCTTTCCTCTATTTTGGCCATATCAAATTGTTAGTGGACCTTGTGAATTGTAAATTGACTGTTTGGTTCTGAAAGCTTGTCTACATTAGTGTTAAAAGAAATACTCGTGATCTCGTTGAGAAAAGAAACTGCTATTTTATTGGTTACTATAGCTTTCAGTTTTTATGTTGTCTAGTGTCTCCTTCTAAATTTCTACTGTCTGTGAGTGCCGATCAATACATATCTGTTTGTTTATTATATGTACTATTTTATTGCTGGTTTTAATGAAAGGACTGAATGATTTATTTTTTGTTAGTTACAAAAGTTTTGCCATTTGCTGCTTGACTCCAGAAGCGAGGGGCTTTCACCCGTTCTCTGCTTGTTTTATTCACTTCTTAATTACGTCCAATAGTTAGTTTTGTAGCTTTAAACTGTATATATCGATTTTTGTTTGACTGTTCATGGTTGGTGTTTGTGGCTGTGCAGTGTTTTAAGGGTTGATGAAGCTACGTCCAGCCTGACCTTTGGCGACCTTTTGATGACATGCCTGGCAAGATGCAGTGTTACTGTTCTTTGCTTTCCCTTACGGCTCTGGCAGCTTTGAGTAAACCTGATTACAATTGAACTCGGGTGTCCGTATAATGGAAGTCACAGGGTCAGAAGAATAAAGGCAGCCAAAAAACATTTAGAGAAGATAATAAGTTGAGATGAGGTGAGCTGCATGTGCTGACAAAATGATAGGATGATTTCTTTTTCTTAGCATTCACTGGCTGTGAACTCCAGAGAACTGTTCTGGTAGCTTGTCTGTTTCTGGACTTTAATCTTGTTCCAGAACTTGGGTTTTGCATGAACATCCATTTTATAAATCTGGTTTAATTGTATGCGAACTGTTGATTCCTTGCCTCTCAGGCAGTTGCAGTCTGACTTTGAAGGAAACACCCCCAGTTCGTCATCTCCTACAGCATGGTTCGTCACCTCCTACGGCAGTGGGTCTATTTTTTGTTCTCCTAATGGAGCCCTAGGACTCGTAGGGGAAGGCATAGGACGATTTGTTATGAGTTAATTGAAAGTCTGTTTCATTCAGGGGATGAAGACCAGAGAAAGAAATATCTTTGTTAGATCACATGATCTGGTCATTATGGACACTGCAAACTGAATTTTCCTAGGTCTTTATTTTTTTTAAAAACTTTTTTTCTCTCTACCTCCAGCCTAACACTGTATATAGGGTATTATTGTATGGTGCCGATCTAGCATTGGGATATTGTAGAGGTTTGATGTTTGAGTACTGCAGTTATAGGATGAATTGTGTCTGAAGTTGCTTTTAGTTGTCAAGTCATCAGTATTAGGAGGCAGAACAGTCTTTGATGGTATTATGTGATTGGATGTTTTGTTAAGTGTGTTGTTGTAGTTGTGATGTAAGATATATGGTTTGATTATTTGCTGTTGTGGTTATTGTGGTGAAAGGTGTATGATTTGGTTACTTGCTGTTGGATATGTGATTGTGGTGAAAGGTGTATGATTTGGTTACTTGCTGTTGGATATGTGATTGTGATGAAAGGTGTATGATTTGGTTACTTGCTGTTGGATATGTGATAGTGATTGTGGTGAAATGTAAATGTAGTAATTATTTGCTGTTGGATATGTGATAGTTATTGTGGTGAAAGGTGAATATACTGATTACTTGCTGTTCGATATGTGATAGTTATTGGGGGGAAAGGTGGCTTTAGTGATTACTTGCTGTTGGGTGTATTATAGTAATTGTGGTGAAAGATGTGTGATTTGATTACCTGCTGTAGGATGTGATACTGTCATAACAGGACCTGATCACTTGCTGATGGATGGGCTGTGTTTACGATGAAAGTCTTGTGTGTGCATTTCCCGAGCCATTACAGATGCTCATATATTATTATATTCTGTTCATCACAAACCAGAATAGTATATACGTGGTCAGGAAATCCACACCCGGACAAATTTACTGCTGTGTATTCAACTTGTAGATGCTGACAGATGCTGTGTCATAATACATACCAAATCTGATATTTCTTATGCTTTTCTAATATTTCTACCAGACACTGAAAAAACAGACAAAATGTTAGAAAGTTGCTTTAAAGGTGTATACTTTGGTAAAACAGATCTCTGTTTTATTGATTTCCTGGACGTTCAGAATTATCAGCATTTTTAGAAAGTTATATAAATTCTGATTGGTCCATGATTAATTGTGAATTAGCTGAGGCTTAATCAGTTTGTATTGGTTAGAACAACAAAATGTTGTTAGCTCAGTTCTGATAGGTCAAAGTTAGATGCAAGAGTTATTAGCTCAGTTCTGATAGGTCAGAATTAGATGTGTTTTGGTCACATAGGTAGCCTGTGTAGAGCTCTAGAATTCTGACATTGTTCCAGGAATATGCAGGTACAATTAAAAAAAAAGTGTTCATATAGACAATACGAGTTTCTTGATCTGCGCATTTACTTTTTACCATTTGTTTAGTTGGGTGTAAATTTAAATGCGTCTGTTTTTTGCTTGCTGTCTGAGTACATGTTACTTGTGAAGTATATATTAACCTGTTACTGTTGGTGTTTTTTTTTTTTTTTTAATATGTTACCAACTGTGTTTGTTGCTGTATTAATTTACATTTTATCGTGAGGAATATGTATTTACATTCTACTGTGTGTGTGTATCTAGGGTCAGTTTCACATCACAAGAAAATGGATATAGAAATCAACAGATGTTGTGCTAGCACCATTGTTGGCACATAAAATACTTTTTGTCTACCAAGAAAAATCTAAGAACTATGTTTTTGGCCAGCTGTATGTTACTTGTTTCAGACTTGGACCCTTACTAAAACTAACGAGCGCATAATGGTAACAGAAATGAGTTGTCTTAGAAGAAATGCCAGAGTAACAAGAAGAGAGAAAAAAAATTAGAAGACTATGCCTGAAGCCAATCATACCATTTATTAAAGAGCAACAGATCAGATGGTTTGGCCATCTGATGAGAATGTGCTGCTACTGACTCCCACAAAGAGCCATATGGAAGAAATGAAATGGTCACACAGCAAGGGTAAGACACACAGAGGATAGAAGAACAGCATCAAGAACAGCCTTAAGGAAATGAAGAGCAACTTATACAGTGCTTTAAAAAAAGCACATGGGCATTTATTACCACCACCACCACCATCATCACTTCCTCCATCCCCGACACTTCCATGGTGTATGAAACTGAAGAAGATGAGTTACTTGTGACTGGCTTAGGCTTGATCAGTTTGTGTTGGTTAGAACATAGTAGCTCAATTCTGATAGGTGAGAGCTAGGTGCGAGAGTTATCAGCTCAGTTCTGATAGGTCAGAGCTAGGTGTGAGAGTTAGCTCAGTTCTGATAGGTCAGAGTTAGATGCAAGAGTTGTCATCTCAGTTCTGATAGGCCAGAGTTAGATGCAAGAGTTATCAGCTCAGTTCTGATAGGTCAGAGTTAGATGCAAGAGTTATCAGCTCAGTTCTGATGGGTCAGAGTTAGATGCAAGAGTTTTCAGCTCAGCAGGCCAGAGTTAGATGCAAGAGTTATCACCTCAGTTCTGATAGGCCAGAGTTAGATGCAAGAGTTTATCAGCTCAGTTCTGATAGGCCAGAGTTAGATGCAAGAGTTATCAGCTCAGTTCTGATAGGTCAGAGTTAGATGCAAGAGTTATCAGCTCAGCAGGCCAGAGTTAGATGCAAGAGTTTTCATCTCAGTTCTGATAGGCCAGAGTTAGATGCAAGAGTTGTCAGCTCAGTTCTGATAGGCCAGAGTTAGATGCAAGAGTTATCAGCTCAGTTCTGATAGGTCTTATATTTGTTGCTGTATGTGTTAATATCAGATGCTGAAGATACTGTGTCAAGATCAGCAAATGAGCAAGAGTAATAAGTAATAAACTGAAGATCACATTTCCACACTTTCTGGCATATAGGGCTAGACCTATAATTTATAGACCAGTCTGCGTTGGTGAGGGAGTCCCCATGGCTGAGTGGCTTGACCTTCGCTGTGGATCGGAAGGTCATAGATTCGCTCCCTGGCGGAGCCAGAATTTTTTTTTTTAAATGACCTTGGCTCCCAGCCTTGAGTGGGTACCGGGTGCAGTCCCAGGAAGTAAAGGCGGCCGGCATGATGCTGACCACAGCATCCATCTTGTGCCGATTGGTCTATAAAATATAGGTCTAGCCCTGTATGCCGTATACACATAGGGCATGGAAAAGGGCCCTTTACTTTTTTTTTTACTGCGTTGGTGATGTGCAAGACCTAGCGGAGCAAGTAAAATTGTAAAGTGTAGTCTTCTTCTTCTTGCTTCTTTTGTCAACATCTGCTATGTCACTAGGTGTCGCAGTTCATCAGACGATCGGCAGTCGAGCAAAGGCGCGCTTGGTCGGATTATATGCCTTGATTTTATGCAGTCTCTAAGTATCCGTGACTCCTTCAATCTGTCTTCTTCTCAGTCTTCCCCTGCCTCTTAGGGTTTTGATTTTCAGGTTGTATGCTCTTTCTGCTGACGAGGTTAGTTTCATTCTCATTAGATGGCCAAACCATTTCATTCTTTGTTTCTCAGTAAATTTGATGATGGGTGTTGTTTCAACAGTTCTTGTGATCACATTGTTTCTCACTCGATCTCTTCTGGTTTTATTCACAGCCATTCCAAACAACTCACAGTTGGTTAGTTTTCTCCTGTGTTCTTTTGTCAAAGTTTGAGTATGATAATGGTAACCGAAAGTCAGTATAAATATTGTATTTATAATTTGTCTTGGGCAGTCCCCGAGTGCTGTGATACTCATAATACAGTATCTATCATAATCTAAACCCAAATCAAAGCAAAATGTCAAACAATGCAAATTACATTTTGGTCATATAAATAATTATGTGATATATAAATTTGAAATAACAAATATATACTCTGAGAATAATTAACACTGTATATAAAAGTATAACCCTGAGGGTTGAACAGGATATTTTTGTTTAGATTACTACTGTCTCTCTACATGTAATGAGTCAGCTTAATTTTCACTCTAATGATGGGGCTCTAGAACCCATAGAGATGATGGCAGAATTTCACATAAATCAAGAGGTTAATTTAAACGTTCAGATATATCTTCAACAACTCGCGTAAACTACTATTTAGAGAGATGAACAACACACTAAAATGAATTGTCAAATGTTTAGTCAACCCAAAATTCATGATGCCACCAGATACTTGGGTGCGAATGAGCAATAAGAAAATCGAATATAACCCACTTGGGTGTGGATATAGAGAAGTGTTGAATTTAATGGAAACAAAAAACAGTAAAATACAGACGTTCTGACCAAGTTGACAATACTGGATATGAAAAGAGAGTTTCTGAAATAAGGTTAGTTGCGTATCATTTAGAGGATGTTGCAGAACCAACCCCTGGCTGTTGTGTGTGGTTTTTCTAGGCAAATTTACATCAAGTAGTTTGCCATTGTTTCTGGACGGTCAGCTTTCTTGATACCACTGTCGAAACCAACTCAAGGTGCATGGCCCGCAGCTGGGATCGAAAACAGTATCCCGGCATTACGAAGCGTTCACATCGACTTAGCCACAGAGCCAACTTCCTAAAATAAACCATACATAAAAATGCATTGAAATATTAAAGTCACATGAAAGATAACGCTTTTTTAAAAAGCTTGCACGGTTTGTAGGGGGAAGGAGGGCTCGGGGACAAGAGGTAGACAGCGATGCAAGGGTTGAGGCGCAGCATTCAGAGATAGACGAATAGCTGTCTGGGATGTATACAACCAAGACGAGAAAAATTTTTAAGAACCAATGCAGCGAATCTTCATTGTAGAGAACACCTGGTTGAGTGATTTATGAACTTACAGGTTACTGTTAGGGTATTTATTTATTACACGTTACTGTTTGTGTTTGTTACTGCTTTTTTCTTCTTCGTTCACCATTAAAATGGCAGTTGGCACCGTGTTGGTTACGGTTAATATGTTTTTTCGACGTCTTTCGGTCCAACACATTGTAACACACAGCATTTTAAGAAAGGTGGAGACAGGCATGCTCCGTGCAGAGTGGCAAGCATCACTTCAAAGGTCCTGGGTATTTGGCATCATTTGGATATTTTCTCCAGGTTATGCTGGTGTGTTGGAAAATGAGCAGGCAGGTAGACTGACCGGCTCTGCACCACTTGGTGGTGAACTGATGTATGACAAGTTAGATGTTGTGAGGGCTCTTTGGGAACGATTAAACAGTGCGGAGGCACAAATAGATCATTACGGTCTGAGGAGAATGGCACTGTGAAGAATTGTGAGGGGATCTGGCCGACGCTCGACACTAGGGGAAATGCGAGACGGAGAGACAATCAGTTACTGGTACCATCGGAATTTCCCCCTGAAGATGGGGACGGAGCGCTTATGGGGGTGTCCTGAGTGCTGTGATGTCAATTCTTATTTCAACATTCGGTCCAACATATTCATTTTCTGCAAACCTCAAATTAGTAGCCTTTTATGCTATGCTTGTTAAAGAACACTGGGTCTAGTCTCCCCCACCCATTACAAAATGGGCCGTACGCAGACAGTGGATCGAGTCATTGCAAAACACTGTATGGAGTTACCTTCATATTTGTACCAGGGCGTACGGGTGTTGATGGCACTGAAAGGAGCAACAGATTAGTCTTAGTTAAAAGAGAGGCGGATCATGCCGACATTGTTAATGCCATAGAGAGGTAGGACGTTAGAAAGATTTTGGGAGCAGCACTTCCACATCTTTGCTGGAAGTGCAAGAATTAGGATTAAAAATCGGCACAGCCAGGCACGAGAAGCACACCGGACGCACGAGACGTCTTCACAACCAACATAGGACTGGGACTATGAACCACGGGACGCTGATGTATGTGCTGAAGGGGGAATCTGAGCACCTATGGACGTGTCCGGAGTGCCGTGAAGATAACCCAGATCATAACTCATAACTCAGCCTAAGGTCGCCTTAGTCTTGACCATTATGTGCAGCTCATCGCAAGGCCCAAACCTTTTTAGAAAAAAACTTTTTTTACTTCTACTGTTACCAATCAGTACAAATCTTCTTATTCTCTTCTCCGTGTATCTCCCCCCCCCCCCCTTTTTTTTTTTCTCCTCCTTTCTTTTCCAATAGTTCACGGATATTTTCAAAAGTCAAGACTGTCCCATGGCTACTTCCTGTAGACCAGGCATGACAAACTGTGAGACCCACCTGAGGTCTTGTGGGTCAGATTGTGTCTTCATGAGGGCTAGACAAGACAACTGGAGTTATTTGATGAAAATTATTGCAGAATAGTTTCTTTGTACGGACCACTCGCGTGCTTGCAAAGGGCTGCCCGCGGACCGTCAGTTTGACCTGCATGCTGTAGATGCCTTTGTGTCCTTGTTGTTCTTGGCAAGGGCCGCAGAACCTCTCAGCTTAGTCTGTTCTGTTGCCCAGTCCTACGCAGGTAAGGAACTCCTATTTTTGATCGGTCCTCGTTCCCTAGAACTATCTCTTTTTAGCGATTTTTCTACCGTCACATGTGTACTGCAGTGGATCGCATGTTCACCCAAACGACAAGAACAACCAGTCAGCTTCACGGGAACGCACACGGCAAGTGAATGTTGCGGATAGAGAGCCTTCATCGGTACATTTCATAATCTAATGTATGAACAAAAACGAATACCATAAAATCACGTATCTCTAATCTTCTTCTTCTTCTTCCTATTTTTCTTCTTCTTCTACTTTCTTCTTCTTCTTTGTCTTCTTCTTCTTCCTCAGCATTCCGAGCCTCATTAGCGTGCTACACCAACCACAGCCGTCTCCAGGAGGCAGTGACACCAACCACGCAATGCTTTGTTAACAAACACCATAGGGTTCCGGAGAAAAGCAGTAGAGTGTGACCTTTTTTTTTTTTTTTTACATAGTCACTCATAAATATATGTATATGATACAATAAACTTATATTTATTAGTACATCACAGCACTCGTGGCATTCCCATAAGCGCTCCGTCCCCATCTTCAGCAGCCAGTGAAGAGTTCCGGTACTAATGGTGCCAGTAGCATTCTGATTAAACGTCCGTCTTGCCTTTCCTCTAAGCCTCGAGCATCTACCAGAACCTCTCGTCCCTCCTCACTGCATCAGCCTAACCAGACTGTGGTAATCCATCTACTCCTACGAACTGTATACGCTCTCCCACAAGGACACCAACCACGCCAGCCTTATTATGTATCAGTATTCCCCCAAGTTGTGCAGAACCAGCCAGTCTGTCCGCTTGTTCATTTCCCAATACACCAGCGTTTCCAGGTGAAAGCATCCAGGCAATACTCCTCACCCGTGTCCTCCGCAGTGAAGCATGCCACTCTGCACGAAGCATGCCTGTCCTGATCTTCCCCAGTATGCTTTCTGAGTCAGTTACAATCATGAAGGTAGACCAAGAACAATATAGAAAGATAACATAAGAGAAACTCTACAACTGTCTATCGTCATGGTGACCATGAGAACAAGCAAGAACCAGGCCCAGATATCTTATTCCACGCACGAAGCGATTAGGCGGAGAGGGGGGGGGGGCGGAGATCTTTATATAAGGGAGGTCACAGGGATGCTTCGAGCAGAGTGGCAAGCTTCACTTGAAAAGTCACAGGTAGTGAGCATACTTTGGATCTTTCTCCAGGAATGCCGGCGTCGTGGATAATGAACAGGCAGGCCTATTGGCTGGATCTGTACCACTGGGTGGTGAATTGGTACATAACATGGCAGATGTGGTCAAGACCCTTTGGGAACAAGCAACGGAATCAGTAGAGAAAGAAGATTATTATGGCCTGTAGAGAATGAAGTCGGCACTGTGGCTAAGTCGATGCGAACGCTTCGTAATTGCCGGGATGCCGGGTTCGATCCCAGCTGCGGGCCATGCGCCTTGCTTTGGTTTTGACAGTGGTATCAAGAAAGCCGACCGCCCAGAAAGAAATGGCAAACTACTGGACGTAATTGCCTAGAAAAACCACACAACAGCCAGGGGCTGTTGGGATTGGTTCTGCAACGTCCTGTAAAAGATACGCAACTAACCTTAGAGAATGAAGCACCTGGTTGTAGCTAGGGGGTCTGGCCGGCTCACTATACTTAGAGGAAAGGCATTATAACCAGATATAACCAGATTGTGACCGGTACCATCAGTATTAGAACTCTGCGCTGGCTACTGAAGATGAGGACGGAGCGCACATGGGAATGCCCCGAGTGCTGTGATGTCAATTCTTGATTCAACTCAACTCAACGTGTATGCACGACACAAAAAGATGATGATGATGACAAAGTCGAAGATACAAATAAAGGGGGATCACTGCTGTATGATCCTCGAATTGCAGTTCCTGATCAAACATGGTGGTTCACAAGATGTGTGTTATCTTCGGGCTGATTGCCTTACTTCATGCAGCCTTTTCTGCAGCCCAGCGTGAGTATATTTTCATTTATTCAAAGTGGCGATGCTGTTACTATTCAGCTGAATTCTCGCCGCTTGCGTCGTTTTCTTACTCGTTGCTAAGAAAGTAAGAAAACAGATACATTATACAATGATACATACGGCTACGCCAGTCATGATTCAAATGATGAAATTCTGCTAGGTAGGTACGTTGAGCATGGAGACACCACAGATGTCTGTTCACTGCTGCATCAGAGGACGCAGCACAAATGGATCGATATGCTATGCAAAGATGTCGATACGGATAACAAATAAGTATAAGGAGTTGTGGCTTTTCTATGAATCGTTCCCCATCGGCTTTAACTTTAATATGATGGCGTATGAAAGAGAGCTAAATTGGCCAATTTCTGGCCATAAAATATCCGAATGCGGGTCAGTTCTATTAAAAATATATGTGCCGGCTCCGGATAACGAAACAAATGCTCTGACAGGGTCTCGGCGATACGATGCTTGCCGACCTGCTTCAGCGAGTGTGCCTCACCGCCGAGCGTATCCCCCGCGCCGCTATACGCACGGCGCGGATGGGGGCTAAACTAGATGGCTGGGATTCACGAGCGGCAGCTACCGCATCTCCTGCAACTTCCTCCAATCACTGTACTCGTGAGTCCCAGGCACCTAGTTTAGCCCTCATCCTCGCCGCGCGTAGTGGCGCAGGGGAATACGCTCGGCGATGAGTTTAATCGTGTTTGGCGCATGCCAACAAGTCTGACATCTACCGCTGCTAAATCCTCCAATCGGAAGAACACAGTATTGCTAATCAGCTTTCATCGTCTGTAATGTCTCGAAATTGGTCAACCGTCGCAAATAACGTCTGCTAGTATCGTCTGCAGAAACACTCGAAATTGTTGTCAACGGTCGGTATTTATCGTCTGCTACTAGTACCGTGTGCAAATGTTGATATTGATTGTCAAGTAATCCTAGTTTTGCCGCGATTTGTTCCTTGGCAGAAAGTCCGTATTTTAGATATACGCAAACACTGTCGTTTGGATATTTTTGGATATTTTATGGCCAGAATGTGGCATGTCGCCATTTTGGGGAATGAATCAAAGGAGCGCCGAGTTGTTAATCATTGAAGGCCTATACCCTATTTGAGTAAATAACGACTGGAAAAAAGTCGAAATTAACCCTAATCCGTAAGAAATATCCGAATAATGGGCACTAAAGATGGCAGCCGCAAAATATCCTTACGAGCCTCAGTCACGTGTCAATTCTGCACTTCCAGCAACTTAATTTGCGGTTTTCCGGCGACTACCGAGTCCAATATGTGGCGTGGATTGGGGCTAAACTAGATGGCTAGGACTCACAAGCAAAGCTGCAGGAGATGCAGAAGCTGCTGCTCGTGAGTCCTAGCCATTTAGTTTAGCCCTAGTTTGATCACTGGAAAACCGCAAATTAAGTCGCCGGAAGTGCGGAATTGACACGTGACTGAGGCTCGTAAGGATATTTTGCGGATATTTAGTGCCCGTTATTCGGAGGATAGCCGAAATAATAAATATAATGGCTCTCCTCCGAACTTCGTCCCCATATTGTGGCCGTCAAAAACAAATACCCTAACAGGGCCTCAGTCGTGTGTAAAATGTGGAGTGCCTGCCGAGGAACAAATTGCGGCAAAACTAGGATTGCCTCCAAATAATGGGCCAATATTATCGAGGGCAAAATAAATACTCAGGGTCTCAGCGATATGTTTATTGCGGACCTTTTTCTGTGACTATCCTGCACCGCCGACAATATCCCCCACACCGCTACACGTGGCGCGGATTGGGGGGGGGGGGGCTAAACTAGATTGCCGGGACTCACGAACAAATAAATTTGAGGAAGTTGCAGGAGATGCGGTAGCTACTGCTTGTGAGTCCCAGCCATCTAGTTTAGCCCCCTATCCGCGGCGCGGGGGATACGCTCGGTGGTGAGTTTAATCGGAAGAACACTATCGCTAACCTGCGTTGGAGCGCGTGGTCTCTCCGCCATGTTGCTATTATTGTGTGTATAGTTTTTGCTGCCATGTGTTCGTCGGAGGAAGTCCGCATTTTATACACGACTGAGGCCCTCTTAGGGTATTTGTTTGGCCGCCATAGTATGGGGACGAAGTTCAGAGGAGAGACAATATAAAATACAGTGTGAAGAGGCAACTCAAACTCATCAAACTGAAGTAGCCAAATTGTTACTTTAGTATTTAGTATGCTATGTTTAGTTGAAAACATTAATGAACATATAATATTACAGAATTAATTCTCCCTATATGGCTTCCGGCGCCCCATTGTGGGGAAAACAAGAATGGAGTAACAGATCCATTGCCCATGTTGTAGGAGTGAACTAATTGGAGGCATCCTTCGAAGTCGCAGTACCCTATTCAGTATTATTGTTTGCCTGAAGGTAAGGAAAGGAACCAAGTCTGCATACAACAAAGCCAGGTCTGTGAAACAGATTTGCAGTCAACACCCAGGTTCTGGAACAAGACGGAGGTGGTACAGAGTTTACAGCCGGTGATCTCAAAGAAGATATTGTTGTATTCAAAAGAAAGAGCCATCACATAACATGTTAACAGAAAGAGTTTATCTCTTGTGATATGCCAACAATGAACATAGACGGTCAGTGTTTGTCATCTCGCACTATCATCTTTGTCATCTGACACAATCATGGGAATTAATTATCACAACTGAGGTATTTGTTCCTGTTCCGCTCAAGCTGAGTGTCCAAGATCCAGGTGTAATGTTTGCCAGTCACTGAGACTTTGATCTAAATCCTTTAAATAAGGTGCAAAAAAAATAAATATGGCTACCAGTATCTACTTTCTCTGATTGGTTTGTGATATCACAGTTATCATACAAGTAGTGATATCACACAAGTAGTACCATGTGATATCACAGTTATCTTACAAGTAGTGATATCACACAAGTAGTACCATGTGATATCACAGTTATCATACAAGTAGTACCATGTGATATCACAGTTATCTTACAAGTAGTGATATCACACAAGTAGTACCATGTGATATCACAGTTATCATACAAGTAGTACCATGTGATATCACAGTTATCATACAAGTAGTGATATCACAGTTATCACACAAGTAGTACCAGGTGATATCACAGTTATCATACAAGTAGTGATATCACAGTTATCACACAAGTAGTACCATGTGATATCACATTTATCATACAAATAGTATCATGTTATATCACAGTTATCACAACCACAATACAAGCTGCTCCCACAAAAAACACATATTGTTTTGCACTGGAAATGTGCACAAAATAGCAGTTCATGATAAGGGAACAGAACAATCCGAGAGAATTGACAGCCATTGTAACATAACACAGCCTCTAATCGCCATTTGTAAATGGGAGAACCTCTTTGATGTAATATCTATTTAAATAGTAGTATTTCTGCATCCACAGATCGCACTTATCTCAGGCTGACAGAACAGGAGTTTACAATGCTGCCTCAAGATGTAAGTGTCAGTACCAGCCAAGGATCAGCTGGTTGAAATAATATTTTATTACCTCTAAGTCATGTCAAATGTTGAATTAAAAATTGACATATCACTCGGGACACCCCCTTAAACACTCTATCCCCATCTTCAGCAGCAAGCGAAGTGTTCCAGTTCCAATTGCACCAGTAACTGTCTGATTGTATATCTTTCTGGCATTTCCTTTGTGTGTCGGTCAGATCCCCTCACAGTGCCATTCTCTTTAGACCGCAGTGATCTGTTTGTGCCTTCACACTGTTCACTTGCTCCCAAATGTATCTACATCTAGCTTGTCATACATCATTTCACCACCAAGTGGTGCAGAACTGGCCAGTCAATCTGCCTGCTCATTTCCCAAAAAAACCGGTATGACCTGGAAAAAATATCCAGAGGATGCTAACTACCCGGGACCTCTGAAGTGATGCTTGCCACTCTGCACAGAGCATGCCTGTCATTAACTAAGTCATAAGAAGCAGTAACGGAATTCATAATTTATTTAAATCACCACTTATTATTGGCACAGTGAGGGCTACTAGATTATGATGGTTGGAGCAGAGAGAGAGACAATGCCAGATAACAGAGACAATGCCAGATAACAGAGACAATGCCAGATAACAGAGAGACAATGCCAGATAACAGAGAGACAATGCCAGATAACAGAGACAATGCCAGATAACAGAGAGACAAAAACTGCCTACACCAAAGAGTTGAATGGGAGTAGACCATGAGGTGGTTTCTGCAGAGGAGCAAAATCCGAATCTATAAGAGCATCATTTTGCCAGTTCATCTTTATGGAGCAGAATGCTGGAGAATGACCAAAATGGATGCACATAAGCTATCCACCTTCCACCACACATGTCTATTTAGAATTATCAAAATTGTCTGGCCAGTTAAAATCTCAAACAATAAACTACTTCAAGTCACAAACCAAGAAACTCTAGACAGTATGATAACAAAGAGAATTTAAAAATGGCTTGGCCACGTCATGAGAATGAATCCTCATATACCGGCCAAAACAGCTCTTAATTTGACACCAGAGGAAAAGAGAAAGAAGGAGCGTCCAAAAAATCCTGGAGATGGACGGTGGAAAGTGAACTGAATGCTGCATCTCTGACATAGAAAACTGCAATAAAGATTGCACAGGACAGGAAGTCATGGAAAGAGCTGATAATTAATAGCACTGTGAGGGCTAATAGATTATGATGGTTGGGACATAGAGAGACAATGCCAGATAACAGAGAGACAATGCCAGATAACAGAGAGACAATGCCAGATAACAGAGAGACAATGTCAGATAACAGAGAGACAATGCCAGATAACAGAGAGACAGTGCCAGATAACAGAGAGACAGTGCCAGATAACAGAGAGACAGTGCCAGATAACAGAGGGACAGTGCCAGATAACAGAGAGACAGTGCCAGATAACAGAGAGACATTGCCAGATAACAGAGAGACAAAAACTGCGTAAACCGAAGAGTTGAATGGGAGTGGACCATAAGATGGACCAAGAAGAGTCATGGAGAGAGAATATACATGCAGACTTACGAACATTTGGAGTCACCAACTGGGAAGATAAGCCAGTCACAGAGATGAATAGTGGCAGAGTGATATTTGCAGCATTGAACCTAATGGGCTCGGAATGTTGAAGAAGAAGACATGCTTCCTTTCATGGCTGCTGTTCATCATTTATTGGGGCCTTTCTGTACGATAGCTATAAATAATCATATTGTGCTACTGGAGGCATGGGTGTCATATCCATGTTGATGACAAGTGTGACTAGCAAGATCTGTTCGAGTCGCGAACGGTCTTCTACATTTAGAGCGTGGAATTCAGGACCATTGTTGCCAACGCATAAATTTAGTATGCTTCTTCTCAAATGCTAAGCTCTCAGCTTTTCTGTTGTCTTTTTTCTTCCATTATTCCTATTCTTTTCCTAATTTTTGTGTGTCCAATCCACTCAACACGGTTCATGGCATTTTGTTCCCACAAAGCTACCTCGCTAGCTGTATCATTGAGTCCTAGTTGCACACATCTTATGAAGTCATCATCAGTTTTGAGAAGTTTCTCTTAAGGTTTTGAAATAGTAAAGCTAGTCCCCACATGGTGATTGCCAGCACAAGCCAGATTTACTTCTGGGATCTGAGTTTCCCAGAAGATACCTTCTTTTATTTTGTCAGTAGAACAAGGCTCTCGCTACTGGCATCGTTGGTTTCATTCGCAGTCATTTTGCAAACGAGCCCAACACATTTTCATTTTTCAGATGAATGCAGAAGAAGAAGAAGAAACACCTTTGTGGTGATTTTCAAACCAAATGTAGCTTACTGTTTCCCATACTAGGATTTATTTGGGTGCGGGTTCTGGAGAGGGGTGGGATACAGACTGTTTACTCATTGAAAGTAACTAAAGTAAAAGAACCTTATTCACGCCATTGATGCAGCAGGCATCTTCTTATAGACCATGCCATGTAGCTTTGGTAATCATGTCTGTCCACAGCCTTCTGTCTCGGTTTGTTTCAGACACAGGAACAGAGCAATTATGTGCCCACCCGTCTGCAATGAAGTTGGAACCCCTGTCTAATGACTAGCCTGACACAGATGATCTTCCATGCCTTGAAGTAAAACATTATGCCATATCAGGTCGTGCTAGGTTTATATTTGTAAAGGTTTACTCATTAATATTCAGTTAATTTGGTTTCTTTTGTTGCCTTTTCAGATTTTCCTTCAGTGCATTTTAGGACTCCTACTCACTTGCTATGGTGTAGTGAATGTTGCCGGCAACTTTAGAGAGATTAAAGCCAGTGCAGAACAAGATAGCAAGTATGTGATTCGTTTCTGTCACAAACATAATACAAATTTTAAACATCGTGCAACTTTAGAGAGATTAAAAAGCCAGTGCAGAACAAGATAGGATGTGATTAATTCCTGTCACAAACATAATACAAATTTTAAACATTGTGCAACTTTATAGAGATTAAAAAGCTAGTGCAGAACAAGATAGCTTGTGATTCATTCCTGTCACAAACGTAATACAAACTTTAAACATCAGGCAACTTAAGAGAGATTAAAGCCAGTGCAGAACAAGATAACAAGTATGTGTTTTATTTCTGTCACAAACATAATACACACTTTAAACATCAGGCAACTTTAGAGAGATTAAAAAGCCAGTGCAGAACAAGATAGCATGTGATTCATTCCTGTCACAAACATAATACAAACTTTGAACATCAAAGTCATCATCATAACTTTCTTGCCTAGATAATATTGTGGTCTTATGTATTGGTTACAAACACCCACACACTTGGTTGTGTCTGCTGTCCCTGTGTGGATTCCAGGGTTCCATTTTGGAGAACAAAGTGTAGACCACTCCTCATCTCCACAAAAGCATGTCATAGAAGAGGAAATGATTAATTAGGGATGTTTCCTTGAAGGTGCGGGTGCATCTGCCTGAGAGGCAAGGAAACAACAGTCTGCATACAGATAAGCCCAATCTGTAAACTGGATGTACTTGCAAAACTCGAGTGGGTGATCAACACCGAAGTCCAGGAGTGGATGAAGAACCTAAACGTTCTCGCAGAGTTTGCAGCTGGTGATCGCTAAGAAGAAGAAGTACCTGCTGAATTGTTTTTTGTTGGTCAGGCAAATACACATGGGGCAGGAACAGGTCGACACGAACACCTACAACAGCAGTTTCTATCTGGTCGTTATCACACTAGGAAGAGAATGTACAGAGTAGTGTAATGGTATGGCAGGATTGGAGGTACAACAACTGATAGATGGAAAGGCTGGACTAGATGTTGCAGTAGTGTACACCGATGGTTCTGTTCATCAGGGTGTAAGATCTGGCTAAGGATTTTCAGTTAGAATGAAGGGAAAAATTGTGGCAGAACAAAACAGAGCTTTTTTAACTACAACTTCAAGCATGAGAATGGAAGTGGAGACAATCACTGCAGCTCTGAAGTGGATAGCAGAAAACAAAGGCACCAGAGGAATTATTGTGTCTGATTCTCAGTCGGCATTGAGGAAGGTTTAAAATGGACTAATGTCTTATGAGTGAGTGGATACCATGCATCAGTACACCAGCATTGCAGGGAATCACGTGGAAATATTTTTCAGGAAATGCAGGAGTGCGAGGGAATGAAAGAGCAGATTATCTGGCTACAAAAGTGAAAGCTATGGGAACACTCATATTGGACACAGGAGATATTCTTCAGACCATACATGAACGACTTTTGGCAGAAGACACAAGATTAGATGAAATAACATGTGCAAGAATGTGTGAACGAGGAATTAAGTGTGAATTGGATAAGGAGGGACGGATGAGACAAAGAGATAAGCATGTGTATAATCAGTGTGCTACAAGAACAGTCAGCATCTACACCTTACGTCATTTGCTGCGGGAGACGGAGCATCTAAAGGTATGCTCAGTCTGCTATGATGTCGATTCTTAAATCAGTAATTGTTGGTCAACCTCTATTACAGCATGCATCAGTATCTAAGTATCTCCATTGTTGAATCTTCGACACCTTCCTTCTTGCCAGACAATAGTGTTATATGACCTGTAGGGAGGCATCAAAATCACAGTCTGCAGTGATGGCGAGCGTGACTAGCAAGACTTGTTCATGTTGAGAAAAGTCTTCCACAGTTAGAGCATGGGATTCCAGGACCATTGTTGCCATTGCATGTATATAATGTGCTTCTTCTCAGATGCTCCACTCTGAGCGTATCTGCAAATAATTTCCTCTTTATCTGTATTCTCTTCCTGATGTCTCCCTCCAAACTGTTGCCGACCTGTTCCTGTCAGTCCACCTCATTGTTATATATTGCTTTTGAAGTCAGCATGTATCTGCCTCAGAGGTGAGGAACCAACATTCTTTACACAAATAAGCCAGCTCTGTCAAATAGATTTGCATGCAAAACTGAAGTTATGTATCAAGACCAAATGTCAGGAGTGGACAAACAGCCAGAACTTTATGCAGGAGTTTACAGACAAGAAGAAAAAGAATAAATTGTCAGCACATGACACAGAGATAGAGTTACCTTTCACTGATTGAGTTATCAACACACAACATTCTTTGAATAAATTATCAATACATTACACAGGGAGAGAGTTCTCATTCGGTTATAGCTTCTGCTCGACTTACGACCTCTGCAATTTATGACTATCCGCACCTCAGACAATAAATAAATAAATAAAAATAGTAAAAGAAAGACAGATAACTTCAATGGTAAGGTCAAAAGAGTTTCTAGAACTATAGCAGTATAGTACACATTATGTACAATAATTATACATGCAAAGCTTGAATTTGTGTGTTTTATGTACAATTTTAAAAATCAGTTTGAGTGAAAGTAGTGTTTAAAAATATAAATTAATGAAATGAATCGAGAATTGACATCACTGCACTGGGGACAATCCTACACGTGCTCCACCCCCTTCTTCAGTAACCAGCGAAGAGTTGAATGCTAATAGTACCAGCTGTAACCTGATTGAAAGTGCACCTCTGTTTCCCCTTCAATGTTGACTATCTTCTAGAACCTCTACACTTTCAGTGTCTGGATTACCTATCTACTTTTGCACTGTCCATTTGATCCCTAGAGCCTTTACTATTTCACTTTATCATATAGTAGCTCACCACCTAGAGGAGTAGCAGCAGCTAATCTATCAGCCTGCTCATTACCTCGCAAACCTGAATATGCTGGACAGATAATCCATGATATGCTCTTGACCGGGGTCTTAACAAGTGATGCAAGCCACTCTGGTTGGCGCAGAACACCAGTTTCAATTTTCCAAAACATGCTCTATGTGTCTGCTACAATTACATGTCGGGCTGTGCTGATCTCAAGCCATCGAAAAGCTGCCACCACCTCTATTCTCATATTGGGTGTAGTGACGTTGTACACAAGGTTCTCTGTTTTTAAGCAGTCCATTCGTCTTTTGTAAAATAAATGAAAAATATAAATTAGACTTACAGCCTGTTGGAGCAGAACTCAGTCATAGGTTGAGGAGATCCTGTATTAAATTTTCAATACGGGTCACAGTGATAAAATTACTGTCCACTAAATTCAGATGTCATGGAAGATCACATAATGCCATATTACCACAAAGTTATACATCATATTTCTTCTTCTTTGCATTCACCGGCTGTAAACTTCAGTGTTTGTCCACCTAAGGAGTCTTGTTCCAGAATCTGAGTGTTGTGTGCACATCCATTTTCCCATATCTGGCTTATTTATATGCAGATTCTTGGTTCCTTAGCAGATGTACCCTGACTGAAGGAGGCATTGGGTCTCTTCATAGAGCCCTAGAACCCATACAGGGATTGTCATATTTTACATCTCACTGCCTGCTGGACGGGTCTCCCTGAGCAGTTGGTCAAGCTTTTTACCTCACATTCTGATGGTCATGGATTCAGCTCACAGGTGCAGTTTTCATGTAGATCCTTGGGATCATCACTGAAGCTATGGAGTTCAGGCTTTGTGCAACAGTCAATAGACGGCCATTCTGTGGAGAAAGACCATGCCGTATATGTTAAAACAATAAAGTCAATCCCTCGACTTTAATCTTAAACGACTGAACTTTCAACAACATTTTACTGAATCTTTCCACAGGACCTGGGAGATGCTCAGTAACAGACAAGGTTTCAACATATTTCATCATCGAGGGAAGGCTTTATTTCAGCGAGCTCATGCCTGATTGGCGTCACAAAGTTTTATTTCTTCATTCCACCATTGTTAATTGGATCTTTGCCATTGTATTGTCACATCAAAATGGAATTATATTTTATGTAGCTGAGAAAGTGAAACATGTTTGTTGTGTACTGTACACAGACGGTATGATGTGTGTTTTGTTTGGCTTTGAATCCCTGTATGATAATAACAGTTTGTGTCTGGATGTTTAACATCGCCTAGCAAGTAATTGTTTTCCATACTGTCATAGAGTGTTGCACCCACTGCTATTTTAGGGCCAACAGAAGGCAAACCATTGCAGGCCATCATTGTTATCTCAAACAGCAGTTGATGCAATACTAGTCATGTGGAAGTATCAGTTATTTACTAGGTGGTTCTACATGTTCGGCCACCCACTAAAACTGTGGACGAAAGAAAATGGGGGGTAGGGGGGGGGGGGGGGATTTCTTGTGAATGCTCCTGTTGCTTTTCTTTGCTTCTTAGAGTGTTAACCAGTACAAGTTTGTTTATTTATTTATCCCGCTATATCATTGGCCTCAATAGTTACAAAGAGATATTTTGTGTGTTTTAAAGAAGAGGATGTGAACTTTAACCTATCTTATTTGTCACTGTATGTAAAGTTTGGATTATTAGTGTGGCGGGACCTCAGTAGTCTGGCTAGACGCTCATTTGCTTGTCCAAAAGTCCTGGGTTTGAATCTGCATCAGGTCTGATTTATTTTTTTAAAGTGGCCAGATTGACCCAGCCTAAAATGGGTACCATGAAATGTCCTGGGAAATAAAAGCAGCCAGCATTATGTTGACCATATCAGCCATTGAATGACGATTATGTAGATCTAGCAGTGTATGCCTGATGGCCAAGGCGTGAAAATGGTCCATTACTTACTTTACTGAATGTTGAATATTGAATTAATAATTGACATCACAGCATTCGGGACACTCCCATAAGTGCTCAGTCCCCATCTTCAGCAGCAAGCGAAGAGTTCCAATTCCGATGATATTAGCAACCCTCTTATTGTGTATCCATCTCATCCTTTCCCTGAGTGTTTAGCGTCGGCCAGATCCCCAGGTAACTCCTCAGAGTGTAATGATCTATCTGTGTTTCGGCACTGTTCACCCGTTCCCAAAGAGCCCTCACAATAACTTATCATACATCAGTTCACTACCAAGTGGTACAGAGCCGGCAAGTTTATCTGCCTGCTTGTTTTCCCAACACGCCGGCATGACCTGGAGACGATATCCAAAGGATGCTTCTTTACTATGGGGTCAGTAAAACAGGGCAACAGAACAGGCAGAGAATCTGCACATTGCAAGACTAATGCAACAGGTGTTGAGTATTGGTTTTGGAAGATGTTCAGCACTGATGGCGGGAAAACACAGGCAGATTTTTAATTGGGTTGCAGCTATTACTTTTAGCATGTTTCTCTTCGTTAGCCACTGAGGGAGGAGACGGAGCATGTTTGGGAATGTCCTGGGTGTGATGTTGTCAATTCTTGACTGATTGTTTGATTCATTCATTACTTTACTGTTATCATGTGTGGAGTAACCTTGAGAAATAGTGAGTCCCTTGGTGCTTTGTGGGTTATCATGTGTGGAGTAACCTTAAGAAATAGTGAGTCCCTTGGGGCTTTGTGGGTTATCATGTATGGAGTAACGTTAATAAATAGTGAGCCCCTTGGTGCTTTGAGGGTTATCATGTATTTAGTAACCTTAAGAAATAGTGAGTCCCTTGGTGCTTTGTGGGTTATCATGTATGGAGTAACCTTAAGAAATAGTGAGTCCCTTGGGGCTTTGTGGGTTATCATGTATGGAGTAACCTTAAGAAATAGTGAGTCCCTTGGGGCTTTGTAGGTTATCATGTATGGAGTAACCTTAAGAAATAGTGAGTCCCTTGGGGCTTTGTGGGTTATCATGTATGGAGTAACCTTAAGAAATAGTGAGTCCCTTGGGGCTTTGTGGGTTATCATGTATGGAGTAACCTTAAGAAATAGTGAGTCCCTTGGGGCTTTGTGGGTTATCATGTATGGAGTAACCTTAAGAAATAGTGAGTCCCTTGGGGCTTTGTGGGTTATCATGTGTGGAGTAACCTTAAGAAATAGTGAGTCTCTAGGTGCTTTGTGAGTTATCATGTGTGAAGTAGCCTTAAGAAATAGTGAGTCCCTTGGTGCTTTGTGGGTTATCATGTATGGAGTAACCTTAAGAAATAGTGAGTCCCTTGGGGCTTTATGTGTTGAATGAGACCAGAACCCAGTCCTGAGTCCCTGGTGATTGTATGAGATGGCAGACCATGACTACTGGTGCTAATCATTGTGACAAATTATGATTGTGAATGATTTGGCTGAGAGGGACAATGACAACAGGGTAAGAAAGGGTTAGAATAGTGATTCCCGGTAAGCTAGGATCTGGGGACCCACCTTAGTGTCGAAGGTGCTTCAGACCCCATGGTGTTTAATAGTCATACTTAAGACATTATAATTAGTAACTATTAGAATCTCACAAAAGTTTGCAGTCTAAAGTTGAGTTTTTGTATGTGTGCATAAATTATGTTTTTGTATGTGTGCATAAATTATGTTTTTGTATGTGTGCATAAATTATGTTTTTGTATGTGTGCATAAATTATGTTTTTGTATGTGTGCATAAATTATGTTTTTGTATGTGTGCATAAACGATGTTTTTGTATGTGTGCATAAATGGGGTTCTTTGACCACCAGCTGGGAAAGACTGGTTTAGAACAACTGGGTTATCACATCTCATCCAGGAGATCAACAATCATCAGCTTAGTTGTAGATATAAACCTACCATGATAGAGTGCAGACCGGTCAACAAGGATGAAGACAAGATTGAGGTGTCATCAGAAATCATCAGTAAAGTAAAATATTCACCGTATAAACAAAGTGTTGTGTGATTCTTGGTTGCCAGAAATTGTTCTTTCCTTTTTCATTCACCAGCTGTAAACGTTGGTGGAAAGTTCTGGTTGTTCATCCCCTTCTGGTATTGTTTCACAGCTTTAGTTTTGCCTGCACATCTGTTTTACAGATGTGGCTTAGTGGTTGGCAGACTTGATTCTTCCATGCAGATCATTTAAAAGGAAACATTCTTCAGTATTGGCTTTTATCGTCATGAATCATTTGTTGAACTTCTGATTCTGTAGCACCTTCTGGCCAGTCCCTGCGCTCACGCTCCAGTGTGATCAGTACCATAGTCTGACTTTTGCTGGGACATTCTGATCCACTCCTCTTCTTGCACAATGTTATCAAGCTTACACACATGCCTAATTGTGTCTTCAGCTTGTGCCATCCAAGACTTCCTCTTTTCAGTCTGTGAACCTTAGCTCTGTCTAGAGCTTCATGCATGAGGTGTTTCTTATCTGCTGCTACTCTTAGAAATGACTTTGCTTGCAGCACTTTAAGCCTATCTATGATAGTCGGCAGTGCAAGTATATGTCGCATACCTACTCCAGAGGTATCTCTTGTATATCCCAGAGTTACCCTCATGTCTTCAGTCTGTATGCATTCAAGTGTCATCAGCTGACACTTTGCTATGGCAAGCATTCCAAGCCCATAATCTATCACCGACAGGATCGAATGCTGGAAAATTGTGAACAACATTCTTTGTTCCATATCCATTGTTGCCATAACCTTAAGTTATACATAAAACCACTTAACTGAAGAGTCTCTGAGAGAAATGAGCATGTCTATTGAAACCTAATCCAGTGCTCTTGGAGTCAAATGCGGACAAATTGCTTTATCAAAAAACACCACACTGGGTTATATATAATTTGGTGTTGACCGTCAGTGGTGGGTCACATTGAAGACACAGGGGTGTTCTAACAGAAAATATTTTATGATGAACTACAGAACGGGCAAAGACCTACATGAGGCCGGGAAGAAAATGCTATGATGACACTCTTCTTCTTTTACTACCACTACTACCGCATTGGCAAGATGTGTTGTGGTTTACAGCTTAGCTAAAATATTTGCTCCTTTCGGCCCAAAATATTCTTAATTAGTAGTTTTATACAACATTCATGTTGGGGGACAGTGAGTCCAGTGCTTTTTTCTTGACCAAAGATACCAGGAGTAGATAAATGCCTATGAGTGGAACAAGCAGTATTCAGAAAGGGCAGAGGAACAAATGAGCACATCTTCGCCATATGTAACATTTTAGAACAATGCAATGAATTGCAGAGAAGAATATACATACATTTTGTGGACTTTGAGAAAGCTTTTGACAGCGTCCATAGAGACGGACTATGGAAAATTTTACGACAATTTGGAATTCCAGAAATATAGTCAACATAATTGCTCTCATCTATAAAGACTTTTCCTGCATTATAAAAAATTACAATACATCGATCACAGTAAAGACAGGGATGTGTTATGTCATCACTCCTCTTCAACCTTGTGATTGATTGGATACTAAAGAACACAGTAGACATGACATTGAGAGGCATACGATGGACTCCATTCACCATGCTTGAGGACCTTGATTTTGCAGATGATATAGCACTCCTATCACATAAACATGAACATATGCAAGAAAAAAGTAACAGACTACACAGCACAGCAGAAATGGTGGGACTGAGAATAAATGCAAAGAAAACTAAGATCATGACACGCAGTCCAAACCAACAACCAGTGACCATAAATAACCAAACTCTTGAAAATGTAGAACATATCTTGGCAGTGTGGTGTCCCTACCGGGAGGGCCGAAGAGGACATACAGTCACGTCTGAACAAAGCTAGAGCTGCTTTTGGAAGGATGAGGCAAATCTGGAACAATTACTGCAGAGGAACGAAACTCCGACTCTACAAGAGTATCATTTTGCCAGTTCTTCTTTATGGAGCGGAATGCTGGAGAATGACCAAAAAGGATGCACACAAGCTGTCCACCTTCCACCACACATGTCTACGTAGAATTATCAAAATTTTCTGGCCAGATACAATCTCAAACACTAAAATACTTCGAGTCACAAACCAAGAAACTTTAGACAGTATGATTATCAAGAAAAGATGGAAATGGCTTGGTCACGTTATGAGAATGAATTCTGATATACCTGCCAAAACAGCTCTCACATGGACACCAGAGGGAATGAGAAAACAAGGGCGCCCAAAAACAACATGAAGACGAATGATGGAAAGTGACTTGAGTGCGGCACCTTTGACATGGAAAACTGCACTGAATATTGCACAGGACAGGAAAGCATGGAAAGTCCTTTTTGAAGCGTCATGTGCACATAGGCATAACGAGAACTGATGACTGACTGATGAAAGATACCAGTACTCACCACAAAGTGTCTCAGAAAGGTGCCGGTACTCACCCCAAAGTGTCGAAGAAAGTTCTGAGAGGATCTATACCCCCCCCCCCCCCCCCGAATCCCACCCACACTGGGAGCAGAGCGTCTTAAACAGCACAAAAACTAATTAGTTGAAATGACAATTCACAATGATCTACCAGGCGCTTGAACACGCGAGAGAGATAGAGATAGAGAAAGAGAGAGAGTCATTGATCTGAATGTTGTTATTAGTGCTAAATATCCATCGGGAAAGCAAAGACTAGCAACACTAACAAATCCTGCATTGCAGACAATTGGGCCGGGTCCATCTGAGAGCCAACGTCATGTTTGATGAAAATCTGACTCGATGCGGATTTGAAATTAGGACCTTCGGATCCACAGGCAAGCATTGAGACAATTATGGTTGGTTGGTGTAAGCCTGGATATGTTTGTCGTTGAAACCCAGCAGGACCGTACACCGAACTACCAACCCCTGGTGGCACAAAGTGCCACCATTCAGACGAGGATCACCCGGGCATAAGTTTCAGAAACCCTGTTTAACTGTTAGGTTATATTAGGGCCCTGGCTAAAGCCGGGGTGGGGCTTTAAAATAACGAAAAATTGCGTTACACATTTGGACGGGATTCTACCTAGCATAATGTAAGCCTGGATATGGTGAACCCAGTATATGTATAATAATTGAATCGGTTGGTAGATAGATGGATAGACAGTTGAATTAAGAATCAACATCACAGCACTAGGGAGACCCCCATAAGTGCTCAGTCCCCCTCTTCAACAGCAAGCGAATAGTTTCAGTTCCTATGGTACCAGTTACCGTCTGATTGTATATCCGTCTCATCCTTCTCCCGAGTGTTGAGCGTCGGCCAGATTCCCTGGTAACTCCTCGCAGCGCCATTCTCCTTAGACCGTAATGATCTATTTGCGCCTCTGCACTGTTTACTTGTTTCAAAAGGGCCCTCACAGTAGATGAATAGATAGATAGGCAGAGGCACTAGGCAGGTAATTAGATAGAGGCATTACGTAGATTAGCAGATAGATAGAAGCATTATACACGTAAGATGGGTAGAGGCATTAGGTAGATAAGTAGATAGATAGACAATTGTGCAGTCATCCCCGAAAGTGTCAGAACGTTATTTTTATCTCCATCACGTGATCTCTGTGTATGAGAAGATGGCCACTGAAATCTCACAAGAAGAACGGGCCCAGGGAAATATCAGAAAACCCGTGCTTCTAAACAAAATCGAAGGATGCCCGGACACAATAAATATGGCAATTGTCATCCCAAAAGAGGACGGAGTGATTAGTGTCAGCGACGACAAGTAAGTCATTTCCTTTACAGTGCAGTTCTTGAGAGATCCGTTTGTGTTCAGTATTAGGCGGATGTGGGAGGGTTCTCTCTGACTCTGTGATCTAACGGATTTTAAAAAAGAAAAAAAAAAACAAATAATCACAATACTGGTCCGCATTTTCCCATTGTATCATTTGTACACAATTGTTTTTTTTTAATCCCTTTATTGATTTTCTTTAAAAGAAAAGATAGTTTTACGGTAAACAGAGCCATTATGTCGTGTTTACTAGATAAAACTCAACAACGAACAAAGGCAAAACAATCCTTGCAACGGCGACCCTAGGAGACGCTATCTGTTGTAGTAGAGTAGATTTTTACTCCACCAGGACACCACACAAGCGATAAACACCCGATGACACATAGTGCCACCATGTGGATGAGGATCACTCGTGGAGAGGTCCAAGAAACTGCGTTCAGCCATTAGACCATATTTATGGTCTGGCTATTTTGAGGCCTCTGGCGAGAGCCAGGGTGGGGCTTAAAAAAAATTGATCAAACATTGCATCTCACAAGGATTTAGCAGGATTAATAGTTCACAATCTGTTGTAAGTTTACATTACTGTAAATGCCAATCCCAGGGGATGTAATGCATTGTTTGTGTAAGTTCACAGGCTATCCTCTGAATAACGGTCACAAAAAACGTCCTCAGTCACATGTCAATTGCGCACCTCTGACAACTTTATTTGCAAACTTCTGGCGAGTACCGCCACCGCCAAGAGTATCTCCACGCCGCTCACGCATCGTGGGGGATACTCTTGGCGGTGGCGGTACTTGCCGGGAGTTTGCAATTGACACGTGACTGAGGCTCTGTTAGGTGTTTTTTTGCGGCCGCCATAATATGTGCCGGTTATTCAGAGGATAGCCAGTTCACATATTACTAATATTATTTCATATTCAGTATTGTTTGAGATTAAAGTTAATGATAGAGTTAGTGCTAACACTAACCCAAGCACTAACTCTAAACCAAACCCTTACCCGAACCATAATCTCAAACATTATTAAATATGAAAGAGTGTTATTATGTCAGTGTACAAACAGTGGATTGTCTCCCTCTCAGTCGCTTTAAACAACCATTGATTGCATCCTCTAGGAGGCTTGCCGTTTCAGGGATTGCCAAAGATTATTTTAATATTTAAAAAAATAAAAAAAAAATTCTCAAGCGGTCTGCACACACACAAAAAAGAGAGAAAATTATTTTTTAAAAATAAAAAAGATTATTTTAATACTTAATTTATTGTGAATGGTAACACAACGAAAAACCAAAAATAGAAAGCCAAACTTGTCGGCTTTACTTCTACAGAAACACCACAAAAAGTGAGAGATTGGATATTACGGCTAGAAAGCCTTCATTAGCAAAGCCTAACTCAAGCAGTTACTGACTTTGATATCTGAAGTTGTTGGGCATTTAAATATTCTGTGCCGATGCATTCAGATTTGGGTGACCAGTTTCCGTCTTTACTGTCTCATCCTTCCAGACAAATCTTAAGATATTAATCCTCTGAGAAGCCTAACGAATGTGGTAGGGGGGGGGGGGAGGGAGGAAACACACAGAGGAACATTAAATATGTTGGCAGCAGCCTGTGTCGTCAAAAACTACAACAAAAATGTGGAGAGTTATGAGGTAGCTATAGTGGGTTGGTGTGAGCCTATATTGGGTAGATAAGTTCGTTGATACATAGTCTATGATATGTATAATAATTGGATCAGTATATATATATATATATATATATATATATATATATATATATATATATATATATATATATATATATATATATATATATATATATATATATATATATATATGTATGTGTATGTATACATCAATGAATAGATAGATAATGTCGCGTCAACCCCCTTTATCTTTATCTTTTTTTTCCCAAACCCCACTTTCTATTCTTCTTCTGCCTTTGTATCCCCCAATGAAGCATAGGCCCTCAACCAACTCACGCCAAGTCGTTCTATCCTTCGCCATTGCATGGAGCTCTCCCCATGTCCTCCCCATCTTTCTAACTTCATTCACCAGCTCTCTTCTCCATGTGTTTTTTTGCCTTCCTTTATTTCTATGCCCCTGTGGGTTCCAGTGCAAAGACATCCCACCACTTTCTATACCCATGAAAAATTCACTTGCACAGCCCACAGTGTTATTTATGCCAGCAGCTGCAGAGGGTGTGTCATAAAATACACTATTGAGACAGATTTGTTCTTGGCTGTCAGATTTGGCAGCATCTTTGGAACATCAGCAGTAGTGTCCATCAGACTCCCTATACATTTTATCAGTGTGGATCTCGTTGATAGTTCTATCCACACCGCAGCTGTTAAATTGTGCACACCCCACAAAAGAGGTAATAAAACTGGAAAACTATCTAATTTTGTTCAGTGGTGGTCTCTTTTGCGACACTGGTAGTCTCTTTTGCGTCACTGTCTAAATGACCAACAATTTCATTAAAACAGTTTTTTATAACTTTTTGTTAACCTGATCGCTCCCTCTTCTGTGTACTCCCTATATGTGTTCCTCTAATTTCGTTGCTCTGTATCCACCCCTCTTGAGCGTTCCAAGTTTAGACTGACCTTTCTCACTCTAACATTGACACTTAATTTGCTGTCAGTGTCACTTCCTGCCAGACGGCCTACAGAGCTCATAGCCTAAAATTTAATTGGGGAGGGGGACGGGGGTGGGATCTGTGCAATACCAAACTACTGCACAAAACATGCTGGGTTTGGTTTTGCAACGTCCTGTATTAGGTATGAAAATAACCTTTTTTTCCCCCCACCGTGTTGTTTCCAGCACCAGTACTTTACAAATGATGTGATTGTTTATCAGTTCAGCACAATTGCTTTACAAATGATGTGATTGTTTATCAGTTCAGCACCAGTACTTTACAAATGATGTGATTGTTTATCAGTTCAGCACAATTGCTTTACAAATGATGTGATTGTTTATCAGTTCAGCACCAGTACTTTACAAATGATGTGATTGTTTATCAGTTCAGCACCAGTGCTTTACAAATGATGTGATTGTTTATCAGTTCAGTACAACTACTTTACAAATGATGTGATTGTTTATCAGTTCAGCACCAGTACTTTACAAATGATGTGATTGTTTATCAGTTCATGTTAATAGGTTACACTTTTGAAATTTCAAAATGTCATTACCATCCCTTGGTCCTCTAATGTGAAACCACTGCTACCAAAAATGTTATGTGTGATTTTCATATTATGTGATTGTATTGGTCATTTCATTGTTAGATAATTCAGTCATGTGATTGTTAGTTTGCCCATTCATCTGATTATTACTTTGGTCAATAATTTGTTACTTTCTGCAATAATTTCATAGTATGTTTGTAAGTTTCTTAAGTCAAGTCATTGTTAATTTATCTTATGCAGGACCCTACGGGTGTGGTTAAAACGAGATTCTGGGCAGTATTGGCCAAGCATCTGTCACTCAATGCCTGGTAAGACAGCCAGTTTCCACCACTTCATCTCTTCTCACAGTGTGTCCAGTATATTTTGTCCAGGTGATGCGGGTGTGCTGGGAAATGAGCAGGCAGACTGGCTGGCTCTGCAACACTTGGTGGTGAATTGATGTAGGACAAGTTAGATATTGTGAGGGCCCTTTGGGAGCAAGTGAACAGTGAAGAGGCACAGATAGATCATTATGGTCTAAGGAGAATGGCTCTGCGAGAAATTACCAGGGGAATCTGGTCGACGCTCAACACTCAGGGGAAGGATGAGATGGATATACAATCAGACGGCTACTGGTACCATCAGAGTTGGAACTCTTCGCTTGCTGCTGAAGATGGGGACTGAGCACTTATGGGAGTGTCCTGATTGCTGTGATGTCGATTCTTAATTCAGCTTTGGCAGTGTGTCCATTATAGTGCCACCTTCTCTGTTTTATAACTGGTAATACAAGTGGTTGGCCAGACTTGTCTCCTAATATCATCTGTGAAACTACTTTTGTACTGGAAGCTTGGGGGGAGGGGGGGTGGTATGTGTGCTATCTACCCTACTTTTCATAATATACATTGACAGTAATACATAGAAAGAAAAGAAGACATCAGAGAAGAAGATATTTCAGGATTCAATATGTATTTACAACCATTGTACATCTTTCCCCATGCAACTACCTTTACCCTTTTGAGTCTGCCTTATTTACAACAAGGGTACATTACAAAAAACTCCCTATGCCTCTCTTTCCCTCTAACTTTTCCTGTTGTTGTGGTGTACTCCAGTTTTCCTTTTCTCATAACATGCCAAACGCTTGCCTGTGGATACGAAGGTCCTGAGTTCAAATCCGCATCGAGTCATATTTTCATCAGACATGACTTTGGCTCCCAGGTCGACCCGGCTTAAAATGGGTACTAGGAGGAGTTATGGGAAGTAAGCTGCGGATTGCATTTGGAATGTTTTTTCGACTGTGACCAACGTGGTGTGAATTGTAGATTCAGAAAATGGCGCGATGCCGGTCGTCAATGTTGGCGGTGCCCGTGTGTGATTACAATTGATCGCGTGGGAAACTGCTGATCTGTTGGCGACAAGTTCTGCTATCATCAATGATGAACTGCATTTCTAATGTTGGACTGTTTGTGTTAGCACTTCGGATGGCTACCATATGCTTTAATGCGAGTGTATGCTAGATATGCTGAGACAGCAGTCTGTCAATCTTTCCACAAGGGACTGTGATAAACATTCTGGGTGTTTTTCGCTGGCACAGGAGCAGAGCAAAGATGGGGCGACCCGTTTGCTATGAAGCTGAAACTAAGACTACCAGACTACCAGACTACCATGGGAAGTAAAGGTGGCTGGTTTGGTGCTGACCACATCCCTCATGGTGTGCCAGTTGGTCTGTAATAGTATGAGGCTAGCATCATTGCCTGATGCGCCGCTGGTGAGAAGAAGGTTCCTTGACTTGACTGACAAAGGAATGTTATATATATATTTAATCACCAAACAGACAATGTATTGATTTGTTTTAAATGAAATTAACCTTTTTACAGAGAATCATTAACACTTAAACTTGTTTTCCATCATCAGAATAACCTCTTAACAGTGAATCATTAAAACGTTGACTTGTTTTCTTTGAAAATAGCTTTTTTAACAGAGAATCATGAAAGCTGTAACTTGTTTTAAATGAAAATAACCTTTCAACAGAGAATTGTTAAAACTCTCTTCAACGTGTTTATTTCTGATTTCAGCTGAAGCATCATGTGTGGATTACAACAAAGAAACACGGCTGCTGTTTGTGGGTCAAGATAGCGGATCAGTCACAGTAATATTTATAGAAATTTTCATGTTTATTTCTCAGTAGAGCTGCCACATCTTAACTTGTAAAGATAAAGATCTAGACAGACCCAAACATGATTTTTGAACAGTAGGTTTTGAAGTTTGAGGTTTTGAACAACGGATCCAACATCATGGCACATGGGTGTAACCCATAAGTGCTCTGTTCTTCTTCTAACTCAAGTCTGAGTGCCAAGAAGTTCAGCACAGTGCACAGGCTCTGTAGCACCGACAAGGATCCTACAATATTTAGGTAGATTTTTAACTCAAAATTTTGCCCGGGCAGCAGTGTCACAACCGTCTCCACATGGTCCTTAAAAGATAGGCTCCTGTCAAATGTGATTCCCAGATACTTCAGTTTGAATCCATATGTTGAATATATTGAATCCATATTTGCCCCATGAGGATCCTGTTGTGTTTGAATCTGTATTTGCTCCATTAGAATCCTATTATGTTTGAATCTGTCTTTGCTCCATTAGGATCCTGATGTGTTTGAATATTCATTTGCTCTATAAGGATCCTGTTGTGTTTGAATCTATATTTGTTCTATTAGGATCATATTGTGTTTGAATCCATATTTGCTCCATTAGGATCCTGTTGTGTTTAAATATGTATTTACTCCATGAGGATCTTGTTGTGTTTGAATCTGTATTTGCTCCATGAGGATCTTATTGTGTTTGAATCTGTATTTGCTCCATGAGGATCTTATTGTGTTTGAATCTGTATTTGCTCCATGAGGATCTTATTGTGTTTGAATCTGTATTTGCTCCATGAGGATCTTATTGTGTTTGAATCTGTATTTGCTCCATGAGGATTTTATTGTGTTTGAATCTGTATTTACTCCATGAGGATCTTATTGTGTTTGAATCTGTATTTGCTCCATGAGGATCTTATTGTGTTTGAATCTGTATTTGCTCCATGAGGATCTTATTGTGTTTGAATCTGTATTTGCCCCATTAGGATCCCATTGTGTTTGAATCTGTATTTGCCCCATTAGGATCCTGTTGTGTTTGAGTGTATTTGCTCCATTAGGATCCTGTTGTGTTTGAGTGTATTTGCTCTACAAGGATCCTGTTGTGTTTAAATCTGTATTTGCTCCATGAGGATCTTTTTCTGTTTGAATCTGTATTTGCCCCATTAGAATCCTGTTGTGTTTGAATCTGTATTTGCCCCATTAGGATCCTGTTGTGTTTGAATCTGTATTTGCTTGTGTTTGAATCTGTATTTGCTCCATGAGGATATTATTGTGTTTGAATCTGTATTTGCTCCATGAGGATCTTATTGTGTTTGAATCTGTATTTGCTCCATGAGGATCATGTTGTGTTTGAATCTGTATTTGCCCCATTAGGATCCCATTGTGTTTGAATCTGTATTTGCCCCATTAGTATCCTGTTGTGTTTGAGTGTATTTGCTCCATTAGGATCCTGTTGTGTTTGAGTGTATTTGCTCTACAAGGATCCTGTTGTGTTTAAATCTGTATTTGCTCCATGAGGATCTTTTTGTGTTTGAATCTGTATTTGCCCCATTAGAATCCTGTTGTGTTTGAATCTGTATTTGCCCCATTAGGATCCTGTTGTGTTTGAGTGTATTTGCCCCATTAGGATCCTTTTGTGTTGGAATCTGTATTTTGACAATTTAAAAAAAAATTGTTCTTAGGCTCCCTAGTCAACCCAGCCTAAACTTTGCAACAGGAGGTGTCCTGGGAAGTAAAGGAACCCAGCATAATGTTGACCATATCAATCATTGAGGGCTGATCAGTCTGTAAAAATATGAGTCTGCATCATATGCCCAAGGCATGAAAATGGTCCATTTCTTTTATTATTTTTTTTCAACAGATATAATTCGGATGATTTTAATGATTTGGTATTATTTCTCATAAATATTTTCTTTGTCTACAGGAGTTCGAACTGACAGAGGATTACAACAGACTACTTCATCGCAGAGATTATGTTGGTATGAGGTTATTTTAAATATTGTACCTATGTTTGCTAGTTTTAATCATATATATTAAAAGTATTTTAAAAAATAGTTCTTCTTTTTATAGTTCATGCTGTTTGGTGTTGGCAGTCATGTCTATCCACAACCTTCTGTCTCTGGTACTTTAAATCGGTTCTGACATACATGATCTTCCATGCCATGATGTCAGGCTGTCCAGAATCTTCTGTTGGTCACCCACCACCTCTTTTCTCCCTTCAACATGACCAAAGAATGTAGACTGCCTCCTTCTGCTGTGGGCAGGCAGTTCTCTCTTTTAAGAATAAATAATCCCAATCAGTTGGTATGCCCAGTTAGAGAGAATACCTTGTGGCGATATGGGGGTATAATAGAGGTCTATAGTAGTTAAACTTCCCTAATCATGACAGCGTCCGCAGTCTCAAAAAATGTTGGCTCGGGAAGATTATGAAACTAGGGGAACGGCCCCATGTATAAGAGACTGTGACGTGGTCATGTGACAGGAGTCAGAAAAGTAAAACTAGCTCTGCATGTAGAAAGCTCAGGCTAGTCTAGTCATTCTGTCGCACACACTCCTATCAGTAGATACTTGAGCACCCGGAAAGATAAGTAAGGAAAGGATGAGAAAAGTTTCTTTCAAACTCTTTCTCTCCAAGCCCACTCTCACCGTAGTAAACGAGACTAGACGAGGTGGGTAAACAGATATATCATACACTGTATTCAGTACTAGGATAATATGTGATTGGCAAAAAAATAAAAGTTTTCTTCCTCGGTGAGGAGTTAGTTGGCGTAGGCAGATTCAGGCTCGTGGGTTAACACAGTCACCTGATGTGTCTGGTAGATGACAGTCTTCAGTGATTCGGTCTGCCGTCTGGTTGCTCCTAGCGAATGGGAAATATATTCCAGGCTTGGGTGCCAAAACATTAATTATAGACCAAGGCCCTTAAAATTTCACTCAAAGTGGTTAACAGTTTAAAGTTTTCATAGAGTCTCTCCTGGACTAGTTATAGAAAACAACTTGCCATCTGGTGGCTTATACTACACAATTGTAGATCTTCCTTCCACTTTGTGGTGGGTATGATGTGGCACATTCGGGCTGGAACGAGACAAGAGCAAAACAACCACTTGTGAGAGTGTGCCTCTAAAACGCCTGGCTCCTATACATAATAATTAACTAACTTCCATCACCTCAGCTTCTGACAACTCTGTACATTTGGGTTGTTCCATCGCCTCATATCTGAATCTCATGATTTTATATTTTATTGTCACTAACCATGTGACTGGGTTAAGAAGTCCCTGCCCTGGTTATGACAAGCATGACAATTCATACATACATACATATATATATATATATATCCACCTATGTGGTTCAATCCATTTATATCTTTCAATCCCCCCAGTGGGGTTCAATCCATTTATATCTTTCTAAGTTACACTCCCACTCATGTGATTTAATCCATTCACAAATTACAATCCCCCCATTTGGTTTAATACGATCACCAATTACAGTTCCACCCATGGGGTTTAATACATTCACACATTACCATCTCACCCACATGTGGTTTAATACATTCACAAATTACCATCCCACCCACATGTGGTTTAATACTTTCACCAAGTAAATCACACCCACGTGGTTAAATACATTCCCAAGTTTATAGTCATACATCATTCTCCAAAGATCCATTAGTTCCCCAATTACCCTAGGTTCTCTTAAGAATATCAATTACTTAAGTTGAAATAAAATAATTCCCCCAAATCTAAGCACTTACGCTTAGAAGGCAATTATCGATAATGGTAGCATTGAATCCAATTATACACATTTCAATGCTTTATAAAATACATGTACATATCAAAATAAAGATAACAATTGTACAAAAGACAGCATCTAAGATCCATAATCTCTTACCCCCATGTCTGAATATAAAACACCCTTAAAACTCGCGAGATTGTACCTGATGTTAATGGCTACAAATCTCCAAAATTACTGCGTCTTCTGCCCACGGCTGATGAGAAGGGCAGAAGTGAGGTTTTCCGGAAATGAGATCCTATGTGCTTCTTCCGGTGGGCATGACGTCGGTTCTAAATCAGGGCTATACACGCACATATCATTACGTGAGACTCCGTATATAGTGACTATCGTTGCTATGATGCCATTCCTGTGTCCCCTCTAGTCTGCTGCAACTGGGAATACCCCGTCGGTATGTTCATTGGTACCAAACTTAGAAAGCCGGTCCGTGATTATCACGTTACTATTGTGTCATTTCATAGACGCTAGTCCAATCTTTTGTGCATACTGCACTTGCGTGAATACTATGGCGTCATTTGCTTACATGCACTGCCGATAGTTATGTACGCTTGTGTTGGGCCGAGCTATGTTCCACGCGATAGAGTGGCTTTCTATGGTGCACCACTGCCATTTCGTGATAGGGGCCCCACTATACAAGGCATACACCAAAAGCAGACAAGGATGTAGAGAACAGGGTAGACCAAGAACAAGATGGAAATATAACATCAAGAGAAACTCTGCAACAGCACAACGTGTTTGGTTAAAGCAGTCAGAAGAGCAAGAAGCAGAACCTTGTATCTCCTTCCACACCTGAAATGATAAACAAGTAAGTGAAGAAGAAGAAGAAGAAAAAGATCAGACATGCAGAAGGAAAGGCTTGGGACCCAAACTGCTGAAAATCCATTACTAGCAATCTTCACTGAACATACCTCAGAAAGGATGATATTGATGATTTCTTCTAGAATTAAGCCCAAAGAAGAAACAATGATAATGATGATTAGTTCTGGAGTTAAGTCCAAAGAAGAAACGATGATGATTTGTTCTGGAGTTGTCCAAAGAAGAAATGACGATTATGATGATTTGTTCTGGAGTTAAGTCCAAAGAAGAAACAATAATTATGATGATTTGTTCTGGAGTTAAGTCCAAAGAAGAAACTATTATAATGATGATCTTTTCTGGAGTTGTCCAAAGAAGAAACTATTATAATGATGATTTGTTCTGGAGTTGTCCAAAGAAGAAATGATGATTATGATGATTTGTTCTGGAGTTAAGTCCAAAGAAAAAATGATTATAATGTGTTGATAGAGAATGATGCGAGATACTGAGTGAGTTGTTTATTGATTGTTTATCTGACCTTTAGCACATCAAGGTCGAGTGACGGCTGTGAAGTTCTCGCTGTCCTGTGAGTGGCTCCTCACTTGCAGCAGAGATAAGTATTTCATGTGGCACTGCACGGAAACAGGCCGTCGCTTGTCCGGTTATCAGGCAACCACGATCTGTTTGTGTCTGGAGTATCCTTTCCAAGTGTTTTTGCTTGTGTAAATATTTGTATAACGATTAAAGGGTCAAACCACTTGGGACAAAAATACCAGTAAGTGGGTTACTGTCCTTATATTACTGGAACCTGTAAGGGAATCAGAGAGTAGTAACACGACATGTTTACCCTCTTGTCCTGAGAAGGACTAATCCCGGTACTTACAGTTTGTGCCATGGCCCCATAGTAGTCCCTTTCCCAGTTTGCTTTAGAGGCTTGTTTATGAGGGGCCTTGCTAACATCATTGCTTCTGGTTTTTTCCTGTGCAACTTTTAAAAATAATCAGAAATGAGCACAGTTGCTTAAAATAGCATTTAGATGGGGGTTTCCTTTAGGAAAACAGCTTTCTTCATTGAAATTAGGACACATTAATTTCCCATTAGTCACAAAGGTAATTGGCATCCGGGTCACAGGGTCAAGAGTGGGGTCACACTAACATTTTGTTTAAAGCTCTGAAATTTAACCCAATTAATTCTCTGCCACATTTTTATTTATAGATTAGATCAGGCAGTCAGCTTGTCCTTTGCAGAACGCTGCTGTTTTCATGGCACGCCTGAAATTCTCTCTTTCTCTAGCCAGTTCTCCAGCCCTGTGTGCTTTCAAAACCAGTGCATCATCAGTATCCCGTATCCACCTTCGCGGATGTCCACCTCTGCCTCTTGTTCCAGAAACTGTATCCTTCCTCACCGCTCTGTCCAGACCACTGTGGCGATTGTCATGACCCAAAAGCCTCAGCTTTTGAGAGAGGATGGTGTTTGTGAACCCTATCTTTTTGATGTTAAGGTTGTGCAGGATGTTGACGTTTTTCTTTGGTATTCTACACAGTTTTTTTGATTACTTTCGTTATTTTGTATGCAGCTAAAAATTGGTTTGCTCCATAAATGGAATAATTATGATTTTTGTGTGTAACCTGTAGAAATTATTTTTTTTTTAAAAAGAAATGTTTTCTATAAATATGTGTCTTTGTCATTTTTTTTTTTAGGTCACTGGGGTTAAGAGCAAACTTTAATTATATCCTTACCCACCCAGGGCTGCAGGTTAAACCAGCCTCTTGTTGCCATTTTGAGTGCCCTAATGATATTTTTTTCTTTGGAGATTTAAAAGGTTATCTGGGATTGCCTTGATGGTCTGCTACCCAGGATGAGACTCTTAATGGGGTAATCAGATTTTGGACAGCAACCCGGAGGAGAACAACAGACAGATAGACATAAGACTGTAACATATCCTACTTAATAATAGAGATGACTACGGGGGGTTAGCATGAGATTGGATGATTTGTCTTGTAAAAAACTTTAGCTGTCTGCTTATCTATCTGTCCGTGTGTGGTTTTTGCTTGTATTTCAGTAGGTCTATATCCTGTGTCATTTTATCGTAATCTATGTCACTGCACATTGAGCATTCCCATGCATGCAACAGCCACTTCAAGGTAACTACTGATTATTCCCATGAGAGGTTGGTTGTGTTTCCTATCTTGGCCTTGAAGATGGCATAAATATGCTTCAGCAAGTTCTGCTCCCAGGTTATGCAATCTTGTTAGCCTCAGAGATTCATCATTGTCTGCCAGCCTAGTCTGTACAGCGTTGACCATATCAGCTCTATCCATGCTTCTTCCTGAATGCTTTCGTGTATTAGTTGCGCTGGTCGACTCGCTCATTACCTTTTATTCCTGCATATCCACGTGTGTAGATCCAGGAGATGGAGGTTAATTGTGACTTCCGAATGTTTTTTTAATCCATTCTGAGCATAGACTAACTGTTGTTTTTTCTGAGGCATGTTCATGGAGTCTGTTATGACTACTTCATGTATGGCTGCTTGCCCCTTTATGTGTAATCAACTGTAATTAGGATACACATTACTTATTAAGATTTAGAGAAGTAAAAGACCCATTTCTGTGCCATTAGGCATATGAAGTATATGGTGTTGGCTCTATATTCGATAGATTGGTTAGCAACAAGTGAAATAATCAGTATCACACCAGCCGCCTTTACTTTCTATAATAATTTCTTGTTACGTGTTAAATTTTCTTCTTCTTAGTGTTCAGTGGCTAAATTCAGGTAGAAAATTCTGGTTGTTCATCCATTTCTATACCTGCTTCATTCTTAGCTTTCACCGGCTATAAACTTGAGTGGAACATTCTGGTTGTTCATCCAGTTCTCTACCTATATCTAGTTCTAGAACGTTCTCCACAGGAGAGCTGTCTTTGCTAGCGTGTCATGAGGCATTCTGCAAAATTGTCCAAGCCATCTCCATCTTCTTCGTTTGATAAGATTTGCATTGTTACTTTTATCCTGAGTTCTTCCTTTTAGATTTTGTTTGACAAATAACTGAAAAATGCCCAGAAATTTCTTTAGTTCTTGAGGTGTAGCAACTGAAAGCTAGTCTGTCAGTCAGGCTGTCAGTCGGGGGTTACAGCTTCATCACAAATGGGCCACCCCATAAATGTTCCGTTCCAGTGCCAGTGTAAAACGTACAAAATACCCATCATTGTCCCATGTGAAAAGTCAGACAGACGGCAATTCTGGCAAAATCAGACTGCTTGGGCACGCTTCAAATGCGTAAGGCAGCTGCCAGACCTGCTGACACCTACAGTCTAAGAATGGAAAGATATCAAAGGAGTGCTTTAGAGGTTGATTTGTAGCTGTGGATAAATTACTAGACAATTCTGTAGGTTTGTTTGTGTACTGTATTATATATAACCAGGTAATACTTTTGCAGTTATTATGTATCACTTTTAATAAAACCGGGCAAACTTGAGTAGTTATGTAACATTTGAAATATAGCCAGGGAATGCTTTAGTGGTTGCTGTGTAGCGCGTAGCTTGCATCACTTGATAAGTCTCAGATCAGAAGTGTGTCATGAATTTTCTGTCCAGGATATTTGGATGTGCCAGGTAATCAGCAGACTGAGAGATTGGCTGCTGCTCCTCTTGACAGTGAGCTACTTTCTGATAAAGTCGACATGATTAAGACTCTCTGGGATCAAATGGACATTGCAATTGAACAGACAGTGAATCCATACACTGAAAGACTAATTCAGCGAGGAGTGAGAAGTTCTAGAAGATATTCACCACAGGGAAAGGAGAAGGATGGAACAGTTGGATTTTTAATCAGATTGCAACTGCTAATGTCAGCTTGTAGACTCTTTTTTGATTACTGAGGAAGAAGACAGATCATGTTTTTGAATATCTTGAGTGCAGTTATGTAAATTCTTGGTTCATTCATTCATTTTATGTAGCAATTGAAATTTAGACAAGAAAAACTTTAATGGTTAGTGTATAACAGTTAGAATATAACCAGGGAATACTTTAGTGGTAATTATTTAAATATTGCGCATCGGACGCACAAAATGGATTACTGTGGAATGTTTTAGTGATTTTTTTGTAACATTTGAGAGGTCAAACAACTGGGGCAAGTCTGTTTAACCAGAGAAAGTCTTTGGTGTTTAGTATTGCTTTTTTGATACATAGTAAATACTAGTATTTGCACTTAACTGATGGCAGATTTGATGAACAGTCTAAATATGCATTTGTAGGCGACTACTCGGGCCAGATCTCCGTTCTGAAGTTAAAAGACAACACCTTTGACCTTGTTACAACCTTGAAAGGACATGCAGGTGTGAATGTTGTGTTTTTTCTACTTTTGCGAGCATATTTTATTGTGCTGTTTTATTTTTACTACCATTTGTTATTGTTTGCTTTTGATCCTGCCTTTGTTGCACTTATGTGAGTATACATTTATAGGACTCTCTTTCTTCTGTTTGCGTGTGGATCGGAAGGTCGTAGGTTCGCTCCCTTACGGAGCCGGACTTAAAAAAAAAAGGACCTTATTCCCAAGTCGACTCAGCCTTGAGAGGGTACCGGGTACAGTCCATAGAAGTAAAGGTGGCTGGCGTGATGTTGACCACATCACCCATCTTGTGCTGATTGGTCTTTAAAAATAAAGGTCTAGCCCTATATGCCCTATACGCCTAAAGGTGCGGAAGAGGGTCCTTCACTTTTACTTTCTTTTGTTCTGGTTAGCATTTCTTATTTGTGTATATCCCTGTTTGGGTTCTGGAACCACATTTTGGTTGAAAAAAATGAATAGACCTGCTGCCCTCTAACAAGCATGTCACAAAAGGCCACTAATTAGGGATGTTTTCTTCAAGGTCGGAGTGCATCTGCCTGAGAGGCAAGGAACCAACAGTCTGCATACATATAAGCCAAATCTGTCATATGGTTGTGCATGCAAAACTCAGGTTTTAGGTGTGGGTCAGAACTGTCCATCTGGGTTTACAGCCAGTGAACATGAAGAAGAATACATCTGTCTATGGTTGTGTGTTTCTTCTTTTGTGTCTTTAATCTTCCTTCTTCTTGAAAGCCATGCATGTGACGTTGGTGGTCATGTCTATTCACAACCTTCTGTCTTGTGTACTTTCTTTCCACTCTGACAAAGACGATCCTTTATGCCATGATGTCAGGCTGTCAAACATCTTTTCTCTCTGTCTCCCTCTACCTCTCCTTCCTTCCAACTTTTCAACTGTCACGATGTGCTCCAGTTTTCTCCTTCTCACCACATGACCAAAGAATGTAGATTGTCTGTTTCTGATGTGTTAAATCAGTTCTCTTCATGAGTCAGTTTCTTTCAAGACATCCTCATTACTTTTTTAAAAATCTGTCCATGGTTTTCTCATCATCTGTCTATAAAACCACATCTTCCAGCAGAACATAAATCCTCAACCAACTCACGCCAAGCATTTGTAGACTTGTCCATCTTTGATTGGATTTTGCAGCTTAAGTTCTCTGTGGCATGAGATATCTAGCTGGTGGCCAACCCTTTTCTGTCACTTCTTAAGACACACATGCTAGACTGCAGTGTGACTATTCTGTACTTCCCTAATAGACCTGGTAACACATGAGCTGTTGTCCTGTGTGTATAAATCTGGTTCTGTTTTTCTGCATGTACTTTTGTGTGTGTGTGTGTGTGTTTTCATGCGTCTGTGTGTGTTTTCATGAGTGTGTGTGCACATTGTGAAAGACAGTTATTTATTCCCAGGCTTACATAGTGCTGTGTAGGATAGTGTCATTCAGGAATATTTTCTTAGTGACTCAGTGAGTAGGCTCAAGAAGATACACCTGGGTCCAAAGAGAGTGGCTGATGTCTCTGAGACAGTCACGGCTCACAAACAGAGATTAGTTTCATTTGTGTGTTAGGTGTACAAGAAAATTACATAACTGATAAGCTTGCAGGTAAGTACTTGGGGGGGAGGGGGGGGGGGGAGAGCGAAATGGATAAGCCATCGTCCAGGCTGATATACGGAATGCTCTGTGAGAAGTAAGACATTTGTGAGAACCAAGTGAGGGCTGGAAATCCACAACCATGGTCAAACTGCAAGAGCAGCAAGGTAAACAAGATGTGTTGAAACAAGAGCACTATGCAGGAAGCCAAAGAATAATAATAAACCTACACAAAACTGGTGTCGTCAGCTGCTACACACTGAGGGATTTATCAAGAAGGGGATCAGTACAGTTGTGGACAGAATGATTCAGTGTGTAATGAGGAAGATCTACAGACTAACTAACCTACAGGGTTGCATTTTATATCAACTCACTGTGTATTGTTTTAATTCTTTCATGCCATATTTTGTTTAGTTTATATAATTTAGCCCTTATATTTTGTATCTTATCTATATAGAATTTTAAAAATTTTAAAATTCTTTTCTATATAATTTTTCTTTCTTTTATCTTATCTATAGTTTTCTTTCTTTTATCTTATCTATATAGTTTTCTTTTATCTAATTTGTATAGTTTTCTTTCTTTTATCTCATTTATGTTAAATTTTATATTGTATCTCTTGTAAAAATAGTTTTCTTTCTTTCAATTTGGATCTCATAAATATAGTTTTCTTTCTTTCATGCAATCTTCATAGAGTATTCTTTCTTAGATTTTATCTGTACAATTATCTTTGATCTCGTCTATAAAGATGTTCTTTCTCTTATCTTATCTAGTTTTCTTTCTCTTATCTGATCTATGTTGTTTTTTCTTTTATTTAGTCTGTGTAGAGTTTTCTTTCTTTTATCATCTTATCTCTACTGTGTTGCGTTTTCTTTCTTTTATATGTATAGTTTTTTCTTCTATCTCATCTATGGTGATTTTGTTCTTTTACCTCATCTGTATAATTTCTTTAATTCATTTAAATTTGTTGTTTTAACAAATTAAGCACAATGAGCCAGGGTGACACAGGGTTTAGTAAAATAGTTATCATTATGAAGATCTGGGGATGGTCAATCTGCAGCAGAAACAGAAGTGGATCTGTCTCTTTGCTTAGTTGTCCAGCCTTGCAAAATGAGTAACCAAGAAGTTTCTGTGAAGACAGGTGTTACAGAAATGAGCTGTCATCGTGTTTCAGTTTGTCACAGTCTAGTACAGTCTTTCCCATTTAGTAGTTTGCGGAAAAAATTTAAATGGTTCTTGATATCCTTTACCAAACCCTGCCACAGTCTCTTGTGATTCTTCTTCTTCTTCGCATTCATTGGCTTTAAACTCTGGCAGAAATGTCTGGTTTTTCATCCACTTCATTCCTTTAGTCGTTTTCCCCAGAACTTTTTCATGCACATCCATTTGACAGATCTGCCCTTTTTTAAATGCACACTCTTGGTTCCTTGTCCAGATAGGGATTTTGCGAGTTCTAATATTTCATCATCATCATCAGTTCTCGTTATGCCTAGTGGCACATGAGGCTTCAGAGAGGACTTTCCATGCTTTCCTGTCCTGTGCAATCTTCAGTGCAGTTTTCCATGTCAAAGATGCCGCACTCAGGTCACTTTCCATCGTTCGTCTCCATGTTGTTTTTGGGCGCCCCTGTTTTCTCTTTCTCTCTGGTGTCGATGTGAGAGCTGTTTTGGTGGGTAAATCAGGATTCATTCTCATAACGTGGCCAAGCCATTTCCATCTTCTCTTGGTTATCATACTGTCTAAAGTTTCTTGGTTTGTGACTTGAAGTAGTTTAGTGTTTGAGATTGTATCTGGCCAGAAAGTTTTGATAATTCTGCGTAGACATGTGTGGTGAATATTTATAAATTATAATAAGTTCTTTGGTGTGACTATTAAGAAGTATGGAGTCCATGGCAGACCTTAAAAAATAAGATCTGAGCAAACTGGGAACCACTGTATTAGACAAAGTATCCTGCTGTTTTGATTAGCTTATCTTTACTTCATTAGTTATCCTTAGATGAGATGTTTGTATATACCTTCCCTCAGGCAGCATTCGTTGTCTGTCTTGGGATGCAGACAACCAGCTCTTGTTCAGTGGAAGTTTTGATCAGTCTGTTGTTGTCTGGGATATCGGTAGCAGAAAGGGGACAGCATTTGAACTTCAAGGTCACAAGTGAGTTAGCTTTCCTTGGCTGCAGATGTGGTTTTTATTTTTATTTTTAATTTTGTAAAACACAGTCTGTGCTAGTATTATTATTATTATTATTATTATTATTATTATTATTATTTAAATGTTCTATGTTTGAAGAATGTTATGAAATTTGTTATCATTTTATACTATCCTAAATGCACAAACAAAGCTGAGATATAATATTCAGCATAATCAGATAAGTAACACAAATTTATCTTTTTTTTTTAAAACTCAGCTTAACTTTTATGTGACTGTGTGATGCAGAAATTGGGTTAAAAATCGAATGGCAACAACAACTCACAGAGTTTAAAATTGGTACCAGACTTCACCTTAAGTTGGGTAGAGGAAAAGATGGCCAGAGTAAGAAAGAACCAGTCACTTCACACAATGTGTACTTTATATTTTTGCCTCATCCCCATCTGTGTTCTGAGGCCCATTTAGGAGGGCAGCAGTTGTGTGGTCTTCCCTTTGCTCTGTGTTTTATTGTGTTTCTTCAGAATGGCTCTCTGTGGAAGTTGGTGCTGAGGCATTTCCAACAGATACCAAAAACCATCTTGCCTATTGCTCTTTTAACTCTTTGAGTCCCAAGGAATGCATCATACGTTCATAGGTTCCTACCTAGAGAACCAATAAAAGCGAGATGCACCGATTTTACATCTCTTTTGACTACCCCTTAGGCCTGTGATGCTAAACCACTTGGGACTCAAAGAGTTAACAATTGTATGACTGGTTGGGGGTTTCTGTGGCAAAGTGGTCGGCCATTTGCTTCACGTTCTGAAGATCCTGGGTTCGTTCCATGACTGTTCCCTTCAATTACAGTGCAATTTTTATGAAGATCCCTGGGGATCATCACCAGAGCTACGGAGTACGTGCTGTGCACGGTGTTCCTGGCAGGCAGCTAGCCATTCTGCTGAGAGAGATTGAGCTATGTTGGATAAAACCCGGTGCAATGAAGTCGATCCTCTCAGCGTTAACCTTTAACCTTTGTATGACCGGTTTCACTCCTAGAGTCCTCTTCTAGTTTCTACTTTTCAATGCTATCTCTTCTTGTTACTTCAGCGGCTTTTCTAAGAAATCTCATCTCATCTCCATTATGATTGTTCACTCATTAGCACATTATACATCAATATTGAGAAGGAGACAAAGTTCTTTGGTCATGTGTTGAGAAAAGGAGCCGAGGAAAATATTGTGACATCTGGAAAGATCACTGGTAGAAGAGGCTGAGGCAGACCAAGAGAAATGATATTGGACGGCCTGAGACAGTGTCATGGAGGAATTTCATCAGTGGAAGTGATTTAGAACACCAAAGGCTAAGATCTATGGAGATGCATCAATGCCTACGCCAGCTGGCAAAGCACTTGATGATGATGATGTCAAGTGATTTATTTACCCCAGTCTGTAAATTCCCAGCACACACACACAGTCAGTATATAACATTTTTGACAGCAGAGTTTAGAATCCACATGACAGCTGTTGCGACATTGCCATAAGTGCTCTGTCCTCATCCTCAGTAGTTGGCGCTTTTATAGTTGAAAATGTGGTCTTTTGATAAACTACCTAAAAAGCTGCCTGGTAAGCTTTCTTAAGTGAATTTATTCACCTACCAGGGAGAAAGTTCAAGGTCTAGCATACGCCAAGACGTCTCACCAACTCTTGACTGGTTCTGATGATGGAATTCTGGGAATTTGGGACATGGAAGTGAAGAGACTAGAGGTTAGTTTAAAATGTTATAAAGTATGTCGTACACGTATGTCTTATGGGATGTATTTCAATTACAGACAAATATGTTGTACAGACATATTTGCTTAAAATATCTGAGCAGACACGCCATACAGACGGAATAGAATAAACAAAATGATGTGCTCTCCGCAATAAAGGTTGCCTACACACCACCCACTCTGCCTTTGGGAATATTACACAGTGAGGCCATAATCTTTTCCACAGTGCAACTCTCGTCCAAAAACTACCAAAGTATTTGTTAAAAAAACAAAAAACTATTCTCCTTGGAAATTAAATCATAGTACTTGAGAATCATGAAGTTGTTAAACACGTTCATTAACCTCCAAGCCATGTAGCCACACAGACAGAATAGATGGAGACTTAAAAACTAAAGACAGATTTATTAATGGAGAAACATATGGAGGCTGTAGGAGAGGGCAAAAGATGGCAGAGCTAACAGTTTTTGTTCCATTAGAAGGTAAAAGACAGAACAGTAAAATATTGTTGCCACACCACCACTACCAGAAACTGAAATAAAGTAAAGGTCCCTTTTCCACGCCTTCAGGTGTGTTGGGTATATAGGGCCAAACCTATATTTTTATAGACCAATTGTCACTTGGTGGGTGATGTGGTCAGCATCACGCTGGCCGCCTTTACTTCCCAGGACTGCACCTGGTGCCTACTCAAGGCTGGGTCAACCTGGGAGTCAAGGTCATTTTTGAAAAAAAAAAAAAAAAAAAAAAAAGGACGGCTCCATCAGGACGTGAACCCATGACCTTCCGATCTGCAGACAGGCATCTAGCCGCCAACACGCCTGCAACTCCCCCACCAGAAAGTAATCAACAGTCCCTGTGTCGGTTCGGGGGCCCTATTATGGGGGGAAAAAAAGAATAGACCCACTGCCTACCCAAAAGCATGTCATAAGAGTCAACTAATTGGGAGCTTCCTTCGAAGTCGGAGTGCATCTGCCTGAGAGGCAAGAAACCAGCAGTCTGCATACAAATGAGTCAGATCTGTAAAACAGATGCACACGAAACACTCAGGTTCTGGAACAGGACTGCAGTCCAGAAGTGGATGAACAACCAGAACTCTCCGCCAGAGTTTACAACTGGTGAACGTGAAGAAGAAGAACACCACAGAAAACAGTATCACTGTGTGTTTGTGTATGTTCATATATGCTGCACATTTTCGCATTATGGCAGGGATGATATGTTTATATAAAAAGTAATTTTTTTTTCTAAAAACAAAAATATCCCGTTCAACCGTCAGGGTTATAATTTAGATATAAATTGTTGATCTAGATCTCAGACTATATAAATTTGTTATTTTATATATTGTGCAATTCAGCTATGTAGTTTGTATTATTAGTTTAAATATTACTTTGTTTACTCCTTTCTGGCTTGTAACCGTTATTAAGATAGAAATTGTACTATGAATATTTCGATAATCTTACTAATGCTGTGTCATTTAAATAGTATAATATAACAGTAGCCCTTAGAATAATAGTTGATTATCCTTGTCAGTTTTATCTTTAGGAGCAATTTCTTCAAAGATGGCATAGGCATTTTTTACCCTTCTTTGTATAAATTTTAGTTCTAGAAATAAATTGCTTGACCTTACAACGCTGGTCTCTGGGACTTTTGATGTGCAGCAAGTTTTTCCATCGTCATAGGTAATTTACAAAGATTCCTGTAGTAGTAGCAGAGATTCCTGCGGGCTGCGTTAGTGCAGTCAGTAGGAGACTCACTTTCAAATCCAGCTGCGACTCCCTGCAGCTCACGGCGGGTGTTCGAAACCAGACAGTTCCTGGGGTTCACCCAGCGTTTAGGAAATGTTTACCAGAGTTAACACTCTGGGGTGAATGGAGGAACGTCGCTGTAGCTACGGAGTTTTGTGCGGACGGCGACACAGACGGACAGTTTCTTATCATCTGTCCGTAGTGGTAGCAGAGCACTTAGGGTTTATAACCGTGTGCATTGATGATGGTTCACATCTCCCGACTTCACCTTTAACAAATTTTTTTTTTTCACCTGTAGTTAATGGTTTTCTTTGGAGTTCATAATTCTCATACTTCAGTGAGTAGTACCGTATATTATTGTACTTCTAGCATAAATCATAGGTCTTTTCCTGTGTGTGTATACTCTTACTGTGTTTATATCCAAAATCTTCAGGTCGTACTTTAATATTTGCAGCAGCAATCCCACCAAATGTCTCCCTTCCAGCAAAACAGAATATTATTAATAGCGTCTTTATCCCTACTTTATGTTGTCAGTGCCAAACATTAACAGTAAATAAGGCACTAGAACAGAACATAACTACATGTGAAATGCGCTGTCTCTGCAAGGTTACTAACAACACAAGAAGAGACAAGGTTACAAATACCAGCATTAGAAAGAAAGTTTGAATAAGACCATGTCTGAATTATTTTGACAAAGAATGAAATGGTTTGGCCATCTAGTGAGAATGCGGCCAGGCCAAACTGCATATAAGGCTTTTAACAGCATAAAATCTGGGAGGAAGGCGAGAGGAAGACCAAGAAAGAGGATGAATGGTGTAGCTGAAATCTGCAAAAAGATGAACAAATTCATTACTCACGCCACCTGAGAAGTGCAAGACAAATACAGAAAACCACAACACAGGGCTACAACCAGGTATCAGAGAGACGACAAAAGAAGAAGGAGAAGAAGAATTCCCCCCCCCCCCCCCCTTTTTTTCTAGTAAATTGTAATTTCATATATTTGATACCAACAGCGTCTCTCACAATATAATCCTTTTATTGTTCATGCACTTTGAATAAAACATATCTCCAGACACCTGAGTGGGTTGAGAGTGATGTTTGCCAGAAATGTAGCTCCCCTTTCTTTTGGAACTTCCGCAAGATGTGGGCAGATAAAAAAGTTGGAATGAGACAGGTAATTTATCCAGACTAATTTTCAAACTTTTAACACAGCTTTTATTTCATATGTACAGCTGCTTGTGTGTGTGTGGGGTTGATGTTAAAAAAAAAAATACCCTACAAAGTAGGGTGAAGAGAGGAACCCTCAGAACACTGCCTTGGTAATCAAGCGCTCTAACAATTATACCTCTCCAGATTAATGCACACTGGCTGGAAAGTTCCTGAAAATATATCTGACCAAACAAAAAGTGGAATCGGCAAGCTTAACAGACACAAACGACAAGTGGATGTTGTGGCTAGAGCGTTCATCAACACATATATAAATCTAGTTCTACAAATACTAATAAGAATACACAGAATCACTTAACTGAAGTATCTCCGATACAAATCACATTTCTGTCCGGCCAGTAGAATATCTGACATGTGTAGTCATCTGAGATAAATACTGACCAGAAAATGTTGCGAGGGACAAGTGCCATAACTCATAAAGATTTTAAATAAAACTGTGCTGGATGTTGAGTTCCTGAGGTGAGTTGATGAACATGGAATGGACGAGACAGTTCTTGAGAAACTTGCGGACTCTTGTCATTAGAGTGGCCATTTTTGATGGCCCTTCCTGCCTGCAGTGGGATCAAATTTATGTCACTGTGTAAGTAAGTGTGCACTGACCACTCTGCGAGACACTGAACATGCAGTTAGAAAGTTGAATTGAGTCTCTATAGAGGTGGTTATACAGAGCCTGTATTTCATTGAAGCAAAACACTCACGCTTACAAAGGTTCTCGAGAGACCAGAATTGAAAAGAGAGTTGAAAAATAAAACACAAGCAATAAGTGAAATATTTCAGTCACAGTGACAGACATTTTTTGTATAAACACTATTCTTCTTCATCACTTAATTTTTTATCACTTCAGGTGTCAAGGGAGATATAAGGTTCTACTTATGGCTTTTCTGGCTGCCTCAACCATAGACACATTGTGCTGTTGTAGAGTTTCTCTGATGCTATCCTTCCATCATGTTCTTGGTCTATCTCGTGCTCTGTGTCCTTGTCCTATTTATGTGTATCGTATGGCATCACAAGGCATCCTCTCTTAGTGGACAAACCACTTGATTGGTTCTGTGCCGCCTTTGTTCTTATGACCTTATTCCTGATTTTGTCTTTTCTAGTCCCTCCTGCTGCCCTTCTCAGACATCTCATTTCTGTGGTTACTACTTTTCTTTTCTGGTTTGTTATGAGTGACCATGTCTGGTACAGTATGGTCATAACACCTGTACTGGAGGAAAAAGTTGAAGAGAAGTGAACAAGTAGTAGAAAGTGATACAAATGGGAAGATAATACTAAGAGATTGACAAACAGCAGACCAAGAGTATTTACAACCAGAACGAGAGACAGCGATTGTTGGAGATCAGCTGCAGCCTTCAGTGTGGATCCATCACTACTATGATGATTTACTACTATGCTACTACAGCTCTTACAGCCACTTGTCTGCATGCATAATAATACAAACTTGTGTGTGTGTTTTAAGCATCATTGTCGACACTGTGGCAAGGCTTTGTGCCACGCTTGCTGCAGTAAAATGTCCACGATACCACTCATGGGGTACGAGTACGAGGTTCGAGTCTGTGACGCTTGCTTTGAACAAATTACACCGGAAGAGTGAGTGAATATTTTGGATTTTGTTTTTGAAGATTATGAATCATTATTTCCATAATCACCTCTGACTTGAATTTTGCATGTGGAATGTCCAGTTTTTCTTTCTCTGGCCTGTAATGGGCGGTTGGCTCATTGTGTTGTGGTTTACAGCTAGGCTGCAGTATCTGCACCTTTCAGCCCAATACATCCGATTTTATCAGGTTCTTAATTAATAGCCTTTATTCTTCTTCCTCTTCTTTCATTTGCTCGAAATAGATTATTTATATGCAATGTTGTCTCTAGTATGAACTGTCTTTTGTAATTCAATCAGAGACCCCTAAAGTTTGTCTTGCACCGATGTTTCTCTTGGCCAAAAGTTTTGCCTTGATATGTTGTTTTTTGGGACAGTCTTTGAGGACGTGATCTGTTGTCTCAGGTGCCAGTCCACATGTTCACATGGCTGATTTACCAATCTCAGATTTTGTGTACATGTGTATCGCCTTGTAAATGGACAGTGGGTCTGTTTTTATTATTTCCTCCCAAAAGGGGGAAACTCCGGAACCCACGGGGGAAAGAAAATACAATGAAATATTTGTTTTTAATTTATCGGGATTTGCAATAGCACTGTGGTTACTTATTGGGATCTGCAGTAGCACTGTGATTACTTATTGGGATCTGCCTTAACACTGTGGTTACTTTTTGGGATCTGCAATAGCACTGTGGTTAGATGCTTGCCTTTTAGCCCGAAAGTCTTGAGTTCAGTTCTGCAGTGGAAACATTTATATAAATGACATATGACACTTATCTATAGGTCTTCTTGTCTATACCAGTGTCTTTACCCACACTTATCTATAATTCTGTCTGTCCATACTTTCTGTCTTTTCGCACACTTATCTATAATTCCTCCTGTTTATACCCATGTCTGTACCCACACTTATCTATCATTCTGTCTGTCTGTACCCATGTCTGTATTTCACACTTATCAATAATTATTCCTGTCTGTACCCATATCTGTACCCACACTAATCTATATAATGCAGCCTATCTATACCCATGTCTGTACCCACACGTATCTATAATTCTTCCTGTCTATACCCGTGTCTTTACCCACACTTATCTATAATTCTTCCTGTTCATACACATGTCTGTACCCACACTTATCTATAATTCTTTCTGTCTATGCCCATGTCTGTACCCACACTTATCTATAATTCTTCATCTATACCCATGTCTGTACCCACACTTATCTATAATTCTTCCTGTCTATACCTGTGTCTCTACCCACACTTATCTATAATTCTTCCTGTCTATACCCGTGTCTCTACCCTCACTTATCTATAATTCTTCATCTATACCCATGTCTGTACCCACACTTATTTATAATTCTTTCTGTCTATACCTGGGTCTTTTACCACACTTATCTATAATTCTTCCTGTTCATACCCATGTCAGTACCCACACTTATCTATAATTCTTCCTGTCTGTACCCACACTTATTTATAATTCTGCCTGTCTATACCCCAGTCTTTTCCCACACTTATCTATAATTCTTTCTGTCTTTGCCCATATCTGTACCCACACTTATATATACAATTCTTCCTATCTATACCTGTGTCTGTACCCACACTTATACATTATTCTTCCTGCCTATACCTCTCTCTGTACCCACAGTTATCTATAATTCTTCCTGTCAGTGTCTCTACCCACACTTATATATAATTCTTCCTATCTATACCTGTGTATCCACAGTTATCTATAATTCTTCCTGTCAGTGTCTCTACCCACACTTATATATAATTCTTCCTATCTATACCTGTGTATCCACAGTTATCTATAATTCCTCCTGTCAGTGTCTCTACCCACACTTATATATAATTCTTTCTATCTCTATACCTGTGTATCCACAGTTATCTATAATTCTTCCTGTCTGTATCTGTAGCCACAGTTGTCTATAATTCTATCTGTCTCTACTCGTGACTGTTTTCACCTGTCTCCTGCCTGTACTGACCCATGTATCTGCTCACTGGTATGCTTGCTTGCAGCAAAGCCCCACATGCAACATTTCATGACCTCAAACACGGCATCGTGCACATGCACCTGGATGAGTCCAGGAAGGTTCTACTAACTACAGGAAAGGACAGGATCATGAAGGTTTGTCTGCGTTTTTCTTTTAAATTTCAGCTGGACTTTCATTGTACAAGAATATCTGTAAAAGTGCTGCAGTCAACTTCCATATGTACGGTGACCATACATCCCGTTTTCACCGGGACAATCTGGTTTATTAGGTGTGTCCTGGTTGTCCTACCAGTACTTCGAAAAATGCCAGTTGTCCTTATTATAAAAATCCAGGAATAAGCCTGAGAACAAATAACACCTATATATGTAGACCTCATTAGGTTTCATTTTAAATTTCAGCATGACTTTCATTGTACAAAAATATCTGTAAAAGTGCTGCAGTCAACTTCCATATGTACAGTGACCATACATCCCGTTTTCACCGGGAGAATCTTTTTTTTTAGGTGTGTTTCGGTTGTCCTACCAGTACTCAGAAAAATTCCAGTTGTCCTTATTATAAAAAATCTAGGAATAAGCCTGAGAACAAATAACACCTATATCTGTAGACCTCATTAGGTTTTATAGTTTTAGGTACTTTTAATGCCTGAAATATGTTTATGGGAATTTTTATTATAACATATTATTTCAGTGCAGTTAAAGAGCATATTGTTTCATTTATTTTTTGGCGACAATGATTCAGGTTTTAATACCAGTTTTGATAGAGTAATCAAGCCTTTCAACCTGGTGACAAGAAGGGGGGAAAAACGGTGGGGGGGGGGGGGGGGGGGGGGGGGGATTTAACTGTCTTCCAGCGATGTCCAATTTTTCAGTTCAAGATATTTTAGTTACCCTACCCATAAGTCAAACAAAGAGAATCTCAGCACTGTACATAAACTCTAACGCTGGCGAGATCCTAATGTGTGTATACCAGAATCATACATACTATAAATATGATTGTGTGGATTTCTTTCTTCTTTTCGTTCTCCCTACAGGGAGTTGCACAGTGTTGTGGCTTTCAATTTCAGCTGTTACAACTTTCTATGACTGAAGAAGAAGAACAACAACAACAACAACAAGAAGATCAAGAAGAAGAAGAAGAAAATGAAAATACTTTAGAATAAAATAAATTAACTGTGCAAATTGGGATAGAGTCAGTTAATGCATAAGCTTTATGAAGAATGGGAGCCAGCATGGTGCAGTGTCTAAACGCTTGCCTGCAGATCTGAAGGTTGTGGGTTCAAATACAGCTCCAGTTAGATTTTGATGACCTTGGCTCCCAGGTAGACCCAGCCTTAAAACTGATACCAGGTAAACTCATGGGAGGTAAAGACGGCCAGTTGATGTTGACCACATCACGTAACGACTGCCAGTTCTAGCATTATATACTTACTGCTCCTAGGGGCGTAGGAAAGGGTTCTTTATTTATAGGAATAAAGTGAGATGAAAAGCACATCATGACAAGAATAACCAGTGAGTAAAGTAAAGATCGCTTTTCACGCCTTTAGGCGCATCGGGCATATGGGAAGAGCACCCATATTTTTACAGACCAATCGGCACCAGGTGGGTAATGTGGTCAGCATTACGCCGGCCGTCTTTACTCCCTCAGAATATACATCCTGGTATCCATTTTAGGCTGGTTCGACCTGCGACGCCCATGATAAAAATCCACACAGCCAGCAGTGGGTTTCGATCGCGGTACTTTGGAATTACTAGTCAGACTCACAGCGCCTAAGCCATGGATGCGGCAGAATAACCAGTAAAGCATCTTGATCTTACATATGTCCGGGTTTGGCACAGTTTGGGTATAATTGTGGTGTTTATATTCTATTTCTTGGTGGTCAAACTTGTGGTTGGATTTCTTATCTGTCATGGACAAATTATATTGTTGTAGAGTTTCTCATGTTATCTTTCCCTTTTGTTCTTGGTTTGACTCTCTTTTGACTTCTATAGGTATTATTATGAAACTCTTAATTCATGTATGTATTGTTACATAACTTTACATTTATGTGTGGCTATTGACTCAATACATATATGTATTATGAAACTTTTGACTCAGGTCACATAGACATTGTGACCAAATTGGAAGAAGATTTAGACATTATAAAACTTTTGACTCAGGTCACGTAGACATTGTGACCAAATTGGAAGAAGATTTAGACATTATGAAACTTTTGACTCAAGTCCTCTAGGCCATATGAAACTTGACTAAACTTAGGCAGTTATTATGAAACTTTTGTCTTAAAATTCATGTAGCCTTTATGAAAATTTTATTCAGCTTATGTAGGCCTCATGAAATTTCTGACCCATGTTGGTATTATTGTGAAACCTTAGACTCATGTAGTTATTAGAATCTATGCAGCCAGCACAATCTTTTTATTACGAACACATTCTTTGACCATAGAGATTCACAACTTTACACTTGGTACAAATGGAATGATGTCTCCATCAAGAGCCAGATTGACCTTATACTTACCAGAGTTCAAGGAAGAAGGAGAATTCTTGATTCAAGAGCAATCCCTAATGGTCTATGTGACACTGACCATAAAATAGTTGTGTTAACAGCAAAACATCTTACATTAAAGAAAGATAGAAAGAAATTAAACAAAAACAAGGATCTCATCAAGATAGCAAATCTGAAACAGGAAGGAGTAAAAGAACAGTTACAACAGAAAGTAGAGACAGCATTCAAACAATTTCCACATGTAGTTGGCAATATTGAGGAAGAATGGAGTAAATATAAAAAAAACTATGCTTAGTATTGCAGAAAAATTATGTGGAAAACGGAGAGTGGAAACAGACGGGCAAATAACAAATATTCACCTTGGTGGTGCGAAGAAGTAAAAGAAGCAATTTAAAAGAAAAAAGACTTATATAAACAGTGGATAAAATCAAAGAAAGAAGAAGATTATATAAACTATAGACTGCAAAGGAGAGAAACCAACAGGAGTGTCAAGAAAGCAAAACAAGCATCCTGGGAACGTTTCGGTGAGTCACTAGCAGAAAATGAGAAAACAGCCAGCAGAAAATTTTTCAAAGTAGTTAAAAATAAGCGGAAAAGAGATGAGAGCTACAACCCCACTGAAATAATTAATGATAAGACAGGAAGGCCATTGATAGATCCACCCGAGATAGCAGAAAGATGGAGGGAATACTTCAATGAGCTCTTTAATCCTCTAGGAGATCATCAGGAAAGAACAACTGAAGAGCACAGAGCAACAGTGTTAGAACCACACATACTAATGGATGAAATAGAAAAAGTCATTAAACAGTCTCCCAAATATAAAGCACCAGGAGCTGATAGATTACCAACAGAAATAATTCAAGCAGCAGGTGAAAGCAGCATCAGATGGCTTCATAGAATATTCAATGCAGCATGGGTACAACAAACGGCCCCTATTGATTGGCAACATGCAATAGTTATACCATTGTGGAAGAACAAAGGAAGCAAACGAGAATGCGGTCAATATCGAGGCATCTCTCTTTTAAGCCATGTTGGCAAAATGTATGCTAAGATAATATAAACAAGACTGAGACCAGTGATAAAACCACAGCTGGCAGAAGAACAGATGGGATTTAGGAGAAATAGAAGCTGCACAGATGCAATCTTCACACTAAAACAGTTAATAGAAAAGAACATTGAATACAATAAGAACTTATTTGTGGCATTCGTAGACCAGGAGAAGGCATTTGACAGAGTCTACAGACAATTATTATGGAAAGTAATGGCAAGATATGGAGTTAGCGAACACCTCATCGAAGTGTGCAAAAGTTTATACAGGGATTGTAGAAGTGTAGTTAGAATAAATCAGGGAACATCTCATCCTTTCACAGTGACATTTGGAGTAAGACAGGGGTGTGTCTTATCACCACTGCTGTTTATCACCTACATCGACAGCATATGCAAGAATGCCAAGCACATGAATGAAGATCTTAGTAAGATCAACGAATTACTCTTTGCAGATGACCAGGCCTTGTTAGCAGATACAGCCATGAAATTGCAACAACATCTAACATCCATGAATGAAGAATGTAAAACAAATAATATGAGAATCAACACTGAAAAGACAGAAGTAATGTCAATAGGAAAAAAGAAGACAGATCTAAACATAGCAAGAGAATACAAAGGCAATAAACAGGCATCTGAGTTTAAAAATCTGGGAACTACATTTACTGAAGATGGGAATTAACATTAGATGCAGTAAAGCAAACCAAGTATTGGGACAGCTAGCCCCCCTCTTACAGCATAAGACAATCCCAATCAGCACAAAGAGACATCTTATTCAAAGCATATTTATTCCAACTCTGTGCTACCAGTGCCAGACATGGTCACTCACAACAAACCATAAAAGAAAATTAGTAACCACGGAAATGAGATGTCTGAGAAGGGCTGTAGGAGTGACCATAAGAGATAAGATCAGAAATTAGATCATAAGAGAACAAGTCGGCACAGAACCAGTTCTGGATTACATACAAAGACAGCAAGTGAAATGGTTTGCCTACTTAGAGAGAATGCCTTGTGACACCATACCATACATGGAAAGAGAAGAAGGACGTAGAGCACAGGGTAGACCAAGAACAAGATGGAAGGATTACATCAGAGAAACTCTACAACAGCACGATGTGCCTATGGTCGAGGCAGCCAGAAGAGCTAGAAACAGAACCTTATATCTCCCTTGACACCCACAGCGGTAAAAGAGGAAGTAAAGAAGAAGAAGATGTTATTAGAATATGGATCTTTTAGTTAATGTAGACTTTACAATGATACTTAAGATTCCTGTAGCCATTGTTATGTTTTCCTTGTTAGATGGTGGCGGAGAGGGGGAGCGGGTGGGCGGGTTAAATTTTGGACAGGATGCTTTGTTGAAACACATCAGCTTGTTACGGTCTACTAATACGAATAATTAATCACAAATTCTTTTTCGCCCAGCTATGGGACATGAAGACCGTCCTACATTGATCACCACCAGATGCTAGGATAAAGAATCAGTGCCACTGATGTTTGATGTTCAGATACAGGATTTCCAGAGCAAGCAGACGGAGATCACACAATACGTGAGATCCCTGGTTATACATACACAGGCCAGAGGTGTTTGAGTTTGAGAGTCTGACTGAAAACAATTTCATCTCTATGCCCAAAGATGATATGTGATTGACTGTGAAACAAATTATTGTTATTTCTGAAAATAATACGTGATTCCCAATTTCTTATGCATTTGGCCTTATAAGTGTGGTTGGCACATTATGTTATGGTTTAAAGCTATGTTGTTTGGCCCCACACACAAAAATCAGATTTTAGCAAACTCCTAATTAGTTACTTTTGTACTTTATTATTATCCTACCCCCAGATGACGTCACAGGACAATCCAACATATTAGAGGGTGGTAAGACTGGGTTTCCTGGCTTTTAACGACCTCAAAACTGGCCTTAACCCCAATCCACCTATATCCAACAAGAGAGTGCAGCCTAGGTCCCACGACTGCATGCAGCCTAGGTCCCATGACTGCATGCAGCCTATCTACCACCCCCTGAAATATTAGACTGTCCCATGACCTGTGGATTTCCCCTGTTTGGGGTAGGATATTAATAAAGTACCGTTACCTTTTACATCATGCTTGCTAGGTTGAGGCAGTGGGTCTTTTCTGTTTTTCCCTAGAATGGGACTCAGGAACGCACAGAGGGGCCAGTTAGGTTCTCACTGATATATATATATATATATATATATATATTTATTTTCTTTTTCTGAATGTTATCTCACGATGGAGTCTTGACCCTCCACCAGCCTACGCCTAGCTCTTTGTAGACATTTTCATGATGGCTTAGATTTGGTAGCTAGGACAGGCACCAAAAAATACTGAACATGGGCTTCAGACATGATCTCTGCCTGCAGTAGATAGATCCCGGGTCTGGCCACTTGGTAGTCCAGTACGAAACCAAGCTGCAGGATCAGTGGAGGACATGCATGGCAGCAGTGTTCATAGAGGCTCGTGGCCTTACAACTGAAGAAAAAGAAATCCCGATGGAGTCCGGAACCTCGGCCAACTTTCACCTAGCCATTTGTAGCCAGTTTAAAACAGGATAAGATAGCCAATCTTACACCAGAATTCGTTAGCTACTCTTACGACAGGCATGTCCTTCGCTTTCCTTTAGGGGCCTCTATTGCACACAGGTGATTGACAGAAACATTTAACTAGAGAAGGACACCCATGGATCGTGATAGATTTCTAGCTAGACATACATAGTTGATGACTGGAAATATAACACAAAACAGCCAATTACACTTTCTCCTCGACTTACAACTTATGCGACTTATGACCATAAAAAATCACTACAGTGCCGACCGCTTGAGGCGATCTCAGATGGGGTGGATTTCTGTTGTGAAGAACAATTTGTTTATGACCGGCAATTTTTCTAGCTTGAACTCTTTATCTGGATAAGAGGAACTATTTCTTGGGTCCCCAGTAAGTTCTCCTTATCAGGCCTGCACTGTAAATACAAATAGTAAAAATAGATAAAAATAGATAACTGCACTGGTAGGGTGAACAAGTTTCTGGCACTGATGCCCAGAGTACATTATGTGTACACAGATTGAATTTTTTTTAGCTTTTTATGTATCATTTTTATGATCTGTTTAAATGAAAATGGTGTTGAAAAAATATAAATTTGACTTACGAGGTAGTTCAACTTACGACCTGGTATTGGGAACGGGACTCGGTCACAGGTCAAAGAGACCTAATACATAAGCAAAGCAAAATCCTTTTTTTTACGCCTTTGGGGGCATCGGGCATATGGGAAGAGCACCCATATTTTTACAGACCAATCGGCACTAGGTTGATAATGTGGTCAGAATTACGCCGGCCATCTTCACTTCCCCAGGACATACATCCTGGTACCCATTTTAGGTTGGGTCGACCTGCGACGCCCCGTACCATGATAAAAATCTACGCAGCCAGCAGTGGGTTTTGTTCGCGGTACGTTGGAATTACGAGTAGGACTCGCAGCGCCTAAGCCGCGGACGCCACTGACCTAATACATACAAAGATAAATGACAGATTAGACACACAAAGATAAATGACAGATTAGACACACAAACATAAATGACAGATTAGACACACAAAGATAAATGACAGATTAGACACACAAAGATAAATGACAGATTAGACACACAAAGATAAATGACAGATTAGACATACAAAGATAAATGACAGATTAGACATACAAAGATAAATGACAGATTAGACATACAAAGATAAATGACAGATTAGACATACAAAGATAAATGACAGATTAGACACACAAAGATCAGTGCGTATTTCCATGCGTGATTAACTCTTTTAGGCCCAGGGAGTAGTAAAGAAAGTAATAAAATCGGCTCATCATGCATTCATTGGGCTTCTAGGTAGGAACCTATGATGCGTTCTCTGGGACTCAAAGAGTTAATGGTACCTGTGTGTGGATTTTCCCAGCCCTCAGGAGTCCACCCTAGAGCACCGCCACATGCCTTATGCGGTCAGCTCACAAATGGCTGACCCATTCTGTCATCTTCTCATGTCTTTGCTTTTTTGTCTTCTATGTGCTCTGTGTGGCTAAGTGATCAAAATGTTTTGTGAAGGTTGTGGGTTCATTTCACGGACATATTGTTCAGTTCACGCATGACTACTTTAGAGAGTTCCTCATGGATCTTCACTGGAGCTGCTGAGTTTGTGCTTTGTGGCCTGCTCTCGGCAAGCGAGTCTTTCTGCAGAGAGAGAGACAAAACCATACCAGATAACCTGGTGTAATGAAGTCAGTCCTCCTGATTGAAACATCGAGACAGATATCTCATCAAGATTCCCCAGTCATATTTATACAGTAACATTCTATTAGTTATTGTGACACATCACCTAGAATGATCTGGCTGTGCACCACTTGGTGGAATATTGATGCCTGATAAGGCAGATGTGGTTAGTGCCTTGTGGGAGAGCGTGTACAGTTCAGAGGAGCAGATGGATCACCACAGTCTGGTGAGATTGATGCAGGGGGGAGTGACGAGAGGTTCTGGCAGATGCTCGAGGCTCAGAGGAAAGGCAAGACACGTTCAATCAGAATGCTACTGGCACCATTAGTATCGGAACTCTTTGCTGGCTGCTGAAGATGGGGACAGAGCCTTTATGGGAATGCCCCGAGTGCTGTGATGTCGTTTCTTGAATCAAATCAAATTAAACACATCATCTAGGTCATTTTTGTGTAAATTATACAAAACTCTTTTTTTTAAAGGCTATTCATTCTGTGTTTTTGTTGTCATATATCACATTTTCCAATGACCAGCCATACTTGATTCATTTTCTAATGATTCTCCAAATAATCAAGTTCAGTTTGTCTTATTTTGGTAGCCCTCATGGACTATGCCTTGAGTTTGCACTTAGTCTCTCTCTACTCAGTAGCTGAAGGTCTTGTGGTCAAGGTTCAGATCTGCATCAAGACATATTTTTTTTCCTTTTAAAAATTGACCTTGGTTCCCAGGTTGGCCGAACCTACAATAAGTGCCAGATAAGGTCTTGGGAAATAAAGACGGCTGATGTGATGTTGACCATATCAACCGCTGTGTGCCCTTTGCCTCACATTCTAAAGGTTGTGGGTTTGTTGTCAGACTACGTCATTCAGTTTATAAGTTCTCTGTGTGGGTTCAGGGGTTCTATTGATGGTGGGGAGGGGGCGGGGGAAATAGACCCATTGATTCCCTAACAAGCATGTCATAAGAGTTGACTTGTTCTTCTTCTTTGCGTTCATTGGTTGTAAACTTCAGCGGAAAGTTCCAGTTGCTCATCCACTTCTGGACTCTAGTCTTGTTCCCGAACCTGAGTCATGTGTGCACATATGTTTTACAGATCTGGTTTATTTTTATGCATACTGTTGGTTCCTCTCCTCTCAAGCAGTGGGTCAATTCTTTTCTCCATCACAATGGGACCCCGGAACCCTCACGGGGGAAGAGTTGACTAATTGGGGTTTTCTTAGAAGTCAAATTGTTTCTGCCTGAGAGGAAAGACACCAACAGTCTGCATTTGATTAAGTCAGACCATAAAACAGATTTGCATGCAAACCTTAACTTCTGGAACAAGTCTAAAGTCCAGAAGTGAACAAACAGCCAGAACTTTCTGCCAGAGTTTACAGCTGGTGTGCGCAGAGAAGAAGAAGAAGTTAACAAGTGTAGTGTGTTAATAGAGGTCTCTAGGGTTGGTCATCGAGTCACAGAATGTGCTCTTTGTGCAGCACTCTAAGGATTTGGCTTGCCATTCTGCAGAAAGACACCAGGCCATATAGGGAAAACCCGGTAGTCCCTCCTAGGTGGTTATGAAATCCATTTCAAACAGCATTTATAATATGAACATCGGAACAATACTTTGCCTCATTGTCAGAACCAGTTTGTTTTATATGTGGGAGGTACCATCAATAAAACTAATCATCTGTGCAGTTTTTTGTTTTGTTTTTAAAACAGAAAACATTTCTGCTTCAGCCGTCAAGATTGTTCAGACGGCTGGAATGTTGCTGTAAATGCTTGTTGCCAGTGCTTTATTATAAATTTGTTGAAAGTGAGTTGTTGCATTTTTATATTTGTTAAAAGAATTTCTGTTATTTTCTGTTTTAATTACCCACGGGTGTTTCTGTGGTAGGAAGGTATCACACCTTACTGAAATCGTGGATGTTTGCAGGGACTCTTGTGTCTTACTGGCCACATGGCTAAACCAAAAAAGATGACATGTGTTCTGTTTTGACAGTAATGCTGTTTCTGTCTATAATGTCCTATATAACAATAGCGGTATATGTTCATCTACATATGCTTTTGTGACATTAGAGTTTATGTCACTCTACATTGTACTGTTGTGAGAGCAGCCCTGTATTTCTGTCTCTCTCTGCACCATGCTGTTGTGAGAGCATACCTGTATTTCTGTCTCTCTGCACCATGCTGTTGTGAGAGCATACCTACATCTCTTGTGTCTCTCTGCACCATGCTGTTGTGAGAGCATACCTGTATTTCTGTCTCTATGTACCACTCTGTTGTAACAACATACCTTACCTGCCTCTGTACCATGCTGTTGTGACAGCAGACCTACAACTCCCTTTGTATCATGCTGTTGTGACAGCAGACCTACAACTCCCTCTGTACCATGCTGTTGTGACAGCAGACCTACAACTCCCTCTGTACCATGCTGTTGTGACAGCTGGCCTACAACTCCCTCTGTACCATGCTGTTGTGACAGCAGGCCTACAACTCCCTCTGTACCATACTGTTGTGACAGCAGGCCTACATCTCCCTCTACATCATGCTGTTGTGACAGCAGGCCTACATCTCCCTCTACATCATGTTGTTGTGACAGCAGGCCTACATCTCCCTCTACATCATGATGTTGTGACAGCAGGCCTACATCTCCCTCTACATCATGATGTGGTGACAGCAGGCCTACATCTCCCTCTACATCATGCTGTTGTGACAGCAGGCCTACATCTCCCTCTACATCATATTGTTGTGACAGCAGGCCTACAACTCCCTCTACATCATGTTGTTGTGACAGCAGGCCTACATCTCCCTCTACATCATGTTGTTGTGACAGCAGGCCTACAACTCCCTCTTCATCATGCTGTTGTGACAGCAGGCCTATATCTCCCTCTACATCATGTTGTTGTGACAGCAGGCCTACAACTCCCTCTTCATCATGCTGTTGTGACAGCAGGCCTACATCTCCCTCTACATCATGCTATTGTGACAGCAGGCCTACAACTCCCTCTACATCATGCTGTTGTGACAGCAGGCCTACATCTCCCTCTACATCATGTTGTTGTGACAGCAGGAAAACATCTCCCTCTACATCATGCTGTTGTGACAGCAGGCCTACAACTCCCTCTACATCATGTTGTTGTGACAGCAGGCCTACAACTCCCTCTGTACCATGCTGTTGTGACAGCAGGCCTACAACTCCCTCTGTACCATGCTGTTGTGACAGCAGGCCTACAACTCCCTCTGTACCATGATGTTGTGACAGCAGACCTACAACTCCCTCTGTACCATGATGTTGTGACAGCAGGCCTACAACTCCCTCTGTACCATGCTGTTGTGACAGCAGGCCTACAACTCCCTCTACATCATGTTGTTGTGACAGCAGGCCTACATCTCCCTCTATACCATGCTGTTGTGACAGCAGGCCTACAACTCCCTCTACATCATGTTGTTGTGACAGCAGGCCTACAACTCCCTCTGTACCATGCTGTTGTGACAGCAGGCCTACAACTCCCTCTACATCATGTTGTTGTGACAGCAGGCCTACAACTCCCTCTGTTCCATGCTGTTGTGACAGCAGGCCTACAACTCCCTCTACATCATGTTGTTGTGACAGCAGGCCTACAACTCCCTCTGTACCATGATTTTGTGACAGCAGGCTTACAACTCCCTCTGTACCATGATGTTGTGACAGCAGGCTTACAACTCCCTCTGTACCATGATGTTGTGACAGCAGGCTTACAACTCCCTCTGTACCATGATGTTGTGACAGCAGACCTACATCTCCCTCTGCATCATGTTGTTGTGACAGCAGACCTACATCTCCCTCTGCATCATGTTGTTGTGACAGCAAACCTGCATCTCCCTCTACAGCATACTGTTGTGATCTGCCAGCTTAGTAACTGAGAATTGAATATTGTCAAGCAAGATGTGTACATATGTTTCTGAAGACTGCTATATTGTCCTTGTGTGTGTGTGTATAAAACACAAATGTTGTAAAGTGATTAAATTACCATACTTGTTTTTAAAATTTGAACATTTCCAAAAGTGTGTACTTGCAAAACATAATTGACATGTCACACAATTATTTCATTAATCTTAACTCGTGTAAACGAAACCACTTGTGTTTTTTTCTCCCCCATGTTTGTTATTTTATCACACTTGAATAATGGCTTTGTTTTTAATTTGCAATTAATTTTTCTTTTGGTTTTGTTACTTCATTTATGAAAAAAAAGTATGCAATATTACTCGCTAATAGTTGGACTATTTGCTGTTTCATATTTTTATTTTAAACATGGCATTTATAATGGCTTTCCTCACAAGCCTGCCTGTTTGGTTTGCATTATTTATTCTTTGTCATGCTGCTACTGTGTTCATTTTTACTGCAGACAGGCTCAAACTGCTGCCGGCCAGGTCATACCTTTCGAAGGCCTGGATACAGCTATGGGTCACAGGTTAATTAGAGGGATATCTTAAATGGTACAAGCAGAAGACACAGAGATGTGTGTGCGCATGTTTGAAGAAAAATTGAGAGAGGAGAGGAGTGGGTAAACAAGAAAAATCAGACTTGTGTAGGGTTCTAATCACACTTGGCTGAGTGTGCAGAGATTGTACAGAAGGCACTGCAGAAACAGAAATTCAACATTTATTTCATGGTAATTTCTACTCAAGGGGATGTGATTGTCTGTGCAGATCACTTAATGTTAAGAGTCAGACGAAGTGCTTAAGGATTTATTGTGAAAGCAAATGGACAACACTTAATGCAACAAAGTCTTGCCTGTGGTACTACAACATCTAATTTGAGAATGGAGGTGGAGGCAGTCACGGCAGCTTTCTGCTGACTTGAGAAGAACTGTACACACATGTCATGATAGTAACTGACTACTTTTTCTTCACAATCACCAGCTGTAACTCTAGCGGAAAGTTTCAATTGTTCATCCACTTCTAGACTTTAGTTTTATTCCAGAACTCAAGTTTGGTGTGCCCATCCATTTGACATATCTGGCTTATTTGTAAGCAACAGTTGGCTCCTTGCACCTCTCAGGCAATGCACTCCGACTTTAGAGGAAACCTTACTTAGTCTACTTTTGAGGCATACTTGTTAGGGAGGAAGTGGGTCTGTTCTGTCTCTTCCCCCCCCCCCCAATGACGGGGCCCCAGAACCCACACGGGGAGTAACCGACTCACAAAGCATGTTATGAAAGGTGGAAGCAGGCAGGCTCTGTGCAGAGTGGCAAACATTATTTCAGATGTTCCGTGTTGTTGGTGATCTTGTGATATTTTCTCTGGTCATGCAGGAGTATTGGGAAATGAACAGACAGACGGATTAGCTGGTTCTGCACAAATGGGTGGTGAATTGATGCATGACAAGCTGGATGTAGTCAAGGCCCTTTGGGAGCAAGTGAACAATGCGGAGGCATGAATAAATCATTATAGCCTGTAGAGCAACGGTTCTCAAACTGAGTGCCATGGGTGCCACGGCAATAATCAAGAATTTTTCAAATTCTATTTGAGATCAGCAAAGACTAGTAGTAGTAGTAGATTTTACCCCCACTAGGACATCACACAAGCGATAAACATCGGATGACACAAAGTGCAACCATGTGGATGAGGATCACCCATGGAGAGGTCCCAGAAACCGTGTTCAGCCATTAGACCATATTTATGGCCGGGCTATATTGCGACCATGCGGGTAGGGCTTCAAAATAATGAAAAATTGCATCCCATAAGGGGATGACTGGTAAAATTAATATGAATAGTAATAACAGCAAAGACAGCAGTTTAAAACAGAAATACAGTGAAGGAAGCCAAGACAAGTTCTGCAGGTGTATTCAAAAGACAATGCTATTAGCAAGGCTGCAGTGCATTCTCAAGGCAAGCTTTACTTAGAAAACAGATACAAGAGCAAAATTTCTGGGTCAAGTAATTAGAAGGTAAAATTACCTAAACTTCCCATATACATAAAGGAAATAATGAAAAATGCATCCAAACTGTTTCATTCATCAGATCAAAGACAACTAAATAATAAATGTGCATTGTTGTTTAAAATTCTGTTCTTAAGTATTCAAACCCCTCTAAGGGTAGGTGTGCCGCGAAACAACTGTTGCCTTGCATGGCAAAGATACCGCTGTGAAAAAAGTTTAAGAACCGCTGCTGTTGATAATGACACAGCTAGGAGTGACCAGAAGATCTGGTCAACACTATAAACTTTAGAGGAAAGGCAGGATGGATATATAATCAAACTGATGAGTTATGAGTTAGATTATCTTCATAGCACTCCGGACACATCAGATTCCCCTCTCAACATATTCATCAGAGTCGTGCGGTTAATAGTACCAGTCCTGTGTTGGTTAACAAGACTTTGTGCTTCTCATGTTTGGCTGTGCCAATCTTGTCTCCCAATTCGCATATTCTTAGAAGTGATGTGGACATGTTGCTTCCAAAATCCTCAGAACGTCCTAAGGGCAATGACAATGTCTGCGTGATCCACGAGCCGGCCATCTTCAATTAATGCAGTGCTTGCCAGTCTATCAGCTCTCTCATTACCAACAACGCCTGCATGCCCTGGGGTGAATATGCATACACAGGAGAATATTGCAATGACTCAAGCCACTGTCTGCTAATCAAACTGATACTGATGCCATTGAAATCAGAACTTTTTGCTGGTTGCTGAAGATGAGGATAGAGCGCTCATGGGAATGCCCTGAGTTCTATGATGTCAGTTCTTGGCTCAGCACTCATTTGATTTCTCTCTCTATAAACAACAGTAGTAATCTCAGTGGCAAAGTCGACAAGCCATTTGCCTCATTCTACAAAGATCATGGGTTAATTTCACTCATGCCCATCAGTTTACAAATGCTGTTTTTATGGAGATCCCTGGGGATTAATGCTTGAGCTACAGAGTTCATGCTTTGTGCAATACTGTCAGCAGGTTGTCTAGCCATCTGCAGAGAGAAAGAGGGACCCATATAGGATAAAACCCGGTGCAATGAAGTTGATTCTCTCAACTTTAACTTTTGACTTTGTAAACAACAGTCTTTATTTTGTCCAACTGCTTAGGCCGTAAAGTGGCACACAGAGGAGTCAGATGTAGTTTCCTATCTTTTGCTAACGTTAATCTCCCCAAGCTCCGCCTATATACATACCAGGTCACTTCTGATTGGTCGTTCCTGAGCCCATTGACCTTCACACAAGCTCAGAGGGGTGTTCCGCAATTCCGTTGATATCACATGTTGTATATTTCAGAACGCCAGTGCTTTTAACGCTAAAATATGGAGCAACTGACCCTAACACAAACCCCTTAGAGAGTGCTGCAACCTATGTCACAGGCATTCTCTTTCTTGCAATGAAAAGGTAAATACAAGACAAAACAGAAAGCAAACAGAGTGGAACACACCCATAACCTTCAGGAAAGTCGACCAGCCCAACACAAACTTGTGAATGAAAAGTAACCTACTCTGTTTGGGGAGATTAACGTGAACCTAACCCTTGCTAAACCTCTGCAGGCCGTCAGTTGAATAGCCCTGGTATTGAACATCCAACACTTAGTCACGAAATGTGGTATTTTTTTTTGCATTGGCGCCTGCAAACTTCACAGTGTGAGGCATATGGCATGACCATTTTATCACAGTGACCCCCTGTCATTGTACCAAGGATACCCAAATGTCAAGTCTACTTTCATCATGGTCAATAAATGCTGCCATCATCATTATCACATACAAATTCATTACAATAATCATGAAATAAAAATGACATGTGTCATCCAAATATGAAAACAAAAGTGTTGTCTTATTATGTAGCCCCAAGTCTTATACTGCAATCCCCTGTCTTATTCTATAATCCTACTTTTTTCTGTATTCTTCGGTCTTATTCTGCAATCCCATGCCTCATTCTGCAATCCCTGTCTTGTAAAATCCCCTGTCTTATCTATCTTGTCTTACTCTGTTATTCCCCTATCTTATTCTTTAATCTCATATATTATTCTTTAATCATCTGTCTTATTCTGTAATCCCATGTCTTATTAGGTCATTCCCATCATATTCTTTAATCCCAGGCATTATTCTGTAATCCCAGGAATTGTTCTGTAATCCCAGGCATTGTTCTGTAATCCCATGCATTGTTCTGTAATCCCATGCATTGTTTTGTAATCCCAGGCATTGTTCTGTAATCCCAGGCATTGTTCTGTAATCCCATGCATTGTTTTGTAATCCCAGGAATTGTTCTGTAATCCCAGGCATTGTTCTGTAATCCCAGGCATTGTTCTGTAATCCCAGGCATTGTTCTGTAATCCCAGGCATTGTTTTGTAATCCCAGGCATTGCTCTGTAATTCCAGGCATTGTTCTGTAATCCCAGGTATTATTCTGTAATCCCAGGCATTGTTCTGTAATCCCAGGCATTGTTCTGTAATTACAGGCATTGCTCTGTAATCCCAGGCATTGTTTTGTAATCCCAGGCTTTGTTTTGTAATCCCAGTCATTGTTCTGTAATTCCAGGCATTGTTTTGTAATCCCAGGTATTATTCTGTAATTCCAGGCATTGTTTTGTAATCCCAGGTATTATTCTGTAATTCCAGGCATTGTTCTGTAATTCCAGGCATTGCTCTGTAATCCCATGCATTGTTCTGTAATCCCAGGCATTGTTTTGTAATCCCAGGCATTGTTTTGTAATCCCAGGCATTGCTCTGTAATTCCAGGTATTATTCTGTAATCCCAGGCATTGTTCTGTAATCCCAGGCATTGCTCTTTAATCCCAGGTATTATTCTGTAATCCCAGGCATTGTTCTGTAATCCCAGGTATTATTCTGCAATCCCAGGCATTGTTCTGTAATCCCAGGTATTATTCTGTAATCCCAGGTATTATTCTGTAATCCCAGGCATTGTTCTGTAATCCCAGGTATTATTCTGTAATCCCAGGCATTGTTCTGTAATCCCAGGTATTATTCTGTAATCCCAGGCATTGTTCTGTAATTACAGGCATTATTCAGTAATCCCATGCAATATTCTGTAATCACAGGTATTATTCTGTAAAATCAGATATTATTCTTTAATCCCAGGTATTATTCTGTAATCCCAGGCATTATTCTGTTATCCCATCTTATTCTGTAATCCCCATCTTATTCTACAATCCACTGATTATATAATCTCCTGCCTTATTTTGTTTTCATATCTTATTCTGTAATCCTGTATCTTATTCTGCAATCCTGTCTTATTCTGTACCCCCCATCCTATTATATAATCTCCTTTCTTATTCTTTAATCTTGTAAATTATTCTTTCATACTGTGTCTTTTTCTGTAATTTCACATATTATTCTGTAATCCCCTGTCCTTTTATCTTATTCTGAAATGCCCTTGTTTTATTTTGTAGTACCCGGCTGGCTACATATTAATTTATATCTTAGATTACATGTGATACTTTAACTGTCATGTCTGTTACCTGTGATGATAATTATAAAATTTTCTACTTTAACTGTGATACATTAACATAAATGTCCATATTACTGTGATACATTAAAACAAATGTCTTGACTCCCAGGTGGACCCAGCCTTGAGTGGGTACCAGTTGCAGTCCTGGGAAATAAAGGCGGCCAGCGTGATGGTGACCACATCACCCCCCCCCCCTCCCCCCCAAGTGCCGCTTGGTCTATAAAAATATAGGTCTAGCCCTTAATTCCCAAAATGCCTAAACGCGTGGAAAGGGTCCTTTATTTTTTTATCCAAGGATGCAACTGCATGGAGCCCATTTAGATCATGGACGTAGAATTGTTGACGCCTTTCAGTCGATACATCCGACTTCTTCAGGCATTTGTTTTCCAGGTAAACCTTTCAGGCATAAATATGTGTATGATTCCAACTCTCATAGATACACTTATAGAAAAGTATAAATAATAAAAAGTTATAAAATTTAACAAATAAATGATCTATCAAGAAATTTTAAACATATGCAAAAAAGGATTTATTTTTCTGCTATCATCCTGAAATGGATGACTGAATTCTGACCATTAAGAAAAAAGACATAAAATTTACACCTTTCGGCTAACATGCCCAACTTCAACATAGCAAATCTGAGGAAGTTTGCCTTTTCTTTGAATTCATCATTCTCTACTAGTGATGTAGCTTCCTTCCAGACCCATTCTATAGTCTTTTCTAGCTCACATCTTCTTCTTTTCTTCCACCATGTATCATAGTGAAGTGTCGGGGAGGAGATGTAATGTTCATTATTGAGCTTTGTCAAGTGCACTATTAAGACTGATGTTCATTTCTGTATGGCTGTTCTTAATGCCATCACTCCCATCTTTTCCGAGGTCTTCCACTCCTCTAATTCACTGACCCTGATGTAAGAACAGTTCATGTAATTTCTGTTTAACCCGAACATAATTAGGTTTGGTCAGTTCTAGTTCAATGACTCTCTCTGAAAAGTTAACCTGTCAGCCATTACCCCAGTAATCATGCTGCATTTTGGGGCCCACCGAAACAACGCTCCCATAAGGTTTCACAGCAGATATCCGAGAGGAATATAATTACTATGGGGGGAACAAAAATCATGAATATATGAGAAGAGATAAAGATGTCAGTTTGGCATCATGGTACTAGAAAAACACCTCAATGATTCACAGTACAGAAGGCCATGGACAGACATAATGACTAATGACAGTCAGTATGGGCTGTAAGATGAATCAGATCGTATCACTGACAATATAGCACATAGAAAGGTCGTGGGTTCGGGTCATGACAGAATCAAGCTTTCTTAAAAAATGACCATGGCTCCCAGTTTGACCCAGCCTTGAGTGGGTACCAGGTGTTGTCCTTGGAAGTAAAGGCGGCTGGCGTGATGTTGATCACATCACCCATAAAGTGCCAATTGGTCGATAAAATATAGGTCTAGTCGTACATGCCCAAAACGCCCGAAGGTGGGGAAAAAGGTCCTTTATTTTAGTTTTTTAATACAGAGAATATACAGCTGTAGATCTGAAAGTCAGTCTTAAAAAAGGCTTTATGTACAACAATTTCTCCAATCTTTCTTCCTTTTTCCCCGGTTATGCCTTTCAGTACCAGGTTAAGCAGAGGTATACATATCTTCAAAAGATGTCAAGCATACAATGAGTTAAACAGTAGTATACTTCTGTGCTAGCTCATCCAGTTTGGAAATTAACTCCTGCTCTTCTGCGGGGGATGATTTGGTCCAGGCTAAGGGGAGATGAGTTGAGACAGGTGTACGATCTGTGGAGTGGACATAGTGATATTCATCTATGAATTCCATCTCTGATGATAGACTGCAGCAGAATTTTGAAAACATAAAATAGCTAAACAAACTGATAAAGATCATGTACATATATCTTATATGACACACAACTAAACAAACAACATGGGTAGAAATGATCTTTTGGAACACGTAAAGTTATCTCCCCATGCCCCACCCACATACACACTAGCTCACTTCTGACTGGTAGTTCCTGAACCTGTCACCTTGGCACAAAGTTACGGGGGTGTTCCGCAATGCAGTTGATATCGTGTGTTGTATATTTCAGCATGCCAGCGCTTTTAACACTCCAAACACATGGAGAAACTGGCCCTAACACAATTCCCTTAGAAAGTGCTGCAACCTATGTCACAGGCATTCTCTTTCTCGGAATAAAAGCAAACAACAGAGTAGGACACACCTGTAACCTTCAGTACCAGGAAAGTCGACCAGCCCAACAAACTTGTGAATAAAAAGTGATACATGAAATGTGGAGAAAGCAGAAGAAGCCTAACAGGCAGAATGACCTTCTTTTACCTAAAGAAGTCACTAGAACTGGCACCTAGATGGAATGTTAGAACTGGCACTAGATGGAATGTTAGAACTGGCACTAGATGGAATGTTAGAACTGGCACTAGATGGAATGTTAGAACTGGCACTAGATGGAATGTTAGAACTGGCACCTAGATGGAATGTTAGAACTGGCACCTAGATGGAATGTTAGAACTGGTACCTAGATAGAATGTTAGAACTGGCACCTAGATGGAATGTTAGAACTGGCACCTAGATGGAATGTTAGAACTGGCACCTAGATGGAATGTTAGAACTGGCACCTAGATGAAATGTTATAACTGGTACCTAGATGGAATGTTAGATCTGGCACCTAGATAGAATGTTAGAACTGGCACCTAGATGGAATGTTAGAACTGGCACCTAGATGGAATGTTAGAACTGGCACCTAGATGGAATGTTAGAACTGGTACTAGATAGAATGTTAGAACTGGCACCTAGATGGAATGTTAGAACTGGCACCTAGATGGAATGTTAGAACTGGCACCTAGATGGAATGTTAGAACTGGCACCTAGATGGAATGTTAGAACTGGCACCTAGATGGAATGTTAGAACTGGCACCTAGATGGAATGTTAGAACTGGTACCTAGATAGAATGTTAGAACTGGCACCTAGATGGAATGTTAGAACTGGTACCTAGATAGAATGTTAGAACTGGCACCTAGATGGAATGTTAGAACTGGCACCTAGATGGAATGTTAGAACTGGCACCTAGATGGAATGTTAGAACTGGCACCTAGATGGAATGTTAGAACTGGCACCTAGATGGAATGTTAGATCTGGCACCTAGATAGAATGTTAGAACTGGCACCTAGATGGAATGTTAGAACTGGCACCTAGATGGAATGTTAGATCTGGCACCTAGATGGAATGTCAGAACTGGCACCTAGATGGAATGTTAGAACTGGCACCTAGATGGAATGTTAGAACTGGCACCTAGATGGAATGTTAGAAGTGGCACCTAGATAGAATGTTAGATCTGGCACCTAGATGGAATGTTAGAACTGGCACCTAGATGGAATGTTAGAACTGGCACCTAGATGGAATGTTAGAACTGGCACCTAGATGGAATGTTAGAACTGGCACCTAGATGGAATGTTAGAACTGGCACCTAGATGGAATGTTAGAACTGGCACCTAGATGGAATGTTAGAACTGGCACCTAGATGGAATGTTAGAACTGGCACCTAGATGGAATGTTAGATCTGGCACCTAGATGGAATGTTAGAACTGGCACCTAGATGGAATGTTAGATCTGGCACCTAGATAGAATGTTAGAACTGGCACCTAGATGGAATGTTAAAACTGGCACCTAGATGGAATGTTAGATCTGGCACCTAGATGGAATGTCAGAACTGGCACCTAGATGGAATGTTAGAACTGGCACCTAGATGGAATGTTAGAACTGGCACCTAGATGGAATGTTAGAACTGGCACCTAGATAGAATGTTAGATCTGGCACCTAGATGGAATGTTAGAACTGGCACCTAGATGGAATGTTTGAACTGTGTATGAACTAAGACAAACAACAACAGCAGTCAAGTAAGTAAAAGACCCATTTCATGGCTTTAGTGCATCTGGTATTTGTGCTAGACCTATTGTTTGCCCCTGCTGATAAACTCCCCATGGGGGACGAGGGCAGCATCATGCCGGCTGCAGCTACTTTCCAAGACATTTCCAGGCACTCATTTTAGCTTGGGTCGACTTGGGAGCCAAGCTTCATTTGAAAAAAAAAAAAAAATCAGTCTATGTAGTTTTGAACCCAAGACCTTCCAGTCAGCATCCAAGCATCTAGTCACTATGCTACCATGTACCCCCCTCCCCCTTTTTTGGGTGTTCACCATTAAGGATGATTAACAATGTATTAAGTTTATAGCACGGCTGCAATATCTGTTCTTTTCAGTCCAGCACATCCAGTTTCCAGTAAACATTCAACAGTTTACGACATGCTTGTTAAAGGATATTATATATTAATAAAGTAACAACAAATGTACTGATCGGCACTCATAGAAAGAAGTAGAAAGACAGAAGAACACTCTAGACATCATAAAGCTAAAGTTATCATGCTGGGAATCTAACCTGTTACCTCCAGACAGCATGTGCGCCTTGCTTTGGAAACAAGTGCACTAAGAACATGGTCAACTAGGCACTCCCTCAAAAGAGGGTCTCATTGGTCATGTCTATACAGCTTGTTTATTTATTGTTAAAGAGTAGCAGGTCAATTCTTTGTTTTCCCTAAAACAGAGTCCCAGAAAACACATGGGAATCACATGATACCTTGAAAAAAGAGCCCACTGCCATGTTTGGTAGCGGCTGGAGAAACAGCCAACCAAATCACTGTGTCTGCTCCTTGTTCTTCACTTCGCAATTTGTCTTTCATTTTTTCATAAAACTGTGGCAATGATGTCTGGACTCCTGAAACAAAAATGTGTATTTCTGTTGGGTTTGTTGTTATTGTTGACTAGATTTGACTAGAACTGTTGATTCATTACAAATATTTTTTTCTTCAGAAATGATTAATTTGTTGATTCTATTAACACTTTTTTCTACAGATCTGCTTAACTTGTTGGTTCTTTACAATTTTTTGTTTCTTCAGATCTGAAAACACAATGAACCAACGAACGAACGAACAAACAAACTTATTTCCAAAGGGTTACAAATTGGGCACGCAAGCCCGTCTGACAATCGGCCCTTCTAAGTACTCATTTTTCAGAGTACCAATGTCTGTTATCAATAATGCATGTTTTGGATATAATAAAGAAATATAAATTATAGAATAATGCATACACACATCATGTGTACACAATCGTACACACTCACGCACAAGTATACATACTCCTACGTTCTCATACATGCACACTCATATACAGACATATGTAATACACACACACATACATCTAAATACATACACAAACATAAAACTCATACACATACATAGACTGAGGCAGAGGAAGACCTAGAACAAATGGATCAAAGGAGTAATTGACAGCCTAAGGCTTCACAGCAACACAGCATATCAAGGAAATAAGCAGGCCCTGGCTTGGCTACTGACAATCTAACTATGATGCCTAGCCGGACAAAGCTGATCAAGACACACAAAAATTGTAGCTCGCCAGTAAATGACTTTGTCACCTGTCAGGGCAGTAGTTGGGTCTGTTTCTGGAGATCGCATCAAATCAACACTTCAAGAGAGCTTCTTGGTGGTGAGCAATGCTAAACCGTTTTATAGGGTGCACATAACCATAGTCACAATTATAACCTAAAGCTTCCCCTGTGAGGACGCTCGTTGAACCTGACAATTTTCTTTTAGCAACGCCAGCCAAATCGTGACAAAAGAAAGAATAAGAATAGCCTTACCTGGTGTGTCTACCCATCCTGGATGCATACTGGAAAAGTGGATTTCTGGATACAATTTGGCATATAAGGAAGTTAAAACAACTTCCTGTCGTTTAGTCTGAGAATATGCCAAGGTGCCATCAAACTTGGTCATGCGCTCGAACTGTAGGTCCTTTACATCAAGCTTTTGAACCAGCATGCCACCCGATGAGACTGTTATCTGAGAGAAGAGAGGAATGGGCAAAAATCTATGAGAATAAATATGTCCACAGGGTATACAATCACGCAGCAAGGAATGAAAGAAAAGGGGACAGAGAGGCATATGGTTTGAAGGGAATGAAAATGTTTAAGTGTGCATTAAAAAAAAACACACACAAGGATACGTTAATGAAGGTACAGTTAGGACAACAAGGAATGAGAGAAGAAATGTTTGAGAAGGCATAAGGTCAGGGAATGAGAGAAAAAATGTACATTGCATCCACCCTGTGTGTATCTCCTAAACCACTTGTGTTTATCTCCTATACGCACCTGCTTTTGAGAATAAAACACCACTTCTACACCTACTTATTAGAATAAAACACCACGCCTACACTTGTTTTTGAGAATAAAACACCACTTCTACACCTACTTATTAGAATAAAACACCACGCCTACACTTGTTTTTGAGAATAAAACACCACTTCTACACCTACTTATTAGAATAAAACACCACGCCTACACTTGTTTTTGAGAATAAAACATCTCATCTACATCTGCTTATGAGAATAAAACACCATGCCTACACTTGTTTTTGAGAATAAAACATCACATCTACACCTACTTATTAGAATAAAACACCATGCCTACACTTGTTTTTGAGAATAAAACATCTCATCTACATCTGCTTATGAGAATAAAACACCACTCCTACACCTGCTTATGAGAATAAAACACCAATTGTACACCTATTTATTAGAATATAAAACCATGTCTACACGTGTTTATGAGAATAAAACATACTTCTACACCTGCTTATGAGAATAAAACACCACTTCTACATCTTATGAGACAAAAAAACACCCCTTCTACACCTGCTTATGAAGCAAAAACAGAAATTTTACAACTGCCTATAAGACCCCCCAAAAAACACAACTAATATATCTACTTATGAGACAAAATGACAATTAACGATGACTGGACTCACAACTCGAGGGTCCTCTGCATTCTTCAGGACAGGTATCAGCCCCTTAGTCAACATATGTACTCCGAGAGTATTCGTGGCAAATGTTGTTTCCAGTCCGTCTTCAGTTACCTGCCGCTGGTCACCATTTACAAGTACTCCTGCATTATTGATCTATAAACAAGTAACAACTCTTTTAGTGCCATGTAACTGTCAGGCTACAGTAACAAATGACTGGATGAAAACTGAGTGGAATATACTTGGTTTAAGTTACACATGTACTGAACACAAGAGGAGTTCCCCATGTGGGGCTCTCAGATCAAATTTGGTTTGGGAGGGATGGGGTGGACCCATCCACACCCCCTTTCCCCCAACCAGAATATCGTAAAAGGCAACATATTATGGGTTTGCTGAAATAGGATATGCTGGTGGCCGGTGTTCGAAACCAGCCGGTTCCCAGGGTTCACCCAGCCTCTAGGAAATGGGTACCAGAGTTAACACTCTGGGGTAAATGGAGTAACATCGCTGTAGTTACAGAGTTTCGTGCGAACAGCGACACAGGCCGACAGTTTCTTATCAGCTGTCCGTACTGGTGGCAGAGCACTTATGACTTATAACCATGTGCAATGACGCTGATTCACATCTTCCAACTTTCCCTTTACCTTAGGATGTGCTGGGTCCAAAAGTCCAAATACCATAATTTAGCTATAACCTGTAGAACCACATTCCAACCACTCTTTCAAGTCTAAATGCAGAAGAAGAAAAGAACAAGAGGAGTCAAAGTATTGGCTCAGAAAGAGTGGGCTTGTTTAAGAGTTTGTTGGGACAAACAGAGTAAAAAAAAACATGAATGAGGTAAAGGATAGGACATACTAGAATATCTTTGCATTGGAACCCACAGGGACATAGGTATAAAGGAAGACCAAAAGCACATGGAGAAGGGAGCTAGAGAGTCAAGTTAAAAAGATGGGGAGGATATGGGCAGAGCTGCATGCGATAGCCAAGGATAGAATGACTTGGCGTGAGTTGGTTGAGGGCCTATGCTCTAGTGGGGGTAAGAAAGGCAGAATAAGATGAATGAGGTAAAGAGAAGCTAATAAAACATATTGTGTGTTTCTTTTATTATCATCATCATCATAATCATCTTGATACATAATTAGTCATCGCATTTGTGAATAGGACCAGCTGGCCGAGTCGTTGGAGCCCTGGGCTCACATTTTGGAGACCCTGTGTTCAGCCATGGGTGAGAAATGGAGATTTTATTTTTTTGGTCAGGGGCAAATTTAAAAAAAAAAAATCCTAACCTGCACAGTTCATGGCTACTGCACTAGCCACACAGTATTTAGTCCTCAGACTAAAAATCCCCCCCCCCCCCCAATCCTACACCACCCTGAAAGTGGTAAATACTGGTGGTAAAGAAAGAGTTTGTTTTAAAATTATGTGAATATATTATGTTTCCCAATTAGTTGTTTGTGGAACCAGTTTCAGTGGTCTGTGATATCAATTACACAAACACCACCCTAAAAGTGGTAATTACTGGCAGTAAAGAGTTCTTTTAGAAGTTTAAAACCAAAAAATTATGTGAATAGATCAGTGTTTCCCAGCTGGTGGTTCACGGAACAAATTCGAGCGGTCTGTGATATTATTTACACACACACACATACACCCAACAACACACCCACCCATTCACACAACAATATATATTAAAAAAAAACAAAAAACACTCAAATACAAATTATTCTCCCCGCACCCCCTGTAAAAAAAAAAAATATGAATCTCAAAGAGTATGAGGTCCGTTACAGACCTTCGAAAATAAGAAGGGTTCAAGGGTATTAATTATTTAACTGGAAACCATTGGAATAGGAAGTAATGTAATTTTCAATAGAGTTGTTTTAAAGGCAGAGAGGTAACTATTTGTAGAAGACATTCCAAGTATTTGTGGTGACTTAAAATTAGGGCTGTACCGAATAGTGATTTTCACTATTCGGCCGAATACGAATAGCTGGACCAACTATTCGGCCGAATATGAATACGAATAGTGAATCATCACCATCATCATGTGCTTTGCCGGCTGGCATGGGCGATTATGCCTCGCCACAATCTGCGATCTCCAGCAGCACGTATTAGTTCGTGTGCTGACACACCTCCATGAAAAACCTTTGTTCCATGTTGTCAGCATTAGGCCAGCTTTTTGTCTCACTGAAGGTATTTCCAGCTGTACTAAACAGGAAAATACGACAAATACAGAGAGTCAAAATGAAAACCCGCAAGGCGAAACATCAAAAACAAAAATAACGCCAACGAAGAAAACAATGCCGTCCTTACAAGTCGCCCAGCCCCCCGGAAGCTCACGAAACCAGACGCCGGGCAGCCAACACCAGAAGATCAAACAACAAAGACAATCAAGAAACCGAACGTTGATCAAAACATTCAGCCTCTGCCGTTTCCACGAGACGACGAAAGAACAGATACGACACCCATAAATGATGACGAACTCCCGTTACTTCAAAGAATCAACGAAGAGGACACTCCACTCAAAGAAATCAAGCCGACAACACTAGAACACTTGCTTTTCTGCCCCTCTTACATTTTTAAGTGTTGCACTTTGTTTCTACAGCAACACACCTAAAACACTATACTCGCAACACATGCAAGATGGAAATAAAGGGGCACTTGGTACGCTCGTAGGTGGTGAACAAAGATAACGCTTCACAGGATAAACCAAGGTGGGAAGTCTTGATGTTTTTTTTCCACCAGTCCAGAAATGGTTGTGAGGTAACCACTATTCGTATTCGGCCCGACCGCAACTATTCGGCCGAATACCGAATAGTTATTGGGTCCACTATTCGGCCCCGAAGCGAATACGAAGCAAATATTCGGTACAGCCCTACTTAAAATATAGCCATATGTGATGAGCTAGTCTGGACTACTGTTTCTTATTTATTAATTATTGCTTTATAATAGCAATATTTTAAATTTCTTAATTATAAAGAGAAAAAAGTGACCAAGAATTTGAATGATCAACTCAGAGTTATTCCCCCTTGAAAGCCCTCCTCACATCCTTTTCAAATCAGACACATAGTGAGGTTGCACAGATTTCTATCACCTGATATGACTCAGTATACCGCAGTAGGTGGTCACAACTGAAGTCACCATTGTGTGTTCGAAATCCCTACCAGGGGGTGAGTAAACAATTGTTATTCTATTGTGACTTATTGCTGCCAATTCCTGTGAATTCCTATTATCTGCTGGATTCGATCAACGTGCTGCCAACATTTGGAAGAAATCTTGATGAATTTCTTTGTTTCCCTACTAACCACTTTTATGCTCTAGTATGTACATGTATGTAAACATATTATATATTGGTTCTAATCACATTAAGGGACCCACAATGAGAGTGAGTTCCCTTTCCATTGATGCCTCGCTCTTGTGTAGGGCCAGTTCTATGTTAGAGGGTCACACAACTGTATGCAGCATATAATAGAGGATGCATACAGTTGTGAGACTAGGCTGAGGTTGTGGGGGGTTAGGGTTAGGCCCAGTTGTATATGTTTTTAGACCGTTAAAAGCTTTTATAGTATAGAAGACGTGATATCACTGGCCACTGACAACAAGCAGTAAAATATAACTCACTCCACCTGAAACCCCTGCGCCATAGTACAGGAGCTATACCAGAACGATGCATCAATGGGAAGGGAGGTCGCTGTGGGTCTCTTATCGTGGCACATTTAATTATACTAGAAACGTGGATTGGTCTATTTAATTATTAAACTTAAATTTAATAATTAATAGTTGACGCCCTCATGTGAAATCTCAGGCCAATTTTGATTTCCAGCATGGTGAGATTTGATTAATGAACGATGCAGGTTTATATTCATCATACCTAATTCTTACTAGTTTTTTTTTAACCTCATGGTAATTTTAGTTTTTTAAATCATGGTCTAGATTTAATTTAGATTTAGTCCAGAGAATTCTGAGACTAATTTAAGAGCTCGAGAAGGGAATATCACGTACGTGGTGACTGAATTTATTAGAATCACACTGTCAGAGAAGAAGAAGGGAGGTTTGGGGCCCATGCTTGTAATAATTATTGTTATATAATTCCCCATTACTATAAATACATTTTAAGTAACACTGCGTGTGGCCCTATTATTAAAATAATTATAGTTCACCTGTACCAGCTTGTTAACTCTAAAAAATAAGATTTAGCGAAGGTATTCATTCAAAGTTAAACTGCAGTTAGTGTTGAATATTTTATGTTACTAATGTGAAAAAAAAGTAAAAGACCTATTTCCACATCTTTAGGCATATAGGGCATATAGGGCTAGACCAATCGGCACAAGATGGGTGATGTGGTCAGCATCACGCCGCCAGCCTTTACTTCCCGGGACTGCACCCCATACCCCTCAAGGCTGGGTCGACCTGGAAGCTAAGGTTATCTTTGAAAAAGTCTGGCTCCACCAGGGAGAGAACCTTTTACCTTCCGATCCACAGTGAGCATCTAGCCGCTTCACCACAGCGACTCCCAGAAACTGAGGAGGGTGAAAAATGTCTCCCATCATCTTACATCATGAGTATCGATTCTGTTCAGTAAATACCTTTCTAAACCCAACCTAAAAATGAGAACAAATGTTACTACCCTACTCCATATGTGTGTGTAGTGTAAACAATATGTGAGGAACAAAGGCAGTGTCTGAACTTTCCCAACCGCTTCTACAGGGTCTGTTCAATTACTCTTCCAGGTGAAGTTCCAGCTGAAGTTCCAGTGTAGCTGCAGGTGTCAGATTGTCCAGACTGGACTAGAAGATTCGACTTGCTTGAGGTGTCACCAAGGCTGAGCCAGAAGCTGACCCAAAGAACACAAACTACAGATGAGTGGACATATCGGTTTAATGTAAATCTGGGACCATTTCTATCTCCCCAGCCAGTCTAATGATTAGTTCACTTTTCCAATTAAATGTTATAGTTGTTAAGGTTTCTTCCTGTTTTGTGAAATTCATTTTAACTGCAATCATTGTATATCGGTGAGCAATAGCCAGTGTAATAAAATATACCATTTATATACCGGTAGTGAATCAGATGTGGGCAAACCCCAAACCTCTCCTTTAACCAGCAAGGCTGGGAGATAGATCAGATCTTTTAGGATGTTTCACTGTTTAAGATTCCCTCTGGATATTATCGACTTGTGAGGTCTGTCTTAATATTTGGGCAGTAGTATTGAAGTCAAACTCATAACAGCAGTATTTTCTATGTCAGTCATTTGCTGTCTTGTACAGAACAGAAGAGGAATTATGTTATACTGCCAATTATGTTATACTGCCTTCTGTAGACTGCACATACTGCATTCGCAATAACAAAATGAATTCCATGCCACATCATAAGCCAACTTAATACAACAATGTGCCAAGCCTGTGACTTAAGAGTGATTGTCCCTGTGGTTTATTAAATACACGGCCAAGGGACATGACATATTTAGTTTGCAAGGGATATCTCCAGCAAAATGTAACTTAAGGTGATTTTCGGTTAATATGCAGAAGCAGCCTCTTTAGAAAATATGACTGTTTTTGTGAAGACTTTAGCCAGAATTATACCTGTAAGTTTAACCCATCTGCACGTCTGTATGTATTTAGGAGAAGTCAGCACGATTACAATTTTTTCGACAAACACAGGGATTCTGTGTTTTATATTATAGATATCACTTATTCCCTTTTCTAAGCAATTTTTTATTCCAAAAATGTTGTTGGTCCTGTAGGTTCCAATACAAGAACATTGTAATATATTATTATCAGGTTTTCTCTAGATATGTCCTATCCACTGCCTGTATCTCTTCCTCAGGAAAATTAGGTTCTCTCCCTAGGTTTATTCTATAAATCATTTAACACCTTTGTTTCTGTACAGGCCCCAGTTAATGAACATTCCTAGTTTATTAGTGATTGCGGTATTTGTTCTCCATGTTTTTACTAGATACACATAGTTACTGGTACCACCAGAATTGGAACTCTTCACCTGCTGCTAAAGATGAGGATGGAGTGTTTATGTGAGTGTCCTGAGTGCTATGATGTCAATTTATAATTCAACATTCAAATAGATACACACCACTCCTATTAGTTGACATTCTCTATACTATATTCATCCTTACATTTCCCTCATTCTATGACACTCTATTTATCACCCATCTCTAATGTTCTCCTTATTTGTAAGTTCATTCATGCTACCTACCAAAACATTGAGAGTTTGTCCACTGTTCTTGAACTGCTCAGTGAAGGCCACAATTTGGGCAGGTCTTGACAAGTCAACAATATGTAGATGTACATTCTGAATCAGAAAAAGCAAAACATTATCTACAAATCTACTTTATGTCCCATGCTGACGATAGATAACTCTATTCTTCTCTAGAGTAGGTAGAGTATTACAAGAAAGGTGTAAGTAGAACATCTCAAGAACAAAGGCTTACTAAAAGGTATAATATATCACAAGACAGATTAATTAAATCCCATATAATTTTAAATATCCCCAAAGATAGATTACATAATATGATTATCTATCACAATTATTACAATTAACAAAAAATCTATGTAATATTACAAAATCCAAAAGTAACTGACAAGCATAAATCTTCAGCATTGAAATAGAAAACAAAAACCTCTATAATCCAAATTATAACCCAGATGGGTTGAGCCATGAACCCTGATGTCATGTACAAGAAAACCGAGTCATGACCCTGATGACATGTACAGGAAAACTGAGTCATGTTCTCTGCTGTTCTGTACAAGAAAATTGAGTCATGTTCTCTGCTGTTCTGTACAAGAAAATTGAGTCATGTGCCCTGATATCCTTACAAGAAACTTGAGCCCTGAACCCTGCTGATGTCCTGTACAAGAAACTTTAGCCCTGAACCCTGCTGATGTCCTGTACAAGAAACTTGAGCCATGAACCCTGCTGATGTCCTGTACAAGAAACTTGAGCCATGAACCCTGCTGATGTCCTGTACAAGAAACTTGACCCTGAAACCTGCTGATGTCCTGTACAAGAAACTTGAGCCCTGAACCCTGCTAATGTCCTGTACAAGAAACTTAAGCCATGAACCCTGCTAATGTCCTGTACAAGAAACTTGAGCCATGAACCCTGCTGATGTCCTGTACAAGAAACTTGAGCCATGAACCCTGCTGATGTCCTGTACAAGAAACTTAAGCCATGAACCCTGCTAATGTCCTGTACAAGAAACTTGAGCCATGAACCCTGCTAATGTCCTGTACAAGAAACTTAAGCCATGAACCCTGCTAATGTCCTGTACAAGAAACTTGAGCCATGAACCCTGGTAATGTCCTGTACAAGAAACTTAAGCCATGAACCCTGCTAATGTCCTGCACAAGAAACTTGAGCCATGAACCCTGCTGATGTCCTGTACAAGAAACTTGAGCCCTGAACCCTGCTAATGTCATGTACAAGAAACTTAAGCCATGAACCCTGCTAATGTCCTGCACAAGAAACTTAAGCCATGAACCCTGCTAATGTCCTGCACAAGAAACTTGAGCCATGAACCCTGCTGATGTCCTGTACAAGAAACTTGAGCCATGTACCTGATGTCCTGTACAAGAAACTTTAGCCCTGAACCCTGCTGATGTTCTGTATAAGAAACTTGAGCCGTGTACCTGATGTCCTGCACAAGAAACTTCAGCCCTGAACCCTGCTGATGTCCTGTACAAGAAATTTCAGCCCTGAACCCTGCTGATGTTCTGTACAAGAAACTTGAGCCGTGTACCTGATGTTCTGCACAAGAAACTTAAGCCATGTACCCTGATGTCCTGTACAACAAACTTAAGCCATGTACCCTGATGACCTGTACAACAAACTTAAGCCATGTACCCTGATGACCTGTACAACAAACTTAAGCCATGTACCCTGATATCCTGTACAACAAACCTGAGCCAGGTACCCTGATGTCCTGTACAACAAACTTGAGCCATTTTGTCTGAAAATTCATGGAGTTACCCTGCAAATGTTACATGCATTTCATTCACAACTGAAATGTAGAACAACCAGTAAAAAGTAAAATAAGGGACCCTATTTCATGCTTGTGGTGCATGGCCCATATGACGCATGACTCACATTAGTATAGACCAACTGGCACTCAATAGGTATGTAGTCAATGTCACATTGGACAACTTTACTTAAGATATTTTCTGGTACCTATTTTAGTCTGGATCGACATGGCAGCCAAGGTCATTTTCTTCCAAAATTCTATGCCTCCTCTTCTTCTTCTTCTTTAGTCCTGTTCTGCCTTTAAGCATCAGGTTCTGAATAGGTACTGGGTACCTAGATGCTTTGGTATGTGACCAAGATGCCTTGGTATGTGACCCAGATGCCTTGGTATGTAACCCAGATGCCTTGGTATGTGACCTAGATGCCTTGGTATGTGAACTAGATGCTTTGGTATGTGACCCAGATGCTTTGGTATGTGATATGTAGATGCTGGTATCTACAGCCTCAGATATTTCTTCTATCCATCACCTGCATGGTCAAACTCTAGTTCGGTTTCCATTATGTTTAAGTGATAGGGTTCTTAGTGGTGCACTACTTCCTAAATCTGCCTGGAGCAAATTTAAATACATGAACTTCAGGCCATAAACTTCTACAGAAGCACCTAGCCACTATACTACATAACCACTAGAGGCAATGGACATTAACTGAAAACATCACCTCATTTCTAGCCTGTTCCCGGATATCCTTTTGAGCAGCCTCGCCTCTGTCTTTGTTCCTACACACCAAGTGGACTGTCCCTCCTGGGAGAAGATCAGAGGAATGATTACATGAATGGCAACATCGTTATAAATGTTTCAGGAAACTGAGGAACCCTAAAAGGAATGAATTCCTCCCATGTTGGTTCTGGGGCCCCATTTAGGGGGGAAAAGAATAGACTCATTGTTGCCCTAATAAGTATGTCATAAAAGTCGACTAATAGGGGTGTTTTCTTTTAAGTCGGGGTACATCTGCCTGAGAGGCAAGGAACTAGCATTCTGCTAACAAACATGCGAGATCTGTAAAATGGATATACACATAAAACTCAAGATCTGGAATAAGACTTAAGTCCAGAAGTGGATGAACAACAAGAACTCTCTACCTGTTTACAACCAATGATAGAAGAAGAAGAAACTGGTTGAATTCAGCAAAGGCGGAGAAATAGGATGAATGTCTGGGCAACTGGTTGTATCAAAAGTTAAAAGACACCCCCCCCCCCCCAACACATCATAGGGAGAAAAGCCCAGAGAATCACCAAAGAGGCAATGAAACAGGAAACAAATGGACTAAGGAGATGAGGACATCAAAGAGAAACACTGAGACAGATGGCACTGAGAAAGGTGAGAGGCAAGTGAAACAGTGTCATCTCTACATACTGTGCCAACTAAAACAATCATGACATACTATTCAACGCAGCCAAGTTTCATGAGCTTTCTTACTCACATCTAATGATTTTCAACTGGAAACACGAAAAAATAGTTCATGACCCAGTCAGAATTAATTTAAAAAAAATCAATTTTTGAAACTCAACATTTTTATGAAGGCCACTAAAAAAAATGTTTCATGTATTTATCGACATTGTTAAATTCTTTTTTGGAAAGTATGTAAAGATATATGAAGACAGTAATCAATAAACATGCACAGGGTGAAGTAATAACTGGTATACATTCCCCAGTACCACCAAAAAAACACATTTATCAGGGAACTCAAGCCGTGACCCCATGACCCCTATCACTGAGCCCTGCAGGAAACTGATGTCAACTTGGTTTGAAAAAGTCATTTATTTTGCTCAAAGGAAAACCTCCCTAAATGCTAGTTAATGTATTTATATCCTGACCTCCTAAATGTTTGTGTAGGTGTGAAAATAGCCAATAGCATTAACTATGCATCTCTTAAACAGGTCACTATATAAACAATCAGGAAAAGTGACATTTCTGGGGAACTGGACCCAGCTGAAAGTGTCTGTTATACAGTATCTCTGGGCAAAAGAGTTACAAATCATTCATGATATCACACAAAATAAGGAAGTGCAAAGTGAAACGATACTCCACTGGAATAGTTCATTAAGAATTATGAACTAACATCACCACACAAAGCATTTCTATAATTGCTGTCTCCATTTTCAGCAGCCAGCATAGAGTTTCAATACTTATGGTACCAGGTGTAGTATAATTATATGTTTGTCTTGCCTGTCAGAACTGAGTGTCTATCAGATCCTCTGTTCTCACCTGTTTTAATTTGTTTTTTTCTACACAGAAATGATCAGCCCACTTTTGCACGTGTTTTCAACATGCTTCTGAATGGAATTTCAATGTATACTTTGCCATGCATCAGTCCACCACCCAATGGTGCAGACTCAGCCAATCAGTCTGCTTGTTCATTTCCAAATATGACAGTTTATTGTAACTAATTAAGCTAGCATAATCTGCACACAGGAAATGGCAGGCATTGACGTTTTTTTTGGAGTAAAATCATGTTCACAGTTTTTCCCTGGTCTGTTTCCTACTAGTCTGTCACATGGTTCTGTAGTTACACGGTCACAGAACAACAGTGGAATGTAAACTCTATGGACCACTGAATGAACTAATAATGACAGTGAAATTTATATGAGAGGCAAAATTGCTGATACAGACAACTTTTTTCAGGCAAACAAAAGAAGAAGATACTTATATAAAAACTGTCTTTCCTGCATTTCCTTTTATCTATGTTTTGCCAGGCTCCATCAGGGAAGCAAATAGTAGATAAAAACAGGGCACTTTTTGTTAACCTTAAATCTTTGAGTCTCAAACAACCCATGATGTGTTCTCGGCCAGTTAAACCTACTCCTTTCCTCATCTGATATTTTAAAACAGGCAACAAAAATTATAACTCTTGAGCTAGCTTCTGAAGATGGGATCGGAGCACTTATACGAATGTCTCTAATGCTGTGATGTCAGTTTTTAACTCAACAGGATAAAGTAACTAGTCTTGTGTCTTAATCACCCCCCCAACCCCTTTTGCACCCCCATACAGAGCATATGGTAGTTTATAGTCTTGACCAAAGCTGGGGTTTGGTGGGGGGGGGGGGGGGGGGGAGGAATACACAGTGGTACGTAGTACTGGCACTTTTATGCCTAAGCTCCACTAGGAGATGAAAAGCAGAAAAAAGAAGAAATACCTTTTTTTGCTATTGTTAGAGCCACAAACCGACCAATACCACTGTTGGCTCCGGTGATCATGTAACTGCGATGGGCAATGTCAACATCAAGGTCGGATGAGTTAAAATGTTTGCTGGCAGACTGGTATCCACCTCTACACAAAAGATGAAAAGAACAGAATAGTATTAAGTAATAATAATGAGTGTAAATCTGTTAGGAGTATCAACAGTTATAAGACAGAGGAAATGCAGCAATACCGGACACATTCTGAGAACAGATGAACAGAGGATTACAAAACAGGTACTCAAATGGGAAATAGAGGAACTGAGTAAATTAGGACGTCCAAGAGAAACCGTAAGGTGAACGTTGATGAGAGAAGCCAAAGTGGACTGGATTTCATGCATAATATCTAACTGATTGCATAGGATGGAATGGAATGGAGAAATAGGCTGTGAGCCCTATGTGACAGATAATGGAAAAACAGGACAATGAATGAATGAATATCTGTTTGGAAAGGCAAAGAAACAAGAGAAAAGTCTGGACAACTGCTGGTATCAACAGTTATAAGGTCCCTTTTCCATATCTTGAGGCATATAGGGCTAGACTCCATATTTTTATAGACCAATCGGCACAAGATGGGTGATGTGGTCAGCATCATGCTGGCTGCCATTGCTTCCCAGGACTGCTCCTAGTACCCACTCAAGGGTGGGTCGACCTGGGAGTCAATGCCAATTTTTAAAACTCTTCAAGTCTCAAGGAACGCATCATATGTTCATAGATTCCTACCTAGAAGCCCAATGAACGCAAGATGCGCTGATTTTACGTCTCTCTTGACTACCCCTTGCGCCTGTGATGCTAAACCCCCTGGGACTCAAAGAGTTAAATGTCCGGCTCCACCAGGAAGCGAACCCACAACCTTCCGATCCGCATGTGAGGGTCTACTCTCTACGCCATGGTGACTCCCTATCAACAGTTATGGACAAAGAAAATGGCAATATACAGAACACATTATGAGGAGTAACACCATACAGACACTGAAATAGGAAACAAACAGATAATGTGAATATCTGGATCTTCCTACCTGTCTGTTAATGTTTGTGTGTGTGTATGGTCCTGTTTTGCCAGGGTGTTGCAACACAAAAAGGGTCTATGTACTGATCAGTGCATCTTATCATTTCTATGTGCAGATCTAAGCGATCATGTCTGTCAGGATGACAAATACTTATAGTATTGTATCTGTAAAATGCCTCTCAGCTTTTATCGACACTATCGGTTGCTGTGGCTTTTGCTGTTGTTGTTGACAAAGGCTGCTGCCGAAACGTCCGATCGTTTATGTGGCCCCCCCCCACCGAAATCTTCTTAGTCTCAGTCCAGTGGAGTGAAATCGGTTCTCCTTGCAATAACGGCCGCTAGTTTGGACAGTGACGGCCGCTTCGTCGGAGTTCAGTCCCCTGGCTGTAGTGCAATTACGGAGTGGACAAGGCACAAAACAAAGTCAGTTCAACATGCTCGTTTCGGGCGAGACATGATCAGCTGTAATGCGCTGTTTACTGTTCGCGCATGTGGCCTCAGGACAACATCAAACCAGCAGCCGCCAGGATGTCGCTGGTATTTCCGACAGAAAAAGTAGCTCCTGTAAATTGTTGATTCTTTTTTCGGCGACTATAGTGCCACCTCCGAGTGTATCCTCCAAGTGGCTAAACTAGATGGCTAGGACTCACGAGCAGCAGCAACCGCAGCTCCTGCAGCTTCCTCCAATGTATTAGTATTACAGCTGATCATGTCTCGCCCGGAACGAGCATGTTGAACTGACTTTGTTTCGTGCCTTGTCCACTCCGTAATTGCACTGCAGCCAGGGGACTGAACTCCGACTGAGCGGCCGTCGCCGTCCAAGTAGCGACCGTTATTGCAAGCAGAGCTGTGAAATCTAATATTATAATCAGACCATAGTCTGACTGTTACATACATAACCAGCTACGTTCATAAATAACAGAAAAACGGAACTTTTGTGACAACTAACTTGGTGTATTCCCGCAGTCCTTTCACAAACCAAGTAACACTGCGATATATAGACATCTCTAACAGCTCTCTTAATTTCAGAAACGAAAAACTGTAAAACTGCTGCTATATGTAACTTGTCTCATGATCGTCTTCTCTTATGTAACATATACTGCGTTCTTAATGTTGGAGTGGTTTTTCATACAGTGATTATAAATAAATTTATTTTAACACATAACGAGTTAGTTATATTAATTTATATCTTACACTTCTATATTACTTATAATTTAATTATTTACTAACATAAAAGTAGTTTAAAACGAGATTTATATTCAATAATTTTTTTATAATGATGTTAAGCCAGTCCACCTTTCAAACGGATCCGCCCATTTCTGAAAAAACGGCTGCCAGGTTGGCTTTTGTGCACACATAAAAGACGGAGGTTACACTTCGCTCGGAGGAAAAGCAAGACGAACATACAACCAGACTACGGCTGGCCTTATTAGTATTGGAACTCTGCGCTGACTGCTGAGGATGGGGACGGGGGGAGTATGGGAGTGCTGTGATGTCAATTCTGACTCAACTCAACTTACAGACGGAGGTTGAATTAGGAATCGACATCATAGTACTAGGGACACTCCCATAAGCGCTCCGTCCCCATCTTTGGCAGCAAGCGAGGAGTTCCAGTTCCGACGGTACCAAAAACTGATAATAATAGATGTAGGAAGGGAGAGGGTGAATGGGGGGGGGGGTAGAGGTGGGAGGAGATAAGTTAGGGCGATGGGACACAAAGTGTGAGAAAGACAAATGGTGTGGGAGAGAGATGAAGAATAAAGAGAGGGAACGGACAAAGGTAGAGACACGGGAGAGAAAGAAAGAAGGAGAGAACAGACGGAGCTAAAAGAGAGGTAGTATTATGTATGATATTTATAGCGTGTGTTCTTTTGGCATACACACAGTTCAGTCTTCGTATTCCAATGGTGTGGGCGATTATGCTTTTCCACATCTTGTAGTCTTCAACAGCATGCATCGGTTTGTGTGCTGAAACTTTAATGTGCCATGACAAAATCTTGTCAAGAATTTTCTCAGTTTTATAATTATTTTCACAAATACCATTATGCGAGTTGGTAACGGATTGACACCTTTTGGGTCACAGTGTCACAACATTGATGCTGTTCCAACAAGGCACAGTCTAGATAGCATGTTGATAGTGTGCAGTAGGTAGGCATGGGCATTAAGTTTAAATCTCATGGTGGTGAGGAGTGTAACTAGCAAGACCAGCTCGAGTTAAGAAAATTCTTCCTTAACAAGAAATTGGATTTCAGGCAGGCGCGTCACCACCAATAAATCTCAGGTGGGAGTCCTTCGTCTGTTAATACCTGACCTCCTAAAGGGTGGGGACCATTAAGGATTAAGTCTTGTTCAAAGACGGAGCTATAATAATAATAATAATAATAATAATAATAATAATAACATAAGTAATAATAATGACCCAAGAGATCATTTTAATCAGTTTTCCTTAAAAAAACACCACCAAACAAACTGGGAGTCACCATGGGATAGCGTCTAGTCGCTCACCTGAGGATCGGAAGGTCGCGAGTTTAACTTTCGACGGAGCCAGGTCGACCCAGAATTAAATGGGTACCACGTAAAGTCTCGGACAGTAAAGGCTGCCAGAGCGATATTGACCGTATTCCCCCACCCAGTGCATAAAGGTTTTTAGAATATAGGCCTTACCCAATGTGCCCATCACTCCCGAACTCGTGGATAATGGCTCTTTACTCCCTCACCAATAAGTCTATAAAGAAGATGCCAGTACACACCACAAAGTGTTGGGGAAAAAATTATGCTGAAGCAAAAGGAGACGGTCTGTGTACCTTTGAGTACCGCTAGAAAAATAATCCCTGAATATAATAATATATTTTGGAAAGATATAAAACTGAATAAAAATTAAATCAGTGAGCTTCACAATATAACAAACATAAGCGAAAAGTGGACGTTGTGGTACAGAGCCTTCATCAGCACAAACATAAATCAAACAAAACAACACCAGTACACACAAAGTAATAATATATTTGAAATACAATGAAATGTATAAACAAATACTAAATGGTAAAGTCGGAAGATGTGGACCAGCGTCATTGCAACGGTTATAAACCATAAGTCCTCTGTCATCGGTACGGACAGCTGATAAGAAAATGTACGCCTGTGTAGCCGTCCGCATGTAACTTCGTAGCTACAGCGACGTTCCCTGGTACCCATTTCCTAAGGGCTGGGTGAACCCCGGGAACCGCCCGGTTTCGAACACCAACCGTGGCTGCAGCGAGTCGCAGCTGGATTTGAAAGCGAGCCTCCTATCTGCGCTAACGCGGATCCCTATACTACCTATGTAGTAAGTAGTAGTAATTTTCTAAATTATCCTGTTCAACCCTCAGGGTTTTAAATTGGATTTATAGTGCTTATTGAGTTCTTATAGTACATATTTGTTATTTTATATTTATATATCGTGAAATTATTTAAATAAGACAGATATGTAATTTGTATTGTTTCACATATTGCTTTGATTTAGGTTGTGATTACAATATAAACTGTGCTTTGAATAATTAGACAATCTAACTAACATTGCGTAATTAACCTGGTGGATTTATTATTCACTTAGTGTAATATCTGATTAATCTACTCGATTTTAACTTTTCGGTTTAAATTTCTCAAACATAGCTTGGGCATTCTTAACTACTTATGGACCGTACAGCATAGAGTGAGAAGATCAGGAACAAAATAGAAATAAAGGCGAAAATTATTGGAGAACGGACAAAAAGTGCAGGAGAAGAAATATGATAGATGCATACGGTAGAAACAATGGGATTATGAAATCCATCGTCCAATTAGTATAAGACGTTTTTCAACGTGAGTGTGCTTTGCTAGTCCCACTCGCCACTGCCATGGGCGGCGATTCCCGGTCTTCCATTTAACGCAATATAACAACGGAAAGACGGACAGGTACCAGCAACTGTCAGCGAATATTTGGTTGCCTTGCGACAGGGCACCTGGCAAACTGGCAACACGCCTTTCCACAACATGGATTCTCGTTTGTGTCTGTCTTGGTGAAACCCGACCAGCAACTAACATATGAAAACTTTATTATATCAAATTTTAGTAATTTTACCATACAGCTACTTTGAAAATGGTAAATCATTTACTAAATGTATATCCATATAAACAACCCCTTTCTTTATACAAGTTATTCTATCTGCTATAGACAGTGACTGATTCAGTGACTGAATAAATAACAACTAATAAATCATAATCACTAACTAATCTAATAAGTAAAATTACTAACTAATATATCAGGGAACGAAGAACATCCCTGGTTCAAAACTAATTGGGCTGCTTTGATAATATGGCAAGCAAGTATCTTTCTTGTTAAAAAAAAAATACTGACTAATGATTGAAGAATTGACATAACACACCGGACATACCCATAGATGCTCAGTCTCTCAAAGCAAATATCTTAAGGTGTAGATGCTAACTGTTCCAGTAGCACACTTATTATATTATACACACATCATTCTCTTCCTCTAGTTGCCTGATTCAGACATAATTCCTCTTTCAGACATTCTTAGACATGTTATTTCGTCTAACCTGGTGTCTTCTATCAGTAGTCATTCATAAATGACATGGTCTTCAGAAGTTCTCACAGTACAAGAATTCCTGTAGCTGTGGCTTTTGTAGCCAGAAAATCCGCTCTTATTTCCTTGCACTACTGCATATCCTGGACAGTATATCCACGTCATCCCCTGCAGTGTTGACATACTGATGCGTGGTATGCACTCATGCCACATTTGTCCATTTGGAACCCTCAGCAGTATTGACTGAGAATTGGACAATAATTCCACTGGTAACTTTACCTTCTGCTGTCCACCTCAGAGCTGCAGTGATTGCCTCCACCTCCATCCTCATGCTTGAAGATTGTAGATTAAAAAACAAAATAATTTTGTTCTACCAAAATCTTTTCTTTTACTCTAGCAGAAATTCCCCAGCCAGATCTTACAGCTTGATGAACAGAACCATCTGCATACACTATTGCATCCTTTAGCCCAATGTTTTCATCTATCAGTTGTACTTAAATTTTGCTATTCAGTTACACCACTCTCTACATTCTCCTCCTAATGTAATAATGACCTGATGGAAACTGCTGTTGTTGAGTGTTAGTGCCGACCCATTCCTGCTCCCTAAGTAGAAGTGGCAAGGACCTAAGAAAATGCTTCCTCTTATTAGGATTTCTACTTATCCAAACAGCACACACAATAGAGAAAATCGCTGGGACTAAGCTGGCCATGTCGACTTAACCGAAATTCGACTGATGCGAGTTCGACTTAAGTGGACTCGACTGTATATGGTATTACAATTCCTAGGCCGAAATCAATTACTGACAGGGCCAAATGGTTGAACAATAAGACCAATAGCCTCTATTTCATGTGTGTCACCACCATTGTCTTCAGCACTGCCGGACCATGCTTGCAATGGATCACAGTCTGCTCTATGTGATATCTGTAGGATAGACTGCGATCAAACGTCAAACCTAAGTATTTCAACCTATCTCTTCTTTCAGCATTTATACCCTTCATGGCTATGCCTCTCCACGACACTTAACGACAAAAGTGGTTTATGATGATGATTGATATGCTGTGCAGGTCTTCCTTTCCATTGCGGTTATTTAACTCTTTCAGTCCCAAGGGGTATTAAAAGGGATGTAAAAGTGTATCTTGCATTCATTGGGCTTCTAGGTAAGAACCTGTGAAAGTATGATGCGTTTTTTGGGACTGAAAGAGTTAAGGAGCACTACACAACACTGGTCTTCTTGTAAAGGAATCATCTTAACAAACTGCCCCAATTGCCAGTCAATTGATCTAAATAAATATGAGCAGCATCATATGCCTACTGTTCCACATTGGACCTTTGTTTAATGAACTAAGTTGTAAATTAGTCTGACTTCTAGCTTAGGGAATGGGGAGTAGGAGCACTGGGGAGAATAATAGACTGGTCAACATTCTCGGAGGGATGTGATCAAAATCATGCTCTGCCTTTACTTTTCCTGCTACCTGTGTTGCGCTTGTTTGACCTGGCAACCAAGGTCAGTTATTACAAATATCTATCACAATGCAGATTCAAACCCTAGGCCTTCAGGCTGACAGCTACTGTGCTGCCAATTTTCCTAGTCTCAGCATTAGCAAACTTTAAAATACGTCAATTGTTTTCCTAACCATCTGTGGCAAGACTAAATCTGGCCATGTTATTCCTCAGATGCAATTTATGCTGCTGTTTAGCCGGCAGGGAAAACTGCGGCTACAGAAATGGTTTGTGGCTCACCAAGAGAAAACAAAGAAGAAAATAACCCGAGACTTAATCACGCTCGTTTTGTCGCGCAAACCGAAGATGTGCAGCTTCTTGGAGTATAAGGATTACAAGATTGTCTACAAAAGGTAACTTTAAATTGCAAAAAAAAAAAAAAAAAGGTAGCAGCTTGAACTTGTTTGTAAATGAGAACACATTTATTTATTTTGTCTGTAAAAAAAAACAGCTTTTATTTATTTGTAAATGAGAACAGCTGTGATTTGTCTATAAAAAGAGAACAGCTTTGAGTTGTTTATAACAGAAAACAGCTTTGATTTGTCTATAAAAGAGATCAGTTTTGATTTGTCTGTAAAAAAGATCAGTTTTGATTTGTCTTTAAAAGAAAACAGCTTTTATTTATCTCTAACTGAGAACAGATGTGATTTGTCTATAAAAAGAGAACAGCTTTGATTTGTCTGTAAAAGAGAACAGCTTTGCTTTGTTTATAAAAGAGAACAGCTTTGATTTGTTTATAAAAGAGAACAGCTTTGATTTGTTTATAAAAAAGAACAGCTTTGATTTGTTTATAAAAGAGAACAGCTTTGATTTGTTTATGAAAGAGAACAGCTTTGATTTGTCTATAAAAGAGAACAGCTTTGATTTGTCTTTAAAAGATGAAAATCATGGATGGGCCATGCCGGGGATATTATTCAGCAGATGTGTTAACTTGAGGACATAGAATATGGTGAGGAATGGGTACAGGTACCAACAGAGTGCTGTAGGACCTTTTCTGTTTACATCCGCCTAGACAAAAAATGCAGTGTTTGACCACTATTGAGGCAGAAGTGCAGGCTTTGATTTTTTTAGAATTGTCTACAGGGGGATGCTGTCATTTACACAGATGGATCGATCTGTGGTTCACAGTGTGAGAAGCTCTCAGGCTTTTTATGGCTCAGGCTGGAGTTATAATTGTGAATCAAGATTCTGGTGCAATGACCACAAGTAGTCTGACTATGGAGATCATGGCAGTGACCAAAGCAATAACATGGCTGGAGACACAGACCTTTTCCTATGCATGCTTTCTCAATGACAATGAATATGCTGAGGAAGATAGAGAAGGGCTGGATCTGAAGACAGTGGCTGGAGTCTCTAAAGTGGTCCGGGCTGACACATATCAGTTTCATATTTCTGTCAGGGCATGCAGGCGTGCAAGGAAATCAGCAAGCTGATCGGCTTGCAGGTAAAGCTACTGTGGAGGGCGGACGAGATAACAGCTTTGATTTGTCTTATCTTTAGCAGCCAGTGAAGTGTCCCAGTACAACAGATGGTACCAGGAGCTGTTAGTTTTAATGTCCATCATTTATTTAGTTATGATTTCTCACAGGTTTAATAATCTGGCAATTTTTTTCATTCCAGATATGCCAGCTTGTACTTTTGCTGTGCTATAGAGAATGATGACAATGAACTACTGACCCTTGAACTGATCCACCGCTATGTGGAGCTGCTTGACAAGTACTTTGGAAGTGTAAGTGTTTGTAATATATTTTTCCTTTATTGTGGCTGATTGTTTGTTGGTGAACATGCTTGACAAGTACTTTGGAAGTGTAAATTATTTTTCTTTCATTGCTGCTGAGTGTTTGTCCGTGAACATGCTTGACAAGTACTGTGGAAGTGTTTGTAAAATATTTTTTCTTTATTGCGGCCGATTGTTTGTTGGTGAATGTGCGGTTACTGGTACCATCGGAATTGGAACTCTTTGCTTGCTGCTGAAGATGAGGACTGAGCACTTATGCGAGTGTCCCGAGTGGTGTATTCAACACAGCCCTTTTCGGGGGCTTGTACAATTGGCACAAATGGATGATCATGTGCAAGCTAGCTGCATATATCTTCCTCCTGTCTTCCTTGGATTCTCTTGTTGCATTTTTCTTCTTCTTGTCTTCCTCCAGTTACCTCTTTAGTGTGCTGGGGGAAGATGTGAGGATCTTATATGTGCTCTTTCTAATATGTGTTGCCGAAGTTGATCTTCATTTCTTTAAGGCTTTACTTGGTGCTGTCTGTATGGTCTCGGTCTCCCCTTTGCTGTGTGTTCATTACATTTCTTATGTGGCTCCTTGTGGTAGTTGGTAAGACATATTTTCCCACATTTAAAGCCAGTATTCCCCCCTCCCCCCCTCCTTAATTCCCTGTGAACATGCCACAAACATTTGACTTGATCTGTAGGTGTGTGAGCTGGACATCATCTTTAACTTTGAGAAAGCCTATTTCATGTTGGATGAGTTTCTCATGGTTGGGGAAGTTCAGGAGACCAGCAAGAAGAATGTGCTCAAGGCAATAGCTGCCCAGGACTTGATGCAGGAGGTAGGTGTTTGCTTGCAATGTTAATTTATTTATAGTAAATATAATGCTAATGTAAAGATAAATGGGTACATCAGGAAGAGAAAAGATCAGAGAATCACTGTGCAGGCACTTAAGTGAGAAATAAATGGATGTAAGGAGTGTTGAGCTAAGAACTGGCATCACAACACTTGGGGCATTCCAGTAAGTGCTCTATCCTTAACTTCAGCAGCCAGTGAAGAATTCAGTTTCTGATGGTGTTAGTAACAGTTTGATTATATGTCTTCCCCGTGTGGGTTCCGGGGCCCCATTGTGGGAAAAACAAGAATAGACCCACTGCCTCCCCAAAAGCATGTCGTAAGAGTCGACTAATTGGTTAGCTTCCTTTGAAGTCGGAGTGCATCTGCCAGAGAGGCAAGGAACCAACAGTCTGTATTCAAGAGAATGAGATCTGTAAAACACTCAGGTTCTGGAGCAGGACTGCAGTTCATTAGTGGACGAGCAACCAGAACTTTCCACCAGAGTGTGCAGCTGGTGAACGCGAAGAAGAAGAAGATTATACGTCTGTCTTGCCTTTCCTCTGATCGTCGACCACATTTCATGGTCACTCCTAGATGTACGATCTCTCCAAGCCATAATGATCTGTTTGGGTCTCCGCATAGTTCACTTGCTCTCAAAGGGCCTTGACCACATCCAGCTTATCATGCATAAATTCACCATTCATTGGTGCAGAACCAGCCAGTCTGCGTGTTCATTTCCCAATACTCCTGCATGACCAGGAGAAAATATCAGCAGAACACTAACTACCAAGGATTGAGAAAACAAGGTCAAGAAAGGGAAACCCTAAGATGAACGTTTTGGAGAGAGGCTAAAGATGCCGAACTGGGTTCTATTCATTAAACGGATTGCACTGGATAGAATGGGAGACTAAACTATAAGCCCTATGTGATGTAAAACAACAGATGCAGGTGATGATAATGAACGACCCTTTTTGTGTCAGTAGCACATCTAGCTCATATTTTTATTGATCAGTCGGCACTCGGTGGACATCAGACAAATTGCTATATAGAAACAACTAAATGACGATTATTATATAACATACCCAGTAATGTATTTATATAACATAATCATTAATTAACAGAGGCCTCTGAGTGTCTAGCTCACACATGATGTAATTAAAATACCAGTCAAATAGGGAACATAAGTAATAAAAAGTAAAGACCCCCTTTCACGCCTTTAATCGCATCGGGCATATGAAAAAAGCACCCATATTTTTACAGACCATTCGGCACTAGGTGGGTAATGTGGTCAGCATTACACCGGATGTCTTTACTTCCCCAGGACATACATCCTGGTACCCATTCCAGGCTGGGTCGACCCGCAACACCCCAATCCGTCCAGCGCTGGAATTACAAATTGGACTCACAACGCCTAAGCCACCGACAGTAGGGAACTTACATAAGTATAAACTGTTGAAGCATGGACTAGCCTTGAATGAAGAACAGTGGATTGTTGTAATCAGAATTATGCAAGTCAGTGCTAATCAAAATTAATACAGACAGTTCTTTTGTACTGGATGTGTTTGAACATATACCTTTTATAAATTATAAATAATTGGAAGTGGAGGTGAGCGACCCTGGGTAGTTCCAATTTATTCAGAATGTCATTCTGCCAGCCTAGATAATAGAGAGGAAGGAAAAACTAAGCCTGTTAAGCCCAGGAAATAATAAATGGTTGTTATAATTATAAACACACTGCAGGAATTACTACACTTTTGCTGTATATATTGAGTTTGAAGGACGCTTAGTTAGATCAAAGTTATAGAAGAGAGAGTGTCTGTGAGTTAGGAAATGTGGGTGTCACAGCCTGTTGACTGGCACAGTCTGCAAGATCAAAAGATGAATAGGACAGAAAATGTAACTCACAGGAAAACCCAAATTCAGTTATAAAGACTTTGTCAGCACACAAAGACACAGAAGGCAGCTAAAAAACCTTTATCAGCCAAGACACAGAAAGTGAATAGAAAGACTTATTAGCTTATAAAGACACACAGGGCATCTAGAAAGATGTCTCTTACAAAGAGGCAGAAGGTGGCTGTACGAATACATATGGCAAGAGAAGCTTTCATAATACTAGGAAATTTGTGGAGGTCAGCAGAAATTAAAACCAATACTAAACTTTAAAATTGTCAAATCCGTACTGCGGTATGGGGTGGAAACATGGAGAACAACTACGGCAGTTTATAATAAACTACAAACATTCATTAACTGATACCTGTGCAGAATAGAGGGAATTGAATGATATGATAGAATCACTAATGTAGAACCTTGGGAGAGAACTAAACAAGTTCCAGTGGACCAATGGGTGAAGAAAGACGCTGGCGATAGGACACATGTTGATAAAACCTGAAAACAATACAGCTAGAATGTCTTTGCACTGGAACCCACAGGGGCATAGAAATAAAGGAAGACCAAAAAACTCATGGAGAAGGGGAGGACATAGGGAGAGCTGCATGCGATAGCGAAGGTTAGAACGACTTGACGTGTTGGTTGAGGGCCTGTGTGCCAGTAAGGGATAGAAAGGCAGAAGAAGACGAAGAAGGTGGCTAGAAAGTATTCTATCAGCCTAATAAAACACAGTATGCTACAGCTACATAAGAGACCCCTAATGACATTCAGAATCTAGGCATTTTTTTGTTATAAATAATTATTTACTCCGTTAGGGAGCAGCTGGCCGACTGATTAAAAACTCTGTGCTCTCAAGCTGGAGACCCAGGTCGGAATCCTCATCATTGGGGATTTTCTTTCTGTTGGGAGCAAAAACAAAATCCTAACCTGCACAGTCGATGGCAGCAGCACTTTGCTTGTGGCCCTAAACCCTCAGGCTGAAAGACTCCTTCTACAGTTTTTTTTTCTTCTAGATATTTATAATATGCATATTGTCATATGAATATAACATGCTTATTGATAAAATACAACTGCAGTGTGAAAGACGGGTGTTTGAAAGGGCTGAATATAAGACGGGCCTGCGTGCCCTAAACATTGTGGCCCTAAACCTTCAGGCTGAGACTTCCCTTCCTTCTACACTTCTTCTCTCCTAGTTTTTGTTTCTTCTTGATATTTCTAATAGGCATATTATCATATGAATATAACGTGCTTATTGATAAAATACAACTGCAGTGTGAAAGACGGGTGTTTGAAAGGGCTGAATGTGAGACAGGCCTGCATGCCCAATTTGTGATCCTGTGAAAATGAAGTTTGTTCGTGCTTTCGTACACCACAAAAGTGGTAAATAAAGGCAGTAATGGCAGAAAGAAAGAAAATGCCATTTTATTATTTTTGAACTGATAACTTTTTTATCGTCTGTTTAATTTACTGTGTTACATTTTTTCCTTTCTCCAATCAGGAAGAAACTCCACAGGGATTTTTTGAAGACCATGGTTTGGGCTAGAGTGATACCACTGCCTCGACTGTCCATGACATATATAACTGACTCGTGACACGCTATGATTGCCTATGGCTTATTTATAAATTGTGATGAATTTTGACCAGTTGTTATTACTGAATTGTGTTTTACCAATTTCAGTACTAAACAGTTGTTACTTTAACTCTTTATATAGTAGAGAGCAGCGCCTAAAAGCACTAAAATGCCCCGTTTTTCTGTGAATAAGAAAATATGGTTTCCCAAATTTTTAAGTTTAAAACTGGGGAGTGGTCTTATACACAGAATGCGTTTAAATATTTATTTCTTATTTCTTAATTTGAGCTTAAAAAATAGGGGTCATCGTCTACATGGGGACACTCTTCTACATGGGGACATTCTTCTACATGGGGACATTCTTCTACATGGGGACATTCTTCTACATGGGGACATTTTATACACATGGGCCACGACCGGCAGTAGCTGACAGGCCGTGCTGCTGACGTCACCGGGTCGGGCTAACGATGCGTTAACGCAGTGGTTCTCAAACAAGAAATAAACTATTGTCGACAGTGGCGAGGGAAGACAACTTAGATTTTAACTTTTAAGTATCTACATGCTTTCTTTAATAATTTTACAATTTTTAGCCGATTTTTCTTGATTATTGCTGCGGCACCCCTGGCTTACGCTCACGGCACCCTGCGGTGCCTCGGCACCCAGTTTGAGAACCGCTGATTTAACGCATCGTTAGCCCGACCGGTGACGTCAGCAGCACGGCTCGTCAGCTGGAGCCGGTCGTGCATGGGCCTGATGCGTTTAACAAAGAAAAAAGAGAGAGAGAGAGACTGTGAGACAGAAATAAACTAACAATTCAGATACAAAGGTACAGATAGAGATTTAAACAAAAATACCAAAGATACAGATAACATCTGTCTGTGATAGAAGACAGCAAGAACATTATTTTAGCTTTTGGGAACACAAAGAAATGTGTGGTCAGTGGTTTGGTACCAGAAGAGTTAATTGAAACAAGTTTTTAACTTTTTCATTACTAAGCAGATATAACATTAACTCTTTCTGTTCCTCCTCTTTTGGTCACCTGAAATATGTTGTCTGTATCAGCAATTTTTGTCTCTCATACACATTTCATTGTCTTCTTTTTTTTTTAGTTCAATCAGTGTGGTCTGTAGAGTTTACTTTCCACCGTTGTTCTTTTTGACCAAAAGGTTTGCCTTAATATGTTATAATCAGTGCTGTCGTGGAGTATGTGTTTTGCTGTCAGCGGCAACTTTCCACATGTGCACATGATTGATACACCTGTCTTAGATTGTGTATACATGTGACTGCAACTGGTTGTGCCTTGGGTCCAAGGTACATTCTGTTCTTAAAAAAAACAGTTGCTTTAAATAATCAATGTTTGCATCTGAAGAGTTACATTAGAAGCACAGAGGAATAGGAAGAGTTAAAGTAAGAATTGTTGGCTGAGTGTAACAGTTGGACAGGGCACAAGGTGTTCAGCAAAGTATAAAATGAAAGTTGAAAGCAACATACTCCTTGTATTGTTTCAGAGGACCTCTTTTTGGGAAAAACTGCCCCCCTCCCCACCCCACAAGCATATCTTAAGAGATGACCAATCAGGAGTTTGCTGAAATTGGAGGTGTTGAGCCGAAAGAAGCAGATATCATAGCCTTGCTGTAAACCACAACGCTATGGGCCAGCAGCTTTGTTTTTTTAAAAGGGTGAATGTAGATGAAGAAAACAACAGACTCATGAGGAGTTAGCACTGAATGAGTTAACATTGTGGTCAGTTGTGATTTAAAAACTTTAACATTTTATAAAATGAATCAAATCATTTGAAGTATATTCAGGTTTTTGACATTTACTATCATATTAATTTATATTTTATAAGTTTTTGACATTACTACTACAGACCTAAAGTAACGGTTTGTGATGTTTCATGACATTTATGGGGACATTTTCCAGATGTTTCATGACATTAATGGTGACATTTTCTAGATGTTTCATGACATTTATGGGGACACTTTCTGGATGTTTCATAACATTTATAGGGACATTTTCTGGATGTTTCATGACATTTTCTGGATGTTTCATGACATTTATAGGGACATTTTCTAGATGTTTCATGACATTTATAGGGACATTTTCAGGATGTTTCATGACATTAATGGTGACATTTTCTAGATGTTTCATGACATTAATGGTGACATTTTCTAGATGTTTCATGACATTAATGGTGACATTTTCTGGATGTTTCATGACATTTATAGGGACATTTTCTGGATGTTTCATGACATTTATAGGGACATTTTCTGGATGTTTCATGACATTTATAGGGACATTTTCTGGATGTTTCATGACATTTATAGGGACATTTTCTGGATGTTTCATGACATTTATAGGGACATTTTCTGGATGTTTCATGACATTAATGGTGACATTTTCTAGATGTTTCATGACATTTATAGGGACATTTTCTGGATGTTTCATGACATTTATAGGGACATTTTCTAGATGTTTCATGACATTTATAGGGACATTTTCTGGATGTTTCATGACATTAATGGTGACATTTTCAAATCCTAGCCAGTCTGAATGTGCTGTGCTAAATCATGATTTTTATTGTTTTAACATGCTTCACTGTGGATGTGAAGTTACAGTACGTGTCTTGCACACCCTCATAATTTCAGGGTTTTGAAATTAGAACTCTTTCTTACTGGTTAATGATAATTAAGAAAAAGAGCTTTTTCTTACTAGTGAATGAAACTTGTTAGAGAAGCAGAGCTCTTTCTTACTAGCGAATGAAAACTCTTTCTTACTAGTGAATGAAAGTTATTAGAGAAGGAGAGATCTTTATTAATAGCGAATGAAAATTATTAGAGACGGAGAGCTCTTTCTTACTAGCGAATGAAAATTATTAGAGACGGAGAGCTCTTTCTTACTAGCGAATGAGAATTATTAGAGAAGGAGAGCTCTTTCTTACTAGCGAATGAAAATTATTAGAGAAGGAAAGATCTTTCTTAGTAGCAAATGAAAACTCTTTCTTACTAGCGAATGAAAATTATTAGAGAAGGAGAGCTCTTTCTTACTAGCGAATGAAAATTATTAGAGAAGGAGAGCTCTTTCTTACTAGCAAATGAAAATTATTAGAGAAGGAGAGATCTTTCTTACTAGCGAATGAAAATTATTAGAGACGGAGAGCTCTTTCTTACTAGCGAATGAAAATTATTAGAGACGGAGAGCTCTTTCTTACTAGCGAATGAGAATTATTAGAGAAGGAGAGCTCTTTCTTACTAGTGAATGAAAATTATTAGAGAAGGAGAGATCTTTCTTACTAGCAAATGAAAACTCTTTCTTACTAGCGAATGAAAATTATTAGAGAAGGAGAGCTCTTTCTTACTAGCGAATGAAAATTATTAGAGAAGGAGAGCTCTTTCTTACTAGCAAATGAAAATTTTAGAGAAGGAGAGCTCTTTCTTACTAGCAAATGAAAATTATTAGAGAAGGAGAGATCTTTCTTACTAAGAAATGAAAATTATTAGAGAAAGAGAGCTCTTTTTTTACTAGTGAATGAAAGTTATTATGGAAATTATTCATATTCTTATAATTTATTAATCGTAAAATTAATATATTACCTATAGTCATTGAAGAATCAAAATATTTGGCTTGTTTATGAGACAAACAGATTGTGTCTTTTTCTGAACTATATGTTTTGATGTTTATACAATTTACACAAGCGACACTTTTCAGTTGTCAAAAGAGAATTTATTAAATATGTAGTGGTGTTTGTTAGCTTTCCTAATGTATGATACATTTTATTGCCAAAGTATAATTTTTGTATGTGGGTGTATGACATGCTATGTTGTATTTTCAGTACTTTGCAACATAACACATTTTACAGGAGATTGCAATAATAAAAAAAAAAAAAAAAAAAAAAAAAAACAGGCAAAAACTGCATTTTATCAATTTAAAAACCTCTTTTGCAATGAATCCCTGTCATTGGAGGTTAGAAAAATAATGTGTGCATGTAAATAGAACCAAAATCAACACGTCCGAATTGGGGACAATTATTTAACAAGGAAAAAACCTACAGAAATGTTTCACATATTCATGAAAATATAACAAAGCCGGCAATCCTATTTTGAACTAAGCAGACAGCTTAGCCAGAACACAACTGAGAAAGTCAACATTTATGTTGTAAATAAGTGAGCAGCGCTGACAGAGAAGTCTGGTGATCTCTCTGTCAAAACTCTACACCCAAAGTATAGAAGAGGATTGACTAAAAAAGTTTTGTTACTATAAAATGAATTTTTAAAAAGAAGGGGAAAAAAAATGTAGAATGTATTGAATGTCTGCTAAAATCTTGGGTCTGTTTTATAATTGAAGTTCAGAAAATTGATCCGGTGTATGAAAATTCAACTGCCATGACAAAGTCGAATGTAATACGGAAGTGTAATTATACCTTCCGCAAGAATCAGACTAAATATCTCTTGCTTTGTCTGTTATCTGGAATGAGTCTGAAAGAGGCACACTTACCATAGTGTCATGTTGCTTGGCACAATTCCTTGTAAAAACAAACCATTCCATCCTCGTGTAGGGGAAAGCAAAAGACACAGGAAATCTCAGATGATAAGTACGTTGATGTACAGCTATGGCATTGCTGCACTTATATCAGCTGATGTTGATATGTAACATTGGAAGAACTTTATTATGATTGTATGACCACTCTAACAATCCATTGATTATGGCAAGTCTGAAGCTGCATATTGATTGTGGGAAATCATCTAAAGAAGAACTTAGAAAAACTGTCAGACTCCTGAAGGATGGAAAATCTGCTGGTATAGATAGTATTGCGTCCGTGGCTAAGGCGTTGCGAGTCCGACTCGTGAGCCAGCATACCGCGATCGAAACCCACTGCTGGCTGCGTGGATTTTTGTCGTGGTATGGGACGTCGCAGGTCGACCCAGCCTAAAATGGGTACCAGGATGGGCTGTCCTGGGATAGTAAAGACAGCCGGCGTAATGCTGACCACATTACCCACAGAGTGCTGATGGTCTGTAAAAATATGGGATGCTCTGCCCATATGCCCGATGCGCGAAAGGCGTGAAAAGGGAACTTTACTTTTTTTAACTTTTTATAGATGGTATTCCAGTAGAAGCTATTAAAACCAAAAATATAGGCACACATTCAGCAGAGTCTGGGAGACTGAAGATATATCAGTAGAGTGAAGAGAAGAGTTTGTGATGATGCTGCCAAATGTACATGCAGGAGTGCACAAATTCTATAACAATTAATGATTTTGTCAGATCTTGGTAAAATATTAATCAGGCTCATTCTGGAAGAATGGCCAATAACAAACAACCGAGGGGTTAACAAATGGATCCCTAATCACTGACTTAGACAGGCTAATAATAGAGCAAAGCAAAACCCTGTCAAAATGGACGCTAGGCACGGCCACTGTTTTGAGCCGTGGCAAATTTTTTGCTTCTGCCAGACGGTGGCCATTGCATGTTTGCTCCATTTGTAGTCTGAAAGGAAATAGTTTTGTTGCCCAGCTTCTGAGCTGAGTGCATGGCGTGACACTGTGCTGCGGATTTCATTTGAAATGTTTTTCGACCGTGACCAACATGATGGTGTGAATTTTAGATTCAGAAAATGGCGATTCCTGTTGTCGCAATATTGGTGGTGCCCTTATGTAATTAAAATTGATCGTGTGTGCAACTGCTGATCTGTTGGTGACTTCTGCTAGTGCTACCATCCATGATGAACTGCATTTCTAATGTTGGACTGTTTGTGTTAGCACTTCGGTTGGCTACCATATGCTTTTAATGCGTGTGTATGCTAGCGCATATGCTAGACAGCAGTCTGTCAATCTTTCCACAAGAGACTGATAAACATTCTGTGTGATTTTCTTTGGCACAGGAGCAGAGCAACTATGGGGTGACCCGTTTGCTATGAAGCTGAAACTAAGATTACCATATTATTAGAGCAAAGCATGGAAATCAACTCTCCACATTACATTAGATTTTCCCCATGTGGGTTCTGGGGCCCCACTGGGGAGAAAACAAGAATAGACCCACTGCCTGCCAAAAAGCATGTTGTATGAGAGTAAACCAAATAGGAGCTTCCTTCTAAGTCAGAGTACATCTGCCTGAGAGGCAAGGAACCAACAGTCTGCATACAAATGAGTCAGACCTGTGAAATGGATATGCACATAACACTCAGTTTCTGGAACAGGACTAGAGTCCAGAAATAGATGAACAACCATAACTTTTTGCTGGAGAAGGCAAAGAAGAAGAAGATATTGGATTTGTGGATTCTGAAAAGGGTTTTGGTACCATTTGTAGAAAATCTGAGAATGACTGAAACATTTTGATCATATCCACCGATACACCGGTTGAATCTTCCAGCACACCTCACAGGGGAATTGAACTCAGTACCTTCTTGGCAGCAGATTGATGTGCTGAAGCTTTGTGCAACACCCACAGTTGCCACTTATCGATCATGTTCTTTGTTTCTTTGCTTGTATCAGTTCTGTTTGTTGTTGTTAATACTGATCAGTGACATAGATGCTTTACAAGCTCTCAGTGATTTGTTTTTTTTTTTTACAGATAAGGCTTCTGAAATGCAGTGAAACTCCAATATTCCTCCACGCAATATATATCTTTTTTTCAAATTCAGCTAGTGCTGAAACTGAGGAATCGCTGCCCACTTGGGCATAAATGTAGGTTTTCATCGAGAAATGGGACCCAAATATCGAAATAATACCCCATTGTTTTTCCATTCAAAAGGAAAATTATTTTTCAAAATATTATTTATGTAGGATAACAAAATGAGTAAAAATGTTGTAATGCAAGAGCAAGTACAGTGGTTACTTGTTAATATGTCATAAAAATGTATTTGCAGTGAAGTTCAAGATAACTTTCAAATGAATGATTTAGTGAATGTTTTTTTCTTTTAGTTGGAGAAAATACTACAGATAGGCATATTTTGGGCTGGCAACGGATGAAACCATTTTTTTTAGTCAATTCCTATAGGAAAATCTCGTTTAATATTCATCCTTTGCAACATTTTGCTCCCCTCAGCAGCGGATTAATGACGAATAATGGAGTTCTACGGTATTAGCAAATGTTTGTCAGTGTGATTATGCAAGCTGTTATTTTTGGCATAACTTTCCTTGTGCTTACTTTACTTGTTCAGATACTTCATAACATTGACAAATTTCTGTGATGATGTGACAGTTTTAAACTTTTTTATATTATATTTGTATGTGGTTAATTTGGGTTGTGTCTGCCTTTTAAGAGCAGTCTTACGACATTTATTGTTTACAAGAGAGGAAAGAGGTGTAGGATTTGATTTGATACCAAAGGCTTCTGAATGGAGGAATCAGATGACGTTCCAAAAGGACTATGCTGATATACCATTCATAAACCAAAATATAAAGAAATGGAGAATGACTGTTGTAAGTAAGTGGCAAGGGATTATTGTGGCTAGCATACCTGCCTGCTGGTATGTTAGTCATGTGTTTGAGTCCTGGTCAAGGCAGAGATTTGAACAAACCTGGGTCCCAAGACGGCTCAGCTGAATGCTTCCATATGACTGTGCCTCCCTGAAGAAAAAAAATTTACTCTGACTCATGGCCAGGCATTCACCTTTAGGCCAGACATCGAAGTACGTAATTTCCTCTGCATCTGTGAGCTCCTGTCAGGATATGCATCTGTTAGTTCCTGTCAGGAAATGCATCTGTGAGTTCCTGTCAGGATATGCATCTGTGAGTTCCTGTCAGGATATGCATCTGTGAGTTCCTGTCAGGATATGCATCTGTGAGTTCCTGTCAGGAAATGCACCTGTGAGTTCCTGTCAGGATATGTCAGTTTTTTTATGCAAAATCCCTATGGCCGATATTTCAAACAATGGTGAAAACAAGAATAGACCCACTGCCTCTCCAGCAAGCATGTTGTGGGAGTTGACTAGCTGGGAGCATCCTTTAAAGTTAGTTCATTGGCCTGAGAAACAAGATACCAACAGTCTGCATACAAATCATTAGGTGTGTGAAATGAATGTGCAGGCAACACTCAGCTTCTGGAACAGGTGGACAAACACTTGGAATTTTCCACCGGAGTTTACAGCCGGTGAATGTGAAGAAGAAGAAGAAGATATAAAGGGGTTGGTAGAACTGATTGAACAAATTTCACTTTGGAGTGTTAAATTGATATACATATCAACTGCATGTTGTTTAAATTGATATACATACCAACTTTATCTTGCCTATTAATTGCAAATACCAGTTTTGAGTGTGTTATACCGATATAAATACCAGCTTGATGTTGTCTGTATTTATATAAATACCAGCTTGATGTTGTCTATAAATGCCAGTTTCAGGTGTATTATATTAATATAAATACTGAGACAAGTAGAAATGTGATTTGTAGACTGTCTTACAGTTTCTATGGAAGAAAATCAAGGATTGTGAGTTGAAAAGCTGCATATTCTCAAAATACCAAGGACCAAGAAAAAAGAAATGCTGAAATTCTAAAACAAGAAGAAGAAGAAGGAAAAAAATACTGAACATAACTGTTAGCTCATAAACAACATTTTGTCTCAGAAACTGAAATTCTTTCACCATAGCAATGGTTGCAATGATTTGGAAAGAACATGCTGACCAGCATGAAGAAGGGTACAGGACATTAGAGATACTGTGGGCTGGATGGCCAGCCGCTGCTCGTCACATGTATGGCAGTGTTATAATTTCTGTTTGTTTTAACCAAGAGCTGCTCATCAGATGTATGGCAGTGTTATAATTTCTGTTTGTTTTAACCAAGAGCTGCTCGTCACATGTATGGCAGTGTTATAATTTCTGTTTGTTTTAACCAAGAGCTGCTCGTCACATGTATGGCAGTGTTATAATTTCTGTTTGTTTTAACCAAGAGCTGCTCGTCAGATGTATGGCAGTGTTATAATTTCTGTTTGTTCTAACCAAGAGCTGCTTGTCAGATGTATGGCAGTGTTATAATTTCTGTTTGTTTTAACCAAGAGCTGCTCGTCAGATGTATGGCAGTGTTATAATTTCTGTTTGTTCTAACCAAGAGCTGCTCGTCAGATGTATGGCAGTGTTATAATTTCTGTTTGTTTTAACCAAGAGCTGCTCGTCAGATGTATGGCAGTGTTATAATTTCTGTTTGTTTTAACTAAGAGCTGCTCATCAGATGTATGGCAGTGTTATAATTTCTGTTTGTTCTAACCAAGAGCTGCTTGTCAGATGTATGGCAGTGTTATAATTTCTGTTTGTTTTAACCAAGAGACTTGTTTGATACTAGCCTTCAGATTTGTCGATATTTATTCAGCTGTGTTTAAGCTTTTTTATTTGCAAATAAAATTGTTCCAGCGGTTACCAAAAGCAACTTGTAAAATGTTTTTTCTTTAACATTTGTTATGTGGTTGTTAAGTGTTGTTATATAAAACATTTGCTGTAGTGAATTTTAATGATAAAACATTTGTTAAATGGTGAAATTTAATCATTAAAGTCCAATAACATAGTGAAGATCAAAACCTATTCTTGAACTTGAAGAAAACAAAAATAATGTCCACAGACACACCCAAAAATAAAAATAAATGTTGAAGAAATTGAAAGTGTCACAAACTTTAAATATCTTGGCTCTATAATAAATTCAAAACAATGTTTTCCCGTAATGAATATAAATAATGCCGACACAAACAATTCATTGCACAATTTACTGCCAGGCATATTTTGCTGTTTCTCATCAGGTGCGTTACGACAGAGTTACATCAACATAAAATGAATCACACAAGAAACTGATTAGATCCAACTGAAATGTGAATAGTCTCTTTCGATGCATCGTGGTGTGTTTTGGCCATCGGAAGTTATTTAACTGTAGTCATGTGACTTAACAGGGTAAATGTTCAAAAGAATAGCCGAAGCTTTAACAATTAAAATCAACAACCCCCTCCCTTGTTAGCAGACTGAATTTATAGTGAATCTGAAGTTACCCTGGTAAGTCACATGACTACAGTGAACATCTGGTGGCCAAAACACAGCATGATGCATTGAAAGAGACTATTAACATTTCAGTTGGATTTATTCAGTTTTTTGGGGGATTCATTTCATGTTGATGTAACTCTGTAGTAACGCACCTGGTGAGATACAGCAAAATATGCCTGACAATAAATTGTGCAAACTATAATAAATAACAATGGAGACTGTCTGACAGAAATGAAAAGGAGGATGGCAAAGATTAAACAACATTAAAAATCTAAGGTTAAGCACCAGCAAGGAAATGAAAATTTTAAGAGCATGCATTTTCCCTGTAGCAACAGATTTCAGTTATTGACTATCTCCTAGTCCTTAAGGAAGAATATAGAGGCTTTTGAGCTGAAATTTATAGAAAGATTCTCAGAGTACCATGGACAAAGAAGAGAAGAAAAACAGACATTTTAAAAGATCTGAACATCAAGGAATATTGGCTAATAAACAGCATCTTGTTTCTGAAGCTGAAATATTTTAGTCAAGTGCCATGTCAGACTGGAAAAAATAATAGACAGAAGGCATGGTACCAGGAAGTAGTGGCAGGGGCCGACCAACACGAAGATGGGCAAAGGATATAAGTGACTCCTTAAATCTGAAAGTACATGAGGCGGGAGAGCTGGTGAGAGACCGAGTTTCTTTCAGGCAGACCGTGATGAGAGCGATGTTTTGCAAAAGAGCTGCTGCATGATGATGTTAAATGGTGATTTGTATGTGTCAGTGCCATTTACTGATGAATAGTTGTAGATAGTTACATGGGCCACAGAATGAATCATGAAAAAAAAAAAAGAGAGAAGTAACCACAATATTAAATAAAATCAGATGGTTTCTAGTTATACAGTGAAGTTGATGATATTCAGCTAGGACAAGTAAAAGGTAAAGAACCCTTTTCCACACCTTCAGGCATATAGGGCTAGCCTGTAATTTATAGACCAGTCTGCACTCAGTGGATGGTGTAGTCAACATTGTGCCAGCCACCTTTACTTCCCAGGACTTTATCTGGTACTCATTTGAGGCTGGTTAACCTGGGAGCCATGGTCATTTTTTAAAAAAGCTCAGTTCCGTTGGACCTGAATCTGTGACCTTAGGGTCTCCTTATGTATTGTCTGGAAATACTGGAACAAAAGATCAAAGAGTAAAAAGAGATTTGTGACAGCTCTATGAAAGATAACTATATGATGTTTTTAAGGAAAAGGTGCAGAGTTGCATGATCCCCGATAGCAAACAGGCATCTCCTCCGAACTTCTACCCCCCGCAGTATTGCGGCCTGAAATATCCATTCGGGGCGAAGTCCAATTAAAAATATGCCGGCTCCGTATAACGAAACAAATGCTCTAACAGAGTCTCAGCGATATGTTACTTGCAGACCTGTTTCTTATTGTTTCTGATTACCTGACAATTCTAAGAGACGCACGCAACACTGCAGATGATAGTATCAGACGACGATAATAGCGACCGTTGACACTTTCAATTGTCGAACTGTCTGCTGACGAACAAATCGCGGCAAATCTAGGATCAGCTCGGAAAAACGAAACAAATGCTCTAACAAGCTCTCAGTGTTATGTTACTTGCAGACCTGTTTCTGTGACTATGGCTCACCGCCGAGCGGATAGGGGCTAAACTAGATGGCTGGGACTCACGAGCGGCAGCTACCGAAACTCCTGCAACGTCCTCCGATTGCTTTGCTTGTGAGTTCCAGGCACCTAGTTTAGCCCCCCATCCGCACCGCTCGCAGCGGCGCGTGGGATATGCTCGGTGGTTAATTTAATTGCGTTTTTGCGCATGCCAAGTCTGACATCTACCGCTGCTAAATCCTCAATCGGAAGAACAGTATTGCTAATCTGCGTGGGAGCGCGTGGTCTACCCGCCATATCGCTTTCATCATCTGTAATGTCTCAAAATTGCCAACGGTCGCTTTTATCGTCTGCAATGTTGCGTCTCATGACATTGTAAGGTACTCCTAGTTTTGCCGCAATTTGTTCCTCGGCGGGAACTCCGACAAGTGCGTATTTTTAATTGGACTGCGCCCCGAATGGATATTTCAGGCCGCAGTACTGCGGGGTTAGAAGTTCAGAGGAGAGCCGCAATAAGAAATTCACGTGATTTAGATGGATAATTTGGACACTTGATGTAATATATTAGTTGAGTTTATTTTACTGAAGAGATATGCAAATGCAGTTGCATTGCGCAGACAGGATTTATGTCATGTAGGTATGCAGGAAAAAGAGAGGAGCAAGTCTGTAATTTCTGCTGTTTTCTTATCTTGTCCTCCCATGTCTGCTCACTTCTCATCTTGTCCTCCCATGTCTGCTCACTTCTCATCTTGTCCTCCCATGTCTGCTCACTTCTCATCTTGTCCTCCCATGTCTACTCACTTCTCATCTTGTCCTCTCATGTCTGCTCACTTCTCATCTTGTCCTCTCATGTCTACTCACTTCTCATCTTGTCCTCTCATGTCTGCTCACTTCTCATCTTGTCCTCTCACTGCTCACTTCTCATCTTGTCCTCTCATGTCTACTCACTTCTCATCTTGTCCTCTCATGTCTGCTCACTTCTCATCTTGTCCTCTCATGTCTACTCACTTCTCATCTTGTCCTCCCATGTCTGCTTACTTCTCATCTTGTCCTCCCATGTCTGCTCACTTCTCATCTTGTCCTCCCATGTCTGCTCACTTCTCATCTTGTCCTCTCATGTCTGCTGTTTTCTCATCTTGTCCTCTCATGTCTGCTAATTTCTCATATTGTCCTCTAATGTCTGCTGTTTTCTTATCTTGTCCTCTCATGTCTGCTATTGTCCCAACCTGTCCTTTCATGTCAACAGCAGAAATGAGAGCTCAAGACATAAAATGGCACAACAGGAAAATGAATGAACAAATACGGCGCTGGCATAAAAAGTGTCCTTAACTAACTGACCGAGGTGATGATGATGATGATGATGATAAAGAAACAAGTGCAAATAATCTGTAAATAATCTCAAACACTGAAGTGAAGCAGAATTGTTTAATCTGATTAAATTTGTTAAAAAACAAACGCAAAGTTTAACAAAAGTTTTGATTATAGTTAACATGTTGGTGAGGATATAAAGTCAGTATGTTTTTGTTTACAAACAAACAAGGTAAACAATGGACGTATATACACAACAAAATCAATGACATAAAAATCACCCACAAGGCATACTGGTACTACACAAAAACTGTTGACATTCTACGTAACTGACACCAACTGTTGTTGTCAACTCATTACTGACACATGCACTGTTGTTGGTGCTCAATACATAACTGACACCAACTGTTGTTGTCAACTCATTACTGACACAGACACTGTTGTTGGTGCTCAATTCATGACTGACACAAACTGTTGTTGTCAACTCATTACTGACACATGCACTGTTTTTGGCACTCAATACATGACTGACACAAACTGTTGTTGTCAACTCATTACTGACACATGCACTGTTGTTGGCACTCAATACATGACTGACACCAACTGTTGTTGTCAACTCATTACTGACACAGACACTGTTGTTGGCACTCAATACATGACTGACACAAACTGTTGTTGTCAACTCATTACTGACACAGACACTGTTGTTGGCACTCAATACATGACTGACACAAACTGTTGTTGTCAACTCATTACTGACACATGCACTGTTGTTGACACTCAATACATGACTGACACAAACTTTTGTCAATTCATTACTGACACAGGCACTGTTGTTGGCACTCAATACATGACTGACACAAACTGTTGTCAATTCATTACTGACACAGGCACTGTTGTTGGCACACAATACATGAATGACACAAACTGTTGTTGTCAACTCATTACATAACTGACATGGTGGTAGTATAAGTAACGAGATCTGCTGTAATAGATGCAATTCAGTGCAGACCTGATAAGGAGACCTCCCTGAGGACCCAAGAAATACTTCTTCTTTTAAGAAATTCCTCTCATCCAGACAGCAGTTCAAGCAAGAAACATTGCTGGGGATAAACAAACTGTTCTTCACAACATAAATTTGCTACATCTGAGATCACTTTATGCAGTATCCACTATATAAACAACCTTTTGCACCTTACACAACTACAATTTGTTACATCTTACAGAAATATGAGCTACCTTTTGTATAAGATATAACTATAAATTACCTGTAGTATAAAGGTAATTAAAAAACTTTAAGATATTTTCAGGGGGGATGCGTGGTCTCAAGGCATTTTGTCCACATCAAGTGCTAGAGGTACGGGTTCAATCCCCGGTAAGGGCTGGGATTTTATTTCACGTGGACTTGGACTTCTAGTAATTCCCCCTGGTCTCTGGGTAGTGAGATCAGACGCCCTTGTGCATTGTTGCTGATGTAAAAAAAATCCCTTGGCAGTTTGAAATCGAAAAGAGTAGTCTAACGGCGCTGCCCGGGAAAAATCTGGAGTTTAAAATCTACCCAAATTATTTCAGGATTCTCGCAGGTACTACAGAGCCTGTGCACTGTGCTGAGCTTTTTCAAACTCAGACTTGAGTTAGAAGAAGAACGGAGCACTTATGGGTTACTACCAGTGTGCCATGATGTTGATCCGCTGTTCAAAACCTCAAACATTTGAGATATTTAAAGATCAAGCACAAACATAATCAAAATATCAAGAGGTGATTGTAAGTATCTCTAAATATGCAAGAATGTATGTTATCAGTGGGTTCATTTCCCTGGCATTAGGCCCGGGTCAGCTCACTGCAATTTTGCCGATTTTCACTTAAGTGCACTTATCTGTCACTTAAGAATATGCCAACGGCACACTAATGAATTGGGGGCTGCCGTAATGTAGCAGCTTGCCTGTGGATCGGAAGGTCGTGGGTTCAGGCCTTGATGGAACCAAAAAAAAAAAAAAAGACCGTGGCTCCCAGGTCAACCCAGCATTAACCGGGTAACAGTTAGGATGCTGGGAAGTAAAGGCAGCCAATGTGATGCTGACCACATCGCTCACCAAGTACTGATTGGTCTATAATATATAGGTCTAGCCCTATATGCCTGAAGGCATGGATAAGGGTCCTTTACAAATGTGAATTCTGACTCCAAACAGGTCAAAATGAAATATTACTTTTCATTAGGCCCTCAACCAACTTAAACCATGAGATTATATCCTTACCATCGCATGTAGCTAAACATCACTCTCTAGCTCCCTTTTGCTGGTGTTTACTGGTCTGCCTTTATTCCTTTGATCCAGTTCGTTCCAATGCATAGACATTCTAGTTATACTGTTATCAGGTTTTCTCCATGCCTACCCTGTCCAATGCATACCCCTTCATAACTTCTCCCTTTAATGCAAACTATCTTGTTCCCATCAGCCTATCTTGATACTTATATCATTTATGTCCCTCTTGTGCACATGTACACGCGTACCAATCCATGTGGTATTAAGAAAATCATTTTTTTTACCTGGTGAAAGGGATACAGATTCAGTCTTTAAGCTGATGCTTTACTGCCTCCCCAACAATCATAAACATTCAGTATTTCAGATGATTCTTTACTGTCTCCCCAACAATCATAAAGATTCAGTATTTCAGCTGATTCTCTACTGCCTCCCCAACAATCATAAAGATTCAGTATTTCAGCTGATTCTTTACTGTCTCCCCAACAATCATAAAGATTCAGTATTTCAGCTGATGCTCTACTGCCTCCCCAAACAATCATAAAGATTTAGTATTTCGGCTGATGCTTTACTGTCTCCCCAACAATCATAAAGATTCAGTATTTCAGCTGATTCTTTACTGTCTCCCCAACAATCATAAAGATTCAGTATTTCAGCTGATTCTCTACTGCCTCCCCAAACAATCATGAAGATTCAGTATTTCAGCTGATTCTCTACTGCCTCCCCAAACAATCATGAAGATTCAGTATTTCAGCTGATTCTCTACTGCCTCCCCAAACAATCATAAAGATTCAGTATTTCAGCTGATTCTCTACTACCTCCCCAGCAATAATAAAGATTCAGTATTTCAGTTGATTCTCTACTGTCTCACCAGCAATCACACTAATTCAACATTTCAGCTGATTTTCTACTGCCTCCTCAGCAATCACAAAGATTTAGTATTTCAACTGATTCTCTACTTGCCCCCCCCCCCCTAACAATCATGTCATAAAAGGAATTTCTTATAAGAAGAACCATTTCCTCAGTACCTGGTGAGTTCTCCTTTTCAGATCTGCACTGTATAAGATATGCAGTTGTTGATACAGTAAATGTTAGCATTGCACAAAGTAATACAAGTTAACATTGCACTAACTTTGCATGTTAACAGCATATAAAATTAACTGAAAAAAGCAATACAGAAAAACAAAAACAAGAAGGAACAGTTCATATCAATCTGATAATATACCTGCTAGCACCTTTCAAAAAGTAAAATACAAAATTATTGCAAGAGACATGCAGCCATTTGTTAAAGAAAACCTTATGACTATATAAAATGCATACAAATTCAAAAACAATTGTAAAAATGTGACCCAACAGGGTCATATAGCGCATTAAAAATATAGTTGCCCAAAAAAAAAGTTCTGCCTATGAAGTTAGAAAATTAATAGGCATGAAAGTTGCAATAAAAAGTCAGAATGACTTGGTCAATGTCTGCAGGCAATTGAACCCTCTGTACTTTTTTAATATCCTACCCCAAACAGGGGAAATCCACAGGTCACAGGACAGTCAAATATTTCAGGGGGTCGCAGATAGGCTGCATGCAGTTGTAGGACCTAGGCTGCATGCAGTATGGGTCCTAGGCTGCACTCTCTAGTGGGGCATAGGTGGGTTGGGGTTAGGGCCAGTTCTAGATATTTTAGTGTCATTAAAAGCATCAGAAAGCTAGCAAACCCATTTATGCCATCCTCTAAAACGTTGGACTGTCCTGTAACTTCATTCGGGGTAGGATATTAATAAAGAACCTGGATATCTCTGCCGTAACTGTACATTTTTGTGCATGTTTGTGCACTGACTGAACTCAGGTACGTTTGTGAGATGCTTGTTCTGTGCCTGTTGCTGTCATCTCTCTGCCCTACCAGATAGTAGTGTTACATTGTGATATGGATGGCATGGGAATCGCAGCCCAGCCCATGGTGACTGTGATTGTGACAAGCAAGACCCATGCATGTTAAGAAAAGTTGTGTTCATATGGAGGTATGTTTATCTTCATCATACTAGTGTTTACCATCAGTAAACTACGGTAGAAAGCTCTGGCTCTTCATCCACTTCTGTCCTGTGTCCAGAACTTCAGTTTTGCATGCACATCTGTTTTACATTTCTGGCTTATTTGCTCGTCAGGCAGATGCGCTCCGTCTTTGAAGGAAACACCCTTAATTAATCGCTTTGTGCCACATGCTTAATTCGAGGCCGTGGGTCTATTATCTCCCCCCACCCCTTCAATAATGGGGTCCCAGAACATACACAGGAAGAGACGTTTATGAGACTTTTGTATTGTGTTAAAATTGAGTTTCTCCACTTGACACTTCCATTTGAGGCATAGGTTGAGGATTCCTCTTGTTGCTATTTTTTTTGGGGGGGGGGGGGGGGGGATAGAAACTTGAATTAAAACATCTGGTTGTAATTATGCTTTTTTGTCTTTTCCCTCATTTAACTGTCTAGTTATAGTTTGTGCTTGGTGAATTTATCTAAATGCAAAAGGGATTTTTGTGCATCGATTTTACTTCAAGTTTTTTTATGTGGAGACATCTCTTATGTGTTTATACTGAGGTATGTTTGTGAAGTGTGTGTGTCTGTGTTTTATTTGTACTGTAGTATCTTTCCAGACATCTGTGCTTGTGGTACTGAGCATTATTTGGAATATATTTATATTATGTTTGTACTAAGGTATGTTTATAAGGTGTGTGTGTGCTGTTTGTACTGGATGTTTGTGAGATAACTGTGCTGTTTGTACTGAGATATGTTTGTAAAATATCTGTGCTCTGTTTATACTGAGGTATAAGAAAAAAAAAAAGGGGGGGGGGAGGGGGAGAGAGAGAGAGAAAGAAAGAGAGGAGAGGGGGGAGAGAGCCTTAGTTTTCATAAACAATAAAGAACTTGAGTTCTTTTTTTTTAGAGTAGGGAACTATGTTCTTGAGTACAAAAGAGATTCTTAATTCTTATGTACAGTAGAGAGCCTTTGTTCTCATGTATAGTCCAAAACTTGTTTTTACGTACAAAGGCAAAGCTAACTTCTTATGTACAGAAGGGACTAAGTTTTTAAGTACAAAAGAGCAACTTAGTTCTTATGTACACTAGAGAACCTTAGCTCTTATGTACAGCAGAAAACCTTCTTTCTAACCTATATAAGATAATTTTAGTTCTTAAGTACAGAATGAACCATAGGCACAGATACTGCAGCCTAGCTGTAAACCACAGCACAATGTGCAATTGCCCTTTAAAGGCAAACGCAGAAGTTGATTCCATGTAAACTATTCACTCCGCTTGATAAACTATCGAAGGTAATATATCCTAATACATGCTGACTGGTAAAGACAATAAATAAAAACATGGGGTCTCTTCAAATCCACACTATGGTGGACCCCGTGTGGGGGTTCCTGGGCCCTACTATATGGAAACAAAAAGAATAGACCCACTGCCTACCTAAAAGCATTTTATAAGAGTCGACTAACCGGGAGCTTGCTTCGAAGTGAGAGTGCATCTGCCTGAGAGGCAAGGAACCAACAGTCTGCAAAAAAAAGTGTCAGATCTGTCACACGCAACACTCAAGTTCTGGAATCGGACTGCAGTCCAGAAGTGTGGACAAACAACCAGAACTTTCCACCAGAGTTTAGAGCCAGTGAATGCAAAAAAAAAAAAAAAGAAGACAATGGTGGATTAGTAAATAACCTGCCTTAGCCAGCCTCTCAGGTGAAAGTTACTTGTGTAGCCTTTACAGGACGTTGCAGCTAGTAGCAAGCTGCATCTCTTCTCTTTACTGAAATACCCAGCCCCCATAAACAACAGTGCAACTGGCATCAACTACAACAGATATGGCAGAAACATCAACACTATCATCTACAGCAGCAGCTGCACAAGGAGCGGCCAATGTGGCAAACTGCACCCAGAAGCTGCTGATAAGAAGCTGTTCCCTCCCCTTGTGGACCCATGAGCTGGACATCACAGAAGTACATTGAGGTGTATCTGAAACAATGAAGGAGGAGATAGTACAGGGTAAAAAGGAATGTATAGTGATGTGAGAACTGTGATTTAAAGTTACAGGACATGACAATATAAAAGGGTGATTAGTAAGGATTATCATCACAGCACTCTGGACAGATCCTTTGGTGCTCCGATCTCCTCCTCAAAAGCTCCACAAGTCTTAAAACCACTGATGATACCTGTTGTGTGTTGGCTAATGAAACGCCTTGTCCCCTTAACAAAATGTTCCTTTCTTGCAGCTCCAGGCTGCATCTCCCATGTCCATCAGTCTAGACACGGAAACAAAGTCATGCCCTTCGGCGTGCTCGTCGTTACGGAAAGCGCTTGCACATGGCACTGATAACATCACTTCTGTCCAGTACTGGACCAGCCATAGCAATGGCAGTGTCAGCAAGATAATCTGCATGCTCATTACCCTGAACACACTCATGACATGGCACAAAGATGAGGTCAGGGCAGCGATTTGCAAAGCACTTAGCGTTGCAATCCATTCTTGCCTGATAAAACCAGCTAGGATTTTTAAGCATACTCATCGAGTCACTAAGTATGCACACGTGTGTGAACTCTTGAGTACCAAAAAATGCTAATGCCCTTGTTACAGCTATAATTTCCATTGTAAGGCTACTAGTTGTAACAGCAAAGAAGCCTTTCTTCTCCTTGATGGTTTCCCCCCTTAAGTTTACTGTGAATGTACATGCACTTCGCTTGCCCCGAAAGGTGAGAAAGGTATATAAATGAGCAAGATAAGATAGTGTGGTCTGTGAGTGATGATGTAAAGTTACAGGGCAAGATAAGCAAGGTGATTTGTGAGTGATGATGTAAAGTTACAGGACAAGACAAGGTAGGGTGGTGTGTGAGTGGTGATGTAAAGTTTCAGGTCATGACAAGGTAGGGTGGTGTGTGAGTGGTGATGTAAAGTTACAGGACAAGACAAGGTAGGGTGGTGTGTGAATGACGATGTAGAGTTACAGGACAAGACAAGGTAGGGTGGTGTGTGAATGACAATGTAAAGTTACAGGACAAGAGAAGGTAGGGTGGTGTGTGAATGACAATGTAAAGTTACAGGACATGACAAGGTAGGGTGGTGTGTGAATGACAATGTAAAGTTACAGGACAAGACAAGGTAGGGTGGTGTGTGAATGACAATGTAAAGTTTCAGGACATGACAAGGTAGGGTGGTGTGTGAATGATGATGTAAAGTTACAGGACATGACAAGGTAGGGTGGTGTGTGAATGACGATGTAAAGTTACAGGACATGACAAGGTAGGGTGGTGTGTGAATGATGATGTAAAGTTACAGGACATGACAAGGTAGGGTGGTGGGTGAATGACAATGTAAAGTTACAGGACATGACAAGGTAGGGTGGTGTGTGAATGACGATGTAAAGTTACAGGACATGACAAGGTAGGGTGGTGTGTGAATGACAATGTAAAGTTACAGGACATGACAAGGTAGGGTGGTGTGTGAATGACAATGTAAAGTTACAGGACATGACAAGGTAGGGTGGTGTGTGAATGACAATGTAAAGTTACAGGACAAGACAAGGTAGGGTAGTGTGTGAATGATGATGTAAAGTTCTCTTTCTGTATAATAAATACTGGAAGATCCACCATTCAATGAAGTTATGATGTTTGTTGGTGGCTTATCTATTGGTCTCAAGTGGTTCCCTCTAAGCTCTCAATAACCAGAAAACACCTCTACTTGGATGAGGCGATATCATCATGATAATGATGATGTAAAGTTATGGGACAAGCCAAGGAAAGATGATGTAAAGTTATCGGACAAACCAAGGAAAGATGATGCAAAGTTATGGGACAAGCCAAGGAAAGATGATGTAAAGTTATGGGACAAGCCAAGGAAAGGTGATATGTGAATGATGATGTAAAGATACATGATACTCCAATGCTGGGTGTTGGGACACAACAATGTAGCATGGTGGGACATAACAATATAGATTTGGTGGGATATAACAATTTAGTGTGGTGGGCATAAGCTTTATTTGAGGAAAACATGGAGACATCAACGGTTGAGTGATGTTTTCTTTCAGTATAATCAAGATTAATTCTGATGATGGAAGAAGAATTAGAAGACAAAGACGAAGAAGCAGAGCTGGAGGAGAAGAAGAGAAAGAATAAGAATGGGGAAAAAAGAAGTTGAGGTGAAAGAAGTATTATAAGAAGAAGCAGAGATAGAGGAAAAAATGAGGGGGAGGAGAAAAAAAGAATTGCACTGTAAACATAAGAACATCCAATGTACACATACAAAATAGATAAAACAGACACTGGAAGAAAATAAATCTGCAGGTGCATGGCATGTATAGTGGAAACAGACGGAAAACACATCAAACAGCAACCAGTGACAAATAAGCATGGGAGACAACTTCTCACTGAATGTTTCACGGGAGATAAAATGGATAATTACTTTCAGTTGTCAAAAATAATTGAGTATTTCTGGCAAAGCTTTTTCCTGGGAAAAATATGTGCCGGTAACGATTATTTTTTTTTTACAATGAAGTTTAAAAAAAAAACGCCTTTTACTGCATATCACTGCAAACTGAAAAAAAAAAAAAAAAAACCATGGTTTCTGGTTCTGTATTTCTTACGTATCTGTGTGTGTGTGTGTGTGATGTGCGAATGTTGTATATCCTTAAGTGTATGCATACGTATCTGTGTGTGTGTGTGTGTGATGTGCGAATGTTGCTTATTGGAGTTGTTTCCTTCAAAGTCGCAGTGCATCTGCCTGAGAGCCAAGGAACCAACAGTCTGCATTCAATTAAGTCATATCTGTAAAATGGATGTACATGCAAAACTCAAGTCTGGATCAAGACAGAGGAGTGGAAGAACAACCAGGAGTTTTGCCTAGAGTTTACAGCCGGTGAGCATTAAGAAGAATTTTCCTTCAAGCATGATTAAAAAAAAAAAAAATTTTAAATGCAATGTCTCTTACTGCAGTCGGAATACTTTTATTGAACTGAAAAAAAAATAAAAAATAAAACACAGTTCCCTTTGAAGCTGTATCTTTTGATTATTTTTGTATCTATTAAATCTGCTGTATTTATTTCCTCTAAAAAATGTGGTTCGCAGGCTTTGTTGTGGTTCACAGCTAGGCTAAGATATCTGCTAGTTTCAGCCCAGCACACCCGTTTTCCCCAAACCCTTAATTAGCTGCCTTTTATGACATGCTTGTTATAAGGGCAATAGGTTTATTCCACCAATACCTCCACAATTACATCTTTAAGGTAAGGTACGCGAGCAGCCTTTTCGCCAACAGCTTAGGAGAGTAAAGTAAAAAAAAGTAAAGATCCCTTATTACGCCTGAGGCGCATCGGGCATATGGGCAGAGCGTCCCATATTTTTACAGACCAATCAGCACTCGGTGGGTAATGTGGTCAGCATTACGCCGGCCGTATTTACTTTCCCAGGACATCCATCCTGGTACCCATTTAAGGCTGGGTCGACCTGCGACCTCCCATACCACGATAAAAATCCACGCAGCCCACAGTGGGTTTCGATCGCGGTACGTTGGATTACGAGTCGGACTCGCAACGCCTTAGCCACGGACGCCGCTATATTACTACAAATCTCAGTCTTGAAACAAAGATAAAAACTTGTGACAACCAGTAAACTCGATGGGAAAATAATAAGAAGTTAAACAAAATGAATTCCTAAATAGCCTGGCCACATGGCCTGATAGGCCCAAGAACATTAGCCAGATTGGAGACTCAGGTGATCGTTTAGGGCGACAAACTACGACTCTCTGAGTCTATCAACATGGCACATGAAGACAACAACCTAGGGTGGTTAAGGCCATGGCCATTTCTGAGACACTTTCAGCTGCTGACAACTCTAATTACTGTGTTTGTCGGTTCATAGGGCACTTTTTTGGGTTCCCAAAATAGGCTGCATTTTATATAAAGAAGTAGGCCTACATGTACAGTTATTTATCACAGATGCCCGCGATACGGAAAAATACAGATAGTGGCATTCCTATTTTGCGAGTTTAAAACTCCAAGAGACAAAATATGCAGAAGAACACAGCAACAGGTCAGCAGAATGGCATTTCAGACCTCCACCATCAGGAAAAACCACAAGATTTGTGTGGTCTCAGCGAGATGTTTTGTGCAAAATGAATAACGGAAAACTTGCACAACATGGAAAATGTCCAGAATTAGAGACTTATGTATTGAAATGGGGTAAAACTGAAGTTTGTCCCCCTCCCCCATTTACACACTACCTCACTTCTGATTGGTCGATCTTCAGGTTAGCTCACTTGTGATTGGTCGACCTTGAGCCATGTAACATTGGCAGAAGATTACAGGGTTGTTACGCAATGCCGTTGCTATTGCGTGTTCTATATTTCAGCATGCCAGCGCTTTTAACACTCCAAAAATATTGACAAACTGGGTCTAACACAAAACCCCTTTAGAGAGTGACGAAACCTATGTCACAGGCATTCTCAAGTCTCATTCACGGAATAAAAACGTAAACACAAGACATCCCAGAAAGCGAACAACAGAGCGGCACACCCATAACCTCCAGCAAGGTACACCAGTTGAACAAATTTATCAATGGAACGGGATCTACTTTGTTTGGGAAGACTCATGTTTGTTTAAATTGAAATGGGTGTAGAAATTAAATGTGAGTTTTCCTGGAAGATATTAAAATACATAAAAACCACACTGGCGGAAAAAGTTGAAAGCAAGCGAGTAAGGAGTAAGGATAACATCAAGAGACAGATGAACAGCAGTCTAAGAGTGTACATCCAAGGTTATAGACAAAACATGTTGGAGATCCATTGTAGCCAAACTTCATCTGGAGTTTGAACCTGACTGACTTCCTAAATTATTGTAAAAAGTTGTCAATTAAAATTATAAAAACAAAATTGTTAGAAAATATGGTGAAATTAAACAAATGAGGATGAGCATGCAAAAACCTTCTTACCTTTAAAATAGTGAGCAAGTAACAAATAAACCTGGGCAACTTAAAGAACGGCACAGCATCCCTGGCTTTTCCGTATGGGACTAGAGTTCATTTCTCGGACTATTTCAATAAAAACTTCATTAACGTTATTGGTGCTTTTAGCTGAAGTCTCCAAGAAAGGACACCCCCAATATTGAGCTAAGGAGGCACCTTCTGATGGTGAGACTTCTCGCTGGTTTTCTAAATCCGACTTATTACCCACAAGAATCATGGGTATCCGATCAACACCTTTGACCCGCTGAATCTGATCTTTCATGGTTTTGATATCCTGGTATGTCTGAATACTAGTGATACTATAGACTATCACGAATCCTTGGCTATTCTTGATGTACAAATCTCGCATGGAGGCAAACTGTTCTGTTCCTGCGGTGTCCAGGATTTCTAGAACCGATGGAGCTGAGTCAACCTGAATTTCTTTGCGGTAAAAATCTTCAATTGTTGGGTCATATTTTTCCATGAAAGTTCCGGAAACAAATTTGACGGTGAGAGCACTTTTGCCAACACCCCCGCTGCCCAAGACCACAACTTTATATTCTCTCATTGTTCTAGTTTTCCTCCAAAGTATATAAAGATGGCAGATGACAACACAACTTCAGAACAAACTCATGAAGCACCTACAAGTGGTGTTCCTGTTATGTGACGTGAGCATCATTAAATCTCTTTGCGAATTGTTACATGAAAATATCACAAAGTGACGATGTTAACTCTCTTCCTCTCACAATTATCTTGTCACTTCATCTGATTAGAGAACTGTAGCGATCACTTTCTCAATAAAATATAACATACAAATGTTAATAAGGCAAATGATGTTCCTGCTAGAACACACTCTAGCATAATGGGAGAGTCAGCCAGTCTCTTAGGGATCTGTTACATGAAAATGTCACAAGTGGTAATGTGAACTCTCCTCCGGGTTCTTGTTATTTTCGGTCAATTCATGTCCCTGAATTGTTACACTTTCTTTCTCAGTATAGTAAATTTAAAAAAAGAAATACTGTCACAAAATTAACTTCTTGTTTATTCTCTTGTCCTTTCATTTGTCCATCGAAATGTGACATATCACTTTTTCAATAAAATATAACATGACAAATGTCACAATTAACCTCCTGTTAATTCTTCTGTTGCTTCATCTTCTGCCACTTTATCTGTCCATGAATTGAATCACTTTCTTGAATATTTATGGCAAAAAGATGTTGCTAATTACAACTTCAACTTATTAACTGTCCTTCTGTTGCCTATCTTGTATCACTTCATCTATCCCTAGGGTCTTGACAGCAACCTTCCTGCAAATATACAACCACAGAAAAAGGTAAACTTCTTATTTCTATGATGAATTCAAAAAACTATTTAAGACTTACTTATATAATGCATTAAAAAGAGCAAATAGCAGATCCTTTTGCATCTCCCTCAACATCTGAGAAAGCTAAGCTAAAGAGAGTAAGATAATTATTTTCTTTAAGATAATTACATTGAAATGATTCAATAAATAATTATTATTGTCAAACATCACTGATGTAGAGACTTCTTTGAGGCACCATTCGATTTCTTTATTCAGCGGTCCATTCCAACTTATATTGAGATAATCTTGTACTGTGAGGTGTAGGAGGGTGGACGCTCTCATGGTGGCAAGAGAAGGCGCTTCATGGACACAGTGGGAGCATCACATGAAGCCTTAAGTGTGGACGCTTACACTTGTGTGGTTGCTGCACAGAGCCAGATTATAATATGGCGAACGTAATTCAAAGACAGACAGCTAGCTGCGAGGCCTCCAGAGAAAAAGCAGCTGAGCAGTGCAGGCAGACTAGAAAGAAACGTACAGGTCCCATACCTACTGACACTATTCTCTGCCCTCATTGTCCTGACTCCTCCTGGGCCCGTATTGAGCTTATAAATCACCTCTAGACTCACAGAACTCATCTATGATTTTATGATGAATGAAAGAAAGAGTGGTTCGTTCTCAAATGATGGATGGAGTTAGTGAACAACAAAAACTACATATTCAAAGTATAAAGCCCGGCTCGCTAGCGTAGCTAGTTAAACCCGACATTGTGGACCGGGTGACGAACTACTTGTAGTCCGGGTTCACGCGGGAAAGGGGGAGGGGGGCGTAGGCAGAAAAGTCACATTTCTTCCAGATTTACGGTATCTATCATAAAATCAAGGCCGAAGGGTTGCGAGATCCATAGTATCGAGCTAGGGCCAAAGGGTTAGCAACTGACAACTCGTGGTTTCTGCATATTTAAAAAACAAGTTTAAATAAAATATATAAAATAATTGGGCTCTCCTTTGAATCAACCCCCAAAATGGCGGCATGCCACATTCTGGCCATAAAATATCCAATAATATCCGAACGACGGTGTTCGCGTGTATCTAAAATACGGACTTTCTGCCAAGGAACAAATTGCGGCAAAACTAGGATTACATGACAATCAATATCAACATTTGCACACGGTAGTAGCAGACAATAAATACCGACCGTTGACAACAATTTCGAGCGTTTCTGCAGACGATACTAGCAGATGATTTTAGCAACCGTTGACCAATTTCGAGACATTACAGACGATGAAAGCCGATTAGCAATACTGTGTTTTTCCGATTGGAGGATTTAGCAGCGGTAGATGTCAGACTTGTTGGCATGCGCGAAACGCGATTAAACTCATCGCCGAGCATATCCCCTGCGCAGCTACGCGCGGTGCGGATGGGGGCTAAACTAGGTGCCTGGGACGCACGAGTACAGTAATGGGAGGAAGTTGCAGGAGATGCGGTAGCTGCCGCTCGTGAGTCCCAGCCATCTAGGGGATACTCTCGGCGGTGAGGCACACTTGCAGAAGCAGGTCGGCAAGTAACGTATCGCTGAGACCTTGTCAGAGCATTTGTTTCGTTATCTAGAGCCGGCACATATATTTTTAGGCTCTCCTTGCACCTTTGGACGCAAGCTGGACGGCTTAGGTCGGTTTAGTGGGAGTTCTCTCCCTTGGCCGCATTGAAAACAATGAGCGGGAAAGTCACGAATCAAATGACATACTTACCTATCATCATCCGGGTGCGTGTAGGGTTGCGTACAGATGCGTGTAGGGTTGCGTAGTCATCATACGGTTGCGTCTAGGGTTACCTATCATCATACGGTTGCGTGTAGGGCTGCGTAGGGTGTCTATCACCATCATACGTTTGCGTGTAGGGTTGCGTAGGGTTTGGGTTGGGGTTAGGGATAGGGTTAGGGGTAGGGTTAGAGGTTAGGGTTAGGGTTAGATGTGATAATGGTGACGTAGAACTTCCAAATACTGGGCGACAATCTGATGCTTGTGGGAGTGGCGCCACTGGAAGTGTGTTAAAAATGACGGCAATAGCGCGCGGCTGGTGCCCAATCAATGGCGAATTGTCCGTGTCAGTAGCATCCACTGTCCGTTGACTGTTTGCGTGTGTATATGACTGTGCACGATTATAGGGAACTACGGCGTCAAAATTGTCACATCTAACGCTACACCTAACCTTACCCCTAACCCTACCCGTAACCTTAACCCTACCCCTAACCCTCACCCTAATGCTAACCCTAACCCTATCCCTAACCACGCAAATTTATCGGTCATTAAAGCATACAGATCGGCAAAACACCCCCCCCCCCCCCCCAAAAAAAAAAAACAACCCAGATTTCCCCGCAGCGTCAAAAGACAAACCCAGATCTGGGAGACACAACCAAGCATTGGCAGCCCTGATGTCGACGTCACTGTCTTGTTTGATTCGTGACTTTCCCGATCGTTGTTTTCAATGCGGCTAAGGGAGAGAACTCCCAATAAGCCAAACTAAGCCATCCAGCTTGCGTCCGAGGGTGCAAGGAGAGCCTATTTTTAATAGAACTGACCCGCATTTGGATATTTTTATTAATTGGCAAGAAATTGGCCAATTTAGCTCTCTTTCAAACGCCATCATATTAAAGCCGCCATTTTGGGGGTTGATTCAAAGGAGAGCCAATAATTGTTTTAAACTCTTTTTAATACAATTCAAACAAGTATACTCAGCAAATCAGACAATAATTTCAGATTAGTTCTGAATAGTGGTAGTCAGATTGGTTTTCCAGCTGTCAGTCAAGTAAGCAGAAGAAACAAACAAAATGATAGGTTTTCGTTTTCATTTTCACTGCAGGGTTACCTACTCTTTGTTCATATTAATCATATGCTTGGAGACCTTAGAATCCTTTCCTAAAAAAATATCACAAGCTAAAATGAAGTATAAAATACTAAGCGTCACAATAAAATTTCAAATATGTTTTACTGAAAGTTTAAAATTGTATATCTTATATATCATATAAGACAAATTGTACCGAAAGCATCCAGTGGACTTCGTCAAGACAGTCGGTCTGCCATTGCTGGTGGCCCGATTGTGTTAACGTAACGGTGTCAGGTCATCATTGACATACCCTACAGATATCTCCTAGTTTGAATCATCCTTAAAGTACCTTGTCTGCCGGCATTGTGATCATTTCTCAACACAAACTGCGATCTCAGCATGTATCAGTTCGTGTGTTGACACACTTCTATGTCATGACAAAAGGCTGCCTAGATCTACTCGCGTTGTCTTTATATTTAATTTCTTTCCAAAATCATTTCCAGTCGTCACATGATCCAGTTTCTTTCTTCTCATAATATAACGAGTCAGATATATTTTAATATCTGCCATCACAGAGAAAGGGATCTGTTCCCGTCTGGTAAACGGGATAGTCGTCCTCCATTCACGTGACACTTCCAGTGGCGCCACTCCCACAAGCATCAGATTGTCGCCCAGTATTTGGAAGTTCTACGTCACCATTATCACATCTAACCCTAACCCTAACCTCTAACCCTACCCCTAACCCTATCCCTAACCCCAACCCAAACCCTACGCAACCCTACACGCAAACGTATGATGGTGATAGACACCCTACGCAGCCCTACACGCAACCGTATGATGATAGGTAATGTGGACATGTGAGTCGTGGACTATCTCTCAGTCCTTAAGAAGGAGAATAGGGGCTTTTGAACTGAAATGCTATAGAAAGATTCTCAAAATATCTTGGACAAAGAAGATGAGAAATATTGACATCTTAAAAGATCTGAACATCAAGGAAGATTGGCTAATAAACAACATCCTTTCTCGAAAGCTGAAATATTTTGGTCATATCAAGCGCCACGACGGAAAAAATTATAGCAGAAGGCATGGTACCAGGAAGGAGGGGCAGAGGCCGACCGACACGAAGATGGGCACAGGATATAAGTGACTCCTTGAGTGTGAAAGTTCATAAGGCGGGAGAACTGGCAAGAGACCGAGTTTCTTACAGGCAGACTGTGATGAGAGCGACGTTCTGCAAAGGACCTGCTACATGATGATGACATGGACATCAGAACCATGCAATATCGCCCGATTCCCTGGTAGTGTGTGTGTACGAAATATACTTGCATTGCCGACTCTTACAGATAGGCTTAAAATACGGCAAGCAAAGTCATATCACAGACACGAAGCAGCGCATTCATGACACTCTAGATATGTCCTTTGGGAGCGAGTAAACAGTAAAGGCACAAATAGGTCATTACAGTCTGACGAGAATGGCCAGTGAGGAGTGACCAGGGAATCTGCCCGACGCTCAACATTTAAAGGAAAGGTGAGACTATCAAAACTTGAACTCTGCGCTGACTGCTGAAGGTGGAGATAGAGCGCTTATGGGAATGTCCCGAGTGCTGTGATGTCGATTCTTGATTCAACAATATTCATAACGTAGCTAAATAGTGGTGTTCATTTCCGATTTTTTAAGATAACTTGTCTTCGGACTTTGCCTCTTTCAAAATATCTGGATTACTAATTGTGGCTGTCCATTACATATGAGAATCCTAAAAAAAACCTCACAAAACGAACGTTGATGAGAAAGGCAAAGATTATGTTATATAATCTTGTAAAATGCGCTAGGTTTTAATTAAACACGTTTTTCTTTTTTCGTGATTTCCCAGATGCAAAATCACTGAGTATGATATCAAAATATACGCTGCGTAACATATCACTTTCTAAGCACATAGTGCTAAGTGCTAATGTCATCTCTGTCCATTATGAAACGCAATTTCGTTTTTGTACAGCCCCTCTCCGTCTGTCGTCGGTGGTCCTAACGGTTGAACGGGGTTTCTGGGGCGTATTCCCGGTTGATTCTCATCCGTATAATGGTACTTTGTGTCACCGGGTGTTTATTGCACGTTGTGGGGAACTGGTGAGGTTGAACTTCACTTAAGTGCAGACAATATTTTTTTTTATGAGACATAGTTTATTGTTTAATGGCAAACTACTGGACGTAAATTTGCCTAGAAAAACCACAACAGCCAGAAAGTGCTGGGGTTGGTTCTGCAACGTCCAGTAAAGGAAGTTTATTGTTTACTCTTATTGTTTATTTTTAGGCCTCTGCAGATTGTGAGGCCCTGAGCTGTAGCTTAATAAGCATATACCAAAATCCAGCAGTGCATGATGGCTATATCATCCAGCTGTAACCTGTAGTCCTGTCTCAGTGAGAATGAAAAATGTAGAATTAGGAATTAACATCATAGCACTCGGGACACCCCCATAAGCGCTCCGTCCTCATCTTCAGCAGCAAGCGAAGAGTTCCAATTCCGAAGGTACCAATAAGTAAGTAGAGGACCCTTTTCCACGCGTTTAGATATACTGGGAACATAGGGCTAATCCTATATTTTATAGATCAATCGGCACTTGGTGGATGATGTGGTCAGCATCCCACCGGCCGCCTTTACTTCCCATGATTGCATCTGGTAACCACTCAAGGCTGGGTCGACATAGGAGCCAAGGTAAGTTATGAAAAAAGCGATGGTACCAGCAACTGTCTGATTGTACATCCGTCTCGCCTTCCCTTGAGTGCTGAGCGTCGGCTATTTTTTGGGGGGGGGAGGAGGGGTGGGGGGGGGGAGGAGAGAGAAGATATTTTGCGGAAACATTTCCTAGATTACATACACAACAAGAGAGGTAGCCTGGCTAAACATGGGAGAACAGTGACATGACGGAGTTATTGTTTATAACCACTCTTTTATCTGTCCTTGACTTAGTGTACACCAGGGTTGTACTTAGTGTTACTGTTTCAAGTACCCTTATTATAACATAGAAACTATATAAAACCGAAAGAAAAGTATATAAGCAAGCTTCACAATATAACAAATACAAACAAAACGTGAACGTTGCAGCTATTGAGCCTTCATCAGCACATACAAATGAAACAATACTACTCGAAACACAAAATCATTTAGCTGGTATCTCGAAGCAGCCGGGTCGGTTGTTTCTCAGCAGAATGACTACACGTGTCAGCCGAGGGAATAAATACCCCCTGTAGAGTACCAGGGGCCATAACTGGGGGGTTGGAGATAAAACTGTGAGGGCAGTTCAATCCCCTAGGAGTTTCTACATATTATTACTTATTAAAACATAGGAGGTTAAATTTCCTTTCTAAGATTTGTCCAGTTAGATTTGCATTACAGATGTGGATCGTCGAGTCGCTGTGGTGTCAAACCTTCAGGTAGTAGTAGTACATTTTATCCCACTAGGACATCACACAAGCCATAAGCACCCGGGGATACAAAGTGCCACCATGCGGATGAAGATCACCCGTGGAGAGGTCCCGGAAACCATGTTTAGCCGTTAGGTCATATTTATGACCGGGATTTAATGCGGCCCCTGAAAAACTGCATCTCACAAGGGGATGACGATTGACCTTCAGGTAGCAAACTGGTGGCAAAAATAAGTATCTGCCAAAGGGAGATAATCGTAGTTTACTTGCGTGAGATTGTCTCCCCTGCCGTTGTTAGCTAGCATGTTAGTTCGAAACAACTAAGTTCCCGAAATTCACCGTTTTATAAGTTGAACGGAGTTTCTGGAAAATGCTGCGGTTGAATTCTCACTTCTTTGGGTCAACTGGTGTTCAGTGAAGTTTAACCCCACCAGGTCAGCACCACAAGGGACAAACGTCCTGTGACACAAAGTACCACCATAGGGATGAGATTCCCCCAGTCACAAGTCCCAGAAACTCCATTCAACCGTTAGATTATATCAGGGCCTCCCGACAACAGCCTGGGTGGGGTTTTAAAATAAAAAAAAATTGTGTCCCACATTTTGTCTGTCGACATTAATGAGGGAACTAAGCGAACCCCGTATCCAGATGTAAAAATTATTTTTGAAATGTACATACACGCGTGCATGCATGCATACGTACGTACGTACATACTACTACTACTACTACTACTACTACTACTACTACTACTACTACTACTACTACTACTACTACTACTACTACTACTAATACTATGTTCTTAAGCTTGGATTGAGACGCCGATTCTCATTTTTAATGTTTTTCTAATTTGTGCATTCGCATTCCATGATTCACTACCATACAGCAATATAGGTTCTACATAACATTTTAGTACTCTCTATCGGACATTCAAAGGAAAGGGACCTGTTGCACAAGATGTTCTTCATTCTGTAAAATACAACATTAACCTAGCCTTTTCCGCTCTTAATTTCTGACACACTTCTTCCGTCTGATGTTATGATTGTATCCAGATATTTAAATTTATCGACCTGGATTACCCTTTTACTTTCTATTCTAATATCACACTGTGGTGGTAGTCCATTCTTTGATATAACCATTGCCACCGTTTTCTATATGTTCAAGGACAGACCTCCCCCACCCCCACCCCATTTTTGTGGATTGCCCACGCCAGTCGGCAAGGCACATGATGATGATTGTCGCGCGCCCACGTGGGTAAATCCACTGATATAGTGAGGGTGTGGGTTTGAACCTTAACAATGCCCACCCACGTGAGAAACTGGACTATTATCTAAGCTATGTTGATCCTAGACAGTCCTGGATAGCCAAGAAAACAGCGAGTGGCTCGTTCCATGAAATGAAAGTTGCTGTACTTGTATCCACAGGAGTAGGAGAAGGGATAGATAGATATCTGGATACACCCACTGTGATATAATCCAGGTGCTCAGTTAACCCCTCCGACTGTTCTCCTCTCCTGGCATTGCTTAAAAGCACCCATCAAGTGA
>CAJHNH020008506.1:0-47500 GCA_905116865.2 Candidula unifasciata
GATGTAGTAACGTTTCAAAGGGGTCTCAGTGAACCACATTGTTTAGCAGTTTGACTCTGGCTCCGAAGGTCAGGGATTTGGGTTTGAACTCCATCCCTCTATTTGTAAGAGTAGTAGTGTATGAAGAGGGGGAATGGGGGAGGCTGGCTGTCTCACTGTTGATTATGGAGCTAGGAGATTCTCGCTTGAGAGCGGCTGATACATTGTTTTTTGTGTGGTTTATAACTAGGCTTTCTCAGCTATACCTTTCAGCCCAATTCGCCGATTTTCGCAAACCTCTAATTTAGTGGTCCCCGACCTTTTCAGCCACCCCCCCCCCCTTGCCCCTCCCCTCACATTCTCGAGTAAATCGCAAAACCTTCACGCCACCCCTTTCCCGATTGTAACAAAATGTGATCGATTAAAATGAGAAAGTCAATGGATTCAGCAACAAGTGTAACAGACATTATAGAGATTTGTGTTGGTCACAATGTGTTCTTAATCTATAAATGCCTGTGTTATCATATTAATTAGATTTGTAACTGTAGATACACAAACTGCTTACGAAAACAAACAAATTTTCTTGCTTTTTTTTTTTTTTTTTTCTGTTTTGTAAGTAGTTTTTAAAATATTCTATTGTTATTTATTATTAAACTTTAAAAAAATACAAATGAACTTAATTTCAAAACTGAATAACACCCCCTTAAAAACCTCCTCGCAACACGCCCCCCCCCCCCCCCCCCCCCCAGCCCTTAGGTTGGAGATCACTACTTTAATTAGCCGCATTTAACGAAACGCTTTGCTAGGGAAAGGAGGATGAGCAGTGGGTGTATTCCCCCCCCCCCCCCCCCCTCTTTTTTCCCACGAGATTGAGCAATATTACTGAAGCTTTTATCATCATTAGGACTTGGTTCTTGAGTGGAGGAGAAGGTAAGTAAACAAGAAAGGTCGGTGATACTTGACTGTGGATCTTTGTGCATTTCAGGGTTTAATTTCCAGTCGGGCATGTTGGAGAAAGACCATTCTTGTGGGTCAGTGCTACGAGAGTCACACCGTGCAAACTATTGGAAAGAAGCAGGAGATGCACTGCAGCCAATCTCCCTATACGGAGAGGGCATAATTTAGAGAAAAAAAAATTAATTCAAAGTGTGTAAATGTGCGTTTGTGTTTGCAATTACATTAACAGTTTATTTAATTCACTGTTAGTTCTTATTCACACTCGGTTGCCTACTTAAGTTAGTTTGCGTATTCTTTACAGGACGTTGCAGAACCAGCTCAGGCATTTGTTGGCTGTTGTGGTTTTTCTAGGCAAATCTACGTCCTGTAGTTTGCTATTGCTCGCTGGACGGTCGGCTTCTCAATACCACTGTCGAAACCAACGCAAGGCGCAAGGCCCGCAGCTGGGATTGAACCCAGCTCCCGGCATTACGAAGCTCGTTCGCAACGCCTAAGCCACAGACGCCGACCGCCTACTAAACATTTTCAAAATATTTCCAAAACATTTGACTTGATGGTGTAGAAAAGAAACTTAGAAAGAATTAGAAAGGTTTTTGACTGCCACATTCAGCCTTGGGTGATGGACAGTCAATAATAACAAACAGTGGAAGACAAGAAACAGAAATTAAATAGAAGAACCTCACTTCCATTAGAACATCTCTGGGAATAATAAATATAATTTGTTTCAGTGCTGAAGTCTTGAGGGAAATGTCCCCGAGTCTGCCTATCAGAGCCTGGAATATGGATTAGCCTTCTATTCCTTCTTTTACTTCCGCTATATACAGTGGATCTCAAACTGGTAGATATTGGCACGCCCTACAATCTCATTAGCCTGGTCATGCCTGTTGTCGTTGTCCTTCCTGGCTGCTCCCCAAAGGTTTGATCATCCTGAGATTAGATCAGTCTCATTGTGGATGGCAAGCCAAGAGAGCAAATACCCCATTCAACCCCAAAAGGAAAATAATTAGGACAACAATAACGTCTCTAGCAGTCTGGTGCAGTCCCCGGTTCTGTATGTGTAAGGAGTGTATGCCAATCACCAACATTCAGATTTATATTTCTGGCCAAAAGTCCCCGTTGCATGAAAGATAGGTGAGTGTGTGCGTGTTTGTGTGTGTGTGTGTGTGTGTGTGTGTGTGTGAAAGAGAGAAAGTAGTGTATGTTTATGTGTGAGAGAGAACAAGACAGAAAAGAGGGGGGAAATGGGGGGGGGGGGGGTGTGAGGCAGGGCGTTGTCTCGGTAACCAAGCCTGGACTGGCGGGCTTGGTGTAACACTATCACTGTCCTACAATGGATGTAGTCAATGTGATATTACCTACACTCCTTATGTGGCTGCAATTCTGTTCCACGGAAGTGTCTCGCACCATTCCCATTTCTCATAGCGTTGTGACTATGTCAGACATCTTTGTTGCCCACATCCCTTGGTTTGAACCTCGCTGTGGCTTAGTGAACGTCTTTAACAATATGACGACTCTCCAGTATGAGGGCTAGATTTCTACAGTGGACGGATTATTTTTTAAACAAATGTTTACAGTTTTATGACAGGGGTACAAGAATCGCACAGTGGAAGAGATGAGAGCTTTACCACTTAATGTTCCAAAAAGACAGCAGTTAGTCACTGTAGCCAACCTTCATTGTGGAGACGACACACTTTACTGTTGATTAGTTGTGCACACTCCCCTACCGCAGCAGTTGCTGGCACGTCTGTCTGCCGGCGCCAGGTGCATGGGTAAGAATCCTCTTTCATTTAAAAATTGACCTTAGCTGCCAGGTTCACCCACTCTAAAACTGTTACGGGGAAGTATCTTGGAAAGTGAAGACGACGTTACTGACCACACTACCAATCGAGTGTCAATAGTTTATAAAAATAGGGCACAAGCATCATATATCCTCATGGGTTGATAGGCTCTTTTACTTCCCTTACCGAGTTTTCAATGTGCATGACACACCAATGTTTCTGATACATTGTGAGCCCTCTCCACATTTAAGCGTGCCGTAGGTGAACCTGCTGCTGCCTTTTGGAAAATTAAGTAGCAGAACCCCATCTCTTCCACGGTGTGATTTTGGTACAGCTGCGCAAATATCACCAGGAAGGTTTCTGTATTGTATGGTGAAATAACATACTAATGTACGTACCCGTTTCACCTATGTTAAAGAAAATGAGAATGTGTGTTACTAAACGTAGGTATAGCAATGGATTGTTTTGTTTCGTTTATTTTGCTATACATTTTCGTCGGTATCTATAGACGCGATTGCGACCCGAAAATCTGAAAACCAATTGTCTGTTATTCAGAAATTATTTTTCTGTGCTCTTTACGTGAAAGATAAAATCGGAAAAGTTATTAGAAGTTATTGGAGAGATGCCAGGCTTTGACCTGAGATGGTTTTGACGCGTATAAAATAAATCGATTTTTTTTTTGGCAGCACGCAGTGAATAACGGTAAGTAATTTCGTAAATATCTTTTTAATTAGCTAGATTACCGCAAAGTATGTTGTATTTTTGAATTCTGCGTTAATTTTTATATAAGTGTGGGAAATTTTTCACAAGATTGGCAATACAGCTCATGTTTAAAAAATTGTGTTTAGTGGCATCACTGTTTTTGGCTTTAAAAAATCTTATAACGGTAAGTAATTTCATAAATATTGTTTTAATTAGCCAGATTACCCGTAATGTGTGTGTTTTTGTATTTTTGAATTTGCGTTTAATTTTTATATAAGTATGGGAAATTTCACAAAGATTGGCAATACAGCACATGTTTAAAAAAATTGTTTAGTGGCATCACTGTTTTGGCTTTGAATTCAATATGTTTGCACTAGGAGACCGTTTTTCCCGCTTTATAATTAACTTAAAATAATTATTAAATTAGCTAACGTTATTTTAATCATTTAAAAAAAAATCCACAACCATTGTAGCATTTGTTCATGCATCTGTCATTATTTAGAGCCCTTCGCATTCTCTGTTGGATATTTTTTTTTTCTCTTGCCTGATCACCCTCAAATCCCAATAATTAATTTGGGCCATCATTGCGCATTTTCTAAGATTATTCTTTAGTAATTAACTTCAGATACTTAGTAAATTAATAATGTTAAGTGAGTTACTTTTTAAACATCTACCACTCTTGTAGCATTTTTTAATGCGTCTGTTATTATTTAGAATCCACGGAATCTTCAGTCGGAATTGGTAAATCTAAGTGGTCGAGAAACAACAGCAGCGCTGACAGCGTTCCCTTTCATCAGGCCTGCCAGTACTTGGGCTTTCCCCCAAGAACTGGGTTTTTATACGACACCTTGGGTTAAGATTTTGGAATCTTTTTTTTTTTTTTTTTTTAAACATATATATCCTTATATAAAAGTGGGTAAATGTTTCATTTCGTAATTATAAAATTAACTATAAATTATGTACTATTTGTCAATTTTGTTTTTCTTATATATTGCTTGGGTTTTTGGTAAGCTGTCACATACCGTTCGTGTCGCGTGCCTGATTTAAGGATTTCTCCTTAAGAACCAACAGAACTCTGAAATAAAATAATGTTGAGGCGTCGGCTCGCATTGGTCTAAGGGATATCCCGTGGCCAATATACGCTCAACTTATTTTAGGAGTAGGGCAACTTAAGTTCTGGCACTACAGAATATCTACTAATCCTAATCGCAACTTGGCTGGACACCCCCACTATTATAACAAGAAAGCCCCCAGGCTATGATAGTATACTATCACAGCCATGTTAACACAGATTAAACTTACTAATCACACAAACATAAAAGCTAGACAGTTTGAACAGTGAATGATGGACACTCAAGTCAATAATGAAACTTTCTGAACATGTAATAAATGCAACACATACATTATATAAGAATCAGCAAAGAACTTCAAGAACCCAGAGTGATAGGAAGGACAAAAACTTCAAAACAGATCTGACTGAATGTGTAAGAGATTCCCAAGGTCCGCCTAGATCATCATAATGATCATGTGGACGATTAACAGTGAAGCCCGGCAATAAACCAATTGACCACACTTATCTGAATCCCTGGTTTCTTGAACTTGCTGAATATTCAGTCACTGTGTTGTTACGTTGAAGACAGTCCCACACTAGACACTCAAACACTGGTGATACACCCAAGCTCCTGGAGAGGATCTCGGGTACCAAGTCAATCAAAAATGATGGTGAAGGTACAACACCCATTATGTAGTCCATAGACCAACTGGAGGATTTCCCTAATGGATGACAAAAGTTAGGTTTACAATTGGATGCCCACCACTGGCTTGGACATTGGTGACTTCCTTGTAGGTGTTTTTGTGGACTGCTGATTCACTGCCTGGCCTCCAAGGAGATACCATCCTGTATCAAGAAGGAACTCAGAATTAGCAGTCATCCCAGGGGTTACATGTCAAGCTCAGTTTATTAACATCCACATTAGTAATCATTCAGAGGAGAGTTTTCAGGATAATGAGACAGTATAAGTCTCTAAATATCATCTCTGTTGTTCAGTCAGTAACAGGGACAAGAGACGAGTAGCAGAGTAGAGACAGATAGACTCTATCAAACATAGAATATCAACTCTCCTCGCCCACCCCTGCACTTGTAGATGTACATCCCATCTCTCTCTCTCACACATATATATTTTATACCTCCACATTCTGCCCACTGCACACCCAGTGTTGTTGTGCTAAAAAAAAAAAAAAAATCTAACGTCACAGTGCCTAGCTGGCTGAAGTGTGACCCAGTTAAATATGTCCACTATTTGACACAAACTCTGTCGGCTGGTTAGAGAATAATTAACTTGCTGAGTTTAATATATTTATAATGGTGTGGGTCAGGTAGGGCACAAACTATTAGCCTGCGAAGGGAAAGGTTTGATTTCAGGGGCTTGAGTGTCTGGACACCAAGAACGGCCTAGTTCTGTGCGGTCACACAGCTGAATCTTTCCTCCCTGCAGCAGCGGCTAACTTTATAGAGACATATATCATGGTACTTGTAAACTATAATCAACTTACCCAAGCTTAGGAATCCTTCAAAGATTAAACTGGTATTTTGAATGCGCCAAGATTTAATCAGAGAGGTGACATACTTCTGCACACCTAGGAAGTCAGGCAAAGAATGACCCAGCCTAATCTCGCTTTGCGTCTCTATAAAAAAAAATGTCCCGTACAAGTACACCAAGGAGTAAAAAGGTTTCCAGGAATTCGGAATATTACTCCAGAAAATATATATCCCACAGTTGCAAGCTTGAAAATGTAGACTTTTCAAAACAACTAGAGGGTATAGAAATATCTATTCCACCAGATAGAGGTATATATCAAAATAATTGATTATATACCCACCGGACGGGTTTTAATTTGAAATGTGACCTGCCCGCTAGGGGCGTCAACGTCACAACGAGTCTACTGTGCAGGGTTTAGTTGATTCACCTCTTGACATAAGCTTAGCTTCAGGTTTGACAAAAATCCCATTGGCAACCCTCCCATGCTTGGCTGTCCGCGTGTGGCTGCTATAGATCTATTTCTTACATTCAATGCTGGGTGGACATGGGAGCCATGGTCATTTTTGAAAGAAAAGTAAATCCGACCTGACCTGATTCCCAGAAATGAACACACCTGCTGTGTTTGCCCTGTTGTTAACACTGTCACCGACCTATTATGAAAACGGCGTGTACTACCAGTGGGCTCATGTTTTCTTCTACCATATAGAACGGAGAGTTGGGGAAGGGGCAGTAGAAGATTGAGAGAAAGTTGAGAAAGAGAGGGAGCAGGAGGAGGAGAGAGGAATTTTTAAAAAAAGAGACTAAGAAAAGAAAGTCGACACTGAGACATGGGGAAAAAGAAAGAAGAGGAAAAAGAAAGAAAGAAGAGGAGAGATACCAGGGAAAGAAGGTAGCAGGAAGGGGATGCGGCCATCCCGGTATCATCACTGTGGGGGGGGGGGAACAACCACCCCAGGTGTCATTACTGTGCGGAGAAAGACCACCCCGGGTGACATCGCTGTTGCAAAAGGGGGAGGGGGGTTTCCGGTATTTGTTAATTAGGTCACGTCAACTGACATTGGCACATTTATATGATCTTTATGTTGTCCTTGCCAGGACACACAATATGATATGTTTTAAGCCAGGCTCGCTGGCAGACAACTGTAAATGTATAAGGTTTTAGATGAAAAATAAATCAGCCTGCAGACATTTTCCTATGTTAAATAGGCGCATATCGTAGTGTATATAATTGAGACATGCATAAACGGTTAGGTCTCACTGTCCCGATTCTAGCAATATATGGTTGCTAAGGGATTCGTTCAAAAACAAAAATGTTATGGCCGTAAAATGCAAACATTGAGTCATTTCATCTCACTGGGTCGCAGCCGGAAGCCATGTTTCATGGATTTCCACTACAATTTTTCTGTCGTGGTGTCCGCCACTAAAATGTTGATATCTCCGCTTAGAATCGACTTACAGGCTTAAATAAGGTACCATTGGATTTGTAATTTTAATTTTCATCTAGCTGTTACAATTTCGTAAGTAAAAACACAAAAAATAAAACTTCACTACCATCCCTACTAAACGTTATGTATTTTTTAGTTTCTGTATTTCACAAATGGGAATCCCTGACCTAAATATAAAATGTCAAGGTCGCGAGATCAATGACGTAATTGTAAGTGGAGAACGTGTCATCTGACGGGTGGTTGCTAGTGAAACTTGAGACTGGAAGTTAAGGGGGGTCAGTTAACAGTGACGCAGTAGTTAGACCAATAACTATTGCAGCTGTCTGGGTTTAAACCCTGGTATTGTTTTGTTTTGACCACTAAGGCTTTGAGTCAGGCCAAGTTTCACAAAACTGGTATTGGAGATTTGTGGAACATGCGGAACACTGTGAAGAAAAGAGCGGCAAGAACTGGTACTTCTTTTCTCGTAAACGGGCTCTAATCTTCAGCAGAAAGTTCTGGTCGCTCGTCTGCTTCTAGACTTTGGTCTTTTTTTTTAGGCGACCACAAATGACGTCACGGGACAACCCAATATTCTAGAGGGTGGTACGACTGGTTTTCCCGTGTTTTCTGTGCCTTCATACGTTTCTTTCGGGGCTGAGGTTTTCGCACGGTTTTTTTTTCTCCGGCGTCGGCGTCTCTCCAGCGGTGTGTTATTAATCTTCGCCATGAATTTCCCAGAATTAGCAGCATCGGTACACAAGTAGAGCAGCTTTCCTACAAGATCATGGCATTTTACATCACCAGAACAATAGTATGTTAGTTAACTTTGCTGCCGCCGCACCAGTTGCCTCATTCCAACATCTCTCCAGATCTACTAACGAATAAAACTGTTCTTCTTCTTCTTCTTTGATCCTTCTGTCAGAAAACTTATATCAGGAGGCCGGTAGCCTTTATGAAAGCTATCGTGCAATCTATATCCTCTCGTGTACCTTACAGTTTTGTCCTCAATGTGGTTGGAACAGGCCAGATTGCGTCTCTGTTGTCAGCATACAGTTGACAGTGTTGGAGCACATGCTCAGCATTTTCGGGTGCCACGCTGCAGGGAAACATCTCCGTATTTCCTACACCGAAAGATTTGAACATATGTTGACGAAATCTGTCGTGCCCAGTCCTTAGTCTGAATATAATACACTGTCCCTCTCTAGAGAGGCGATGAAGTGAGTCGGGGAGAAAATCTGGTGTGGGTATCCAGCCACCTTTCTTGGATACTAGATTGTATTAATGGTTTCATCTCTTGGTGGGTTAAGTCACTATTTGGTTGTACCATGTCACTGCCGCTTCTGGCCAATCTGTCCGCTATTTCATTGCCTTCAAAGCCACAGTGACCCGGAATCCACTGAAGTACAGATTCTTCTACTGAAGAGCCTACGTAAATCAGCTGTTGCGTCAAGTCTACGAACTGAGTGTCTTTTGGGTTAACAGTTGCTTGTAGAACTGACATAGCATCAGTCAGAAAGACCACTCTGCTATATTTGTTGTGCTGTTGTCAATTCAAGAAAGAACATGCCGCTAGAAGTGCTTCTGCCTCTGCTCTGTAATTAGAGGAATATGAACCTGTTGGTACAGCCTGGTTGATTTTTAAACCATTTGGGCATTCTATGTATATTCCTCCTCCTCCGTCTCTTACTGCTCTCTTGGCTGAACCATCTGTATACACTCGAATCCAACTCTGGTGTGGATAAAATCTATTGATCTCTCCTTCTGTAGTTGATTTCATATCAGTGCTGCTCATTGGTGATTTGGAGAAGATCCCTGTTACAGTGGTTCTGACTGTTGGTAGGTGTCATAGCACTGTGGGACAGAGTATAGACAATACGTCGTGTAACAACATGTTGGTGTTTGACGGACCAAAAATGTGCACCAGCGCTCAGCCAGTTGATTTGATGATACGGGGAAAACCCGGGATGCGTGAACACTGGTGCAACGTACACGTTTGAACCGGAGCTGAACGGGGAAGAGAGAAAAAGGGACGGCGAGAATGAGGACATTTTGAGAGACGCGATTGTATTTTTTTGTTAGGAATTGACAGATAGGTTGTGTAGTGTTAACGCTGTCGTCGTATGTGTTGGTTAGCTGTTGTTATTCCTCGTGTGCTGATAGTATGCTAAGACAGTTGTGTTGGGGTTGTACCATGTTTAGGTAGGTGTTCTTGTCCCTGGATTTTTGTGGGTTTTCTATCTGCGTCTTGTGCTGTCGTTGACATTGTCCGCTAATACTTGAACCACTCACCCTGCGTGTGCCACTGAGTCTCGCATGGCGAAGATCGTAGCCTAGTTGGCGCTGCACTACGGGAGGTGGAATCGTGTCCTCTGGTATATCCATGGGAATGGCCCGGGATGGATAGGTAAATATAACTGCTGCCACTGCCCGGGGATTTCGGATGAGGGACTGTCCATAACTGTGGAGGTTGTTTTTAGGTTATATTGTTCTTTGGCCATTAAAGATGATGTGTGCGCTTCATTTGTGTATGTGTTGAGTGTGTTTTGGTATAGTTTGTCTGTCACAGGGCCGTACAGCGAGCCCTAGTTCAATAATATAGATATCAGGTCCTTGACAGTAGGCTAACCCTAAGCCAAGACTGTTCTGATTGTGAGACATTTTAACGACCACAAAACATCTAGAACTGGCCCTAACTACAACCCACCTACGTCCCACAAGGGTGCAGCCTAGGTCCCACGACTGCATACAGCCTAGGTCCTACGACAGCAAATGAAATGCCAAATTACAAAACTATACACGTAATCTATCGCCCCCTAAAATATTGCACTGTTCCGTGACCTGTGGATTTCACCTGTTTTCGGTCGCCTAAAAATAAAGAACCAACTCGAGTTTTGCATCAGTTTTACAAATCTAGCTTTTATGTATGCAGACTGTTGGTTTTTCGCCTCTCAGGAAGACACACTGCATACCCTTGTGGTCTCCGAAAACGATTACTCACTATTTTCTGACATAGAATTTGTCATTAATTCAAACGTCATAGAAAAGGAATACGTGGTATCGGGAAAGAGAGGCAGGTGTCGACCAGCAGGAAAGTGGTTGCAAGACAGGATGCACCTAAACGAATAATGTGCACATGGCCCGGTTGAAGCTAAGTTTCTTTCAGGCGCTATGATGACGTCGACAGTGTGTAAAGGATCAGCTATATATTGATGATGATGATAGTGATGTTGATGATGATGATGATGACGTGATGATGAGGAGGAGGTGGATGATGATTGCGATGACTAAAATATGTAAAGGACATACATGTTATACTCTAGTGGAAGTAGTAGTCGCGGGACTGCCAAAACACAATAAAACAAATTTTAGCTTTGTGCACTAAAAGAGAAGTCGGCTCTGTGGCTAAGTCGATGCGAACGCTTCGTAATGCCGGGATGCCCGGTTCGATCCCAGCTGCAGGCTATGCGCCTTGCGTTGGTTTCGACAGTGTTATCAAGAAAGCCGACCGTCCAGAGGCAATGGCGAACTATTGGACGTAAATGTGCCTTAAAAAAAAACCACACAACAGCCAGGGGCTGTTGGGGTTGGTTCTGCAACGTCCTGTAAAGGATACCCAACTAACCAGCACTGAAAGAGAGTATAATCGTCAAGAAAAAGTTATTCAAGTATAAATATTAAATCACAAAAGCAGCGTAGACATAGATACAGAGAAATCAAAAACTAATTATTCCTGTAGGCGCCTTGAGCAGCAGAGTGCACAAAAGCCTTTCATGGTGTGGCTGTTATGAATGCCATAACTATAACCTCCTTTGAGGTTAAACAAGGGCATGTAGGATGTGTCATATTAGACTGACATCTAGGTTGGGTCTCTTCTAGTGGTAGCGTGTCTAACCTTGACCTAGCAGCCAGCAGGGAGAACAAAGTCGAACAAACAATTCTTTCATTAAAAGTAGTGAATGCAACTTACAGCCGAGGGATCCGTGCGAACAGAGAACACAGTGTAGGTCTTGTCTGTGAGCCTCAAACATCAGCATTTGGCTGGTTTATCTTCCATTATCAAGTCAAATAACTGACCCCCTTCTGCTACTATGGTATATGGTGCTAGCTACATATTGTCAAAGATAAATGGTTGCTCTAATAGCCATTACCCCGGCATCGATACTTTAGAGAACACTTCCGGTTCCCCAGTTGAATGTGTGGATCGACCTGGGAACCAAGGTAAATGTCATAATCAGTCTTAGCTTTAGTCTAGGTTTCAACTTCACCACATACTTGCTCCGTACATGTGCTAGTGAAAATGTGCCATTTGAAAAACTGGTGAACAAACGAACAATTAGGTCCAGAGCAATCCAGAAATATGCGCACGCAGCGAATGCATATTGCTAGGGGCGTTAAAGCCAACAATCACTACAAGAAATGCAGTTTGTCTGATGGCAGTAGGTGGACAAGATAAGCTAGCTATGCACACGTACAATTATTACATTAGGTATTTCACTAGCCCATGCGTAAACTGGCTACCTGCCAAATTGAATGCCACGACTAAACCACTGCACAAATGAAAAGCATTCTACATTAAAAAAATATTAAAAAAAAAAAAACACAGCTCTCAGTGTTGCATTAAGCACTAAACTCTGTAGCTCAGGCAGCGTAACCGTAGACTTCCCTCCATATGTGGAAACTGCAATAGCAAAGTGTTGTCGGAAGGGAACAAAATAACTTCGACGCCAAACATTCTTCTATGTCAAGTCCTCCCCATAAGACGTTAACTTTTGTCATAATGACCCGGAGGCCACTTTTTATTAGGGAAGGCAAGCTAAAATTGGTTCTTTGAATCCGTCAAATTTTCTCAATCACTCAGGGTCCTTCTTCACAGTAAAGGTCGCCTGGAATTATCTCCACCACCCTGTCTCTCGCCACGGCTGTACCAGAGTTGCCACTTTGGATGTTTTACATCAGATTTAGATGTTTTCCCTTGCATTTAGATGGTATTTTTTACGTTTAGAGGGTAGATGTTTTTCTAGATGTTTTCATTTGGAGTTAGATATTTTATAGATTTTTTTCTTTCAGTGTCAGTTTAATAATTACTGTGTAAAATATTTACTACAATATTTTTGTTTTGGTCTGGCACGTACAATGTGACAATTGCGATTACTTAAACTTTGAACTTTCACTAGGGTCAACGCTCACTGTGTTGACTTTGTGTTTCATTTTCATTTTATTTTTAAAAAATAATTGCTGACCTTTATATGTGGCTTTCACTTTGAAAAAACCTTCCAACATGTCAAAAGTAAAGTATAAGTAAACATTTCGGAAAGAGTGGCTGCATGATGACAAAATTAAAGACTGGGTGATAGCAGTTCCTGGGGATGTGACCAAGGCTCGTTGTAAGTACTGCAAGTGTGAAATTAAAGCGAAAATACAAGATTTAAAGAGTCATACAGAGACTAAAAAGCATAAAACTGCAGTTCCATTCAGAGATATTACACAGCTGACAACTGTTTTCCGAACTACACTGATAAATGAATCATCAAAAGTTAAAGGATCGGACGCAATGTTTTTAAGTTCTTAAGACCTGATTGTGTATTTTAAAAAATTGGAACAGCTAAAGCACACCAGAGTCATTTTGGATCTGAAGCTTCAACTTCATCATCCAAGCTACGTTTATACTGTGGTTCTTGTGAAGCAGACATAAGTGAAGATGAGGAGATGATTCTAAATTATAAGTCATATCAATAGCTATACCACCCGACACTTCGATGAGGTACAAGGTGGAAGAGAAGAAGGTCAATAGCTATGTAATTTGTTACTCTTTCCATTTGGATGTCTTTTATAGATGTTTTTTACTCAAATTTAGATGTTTTTAGATATTTGTCAAAGAAAAGTGGCAACACAGGGCTGTACCCTCTCAAAGACTGCATTGCGATTAATCTATTGATGCTACCACCGTGTGTATAGCTGTCTGCCTCTTGCTCGTTTACCTTTAGCTTATCCTTCCAGTATGGTTTTTATAAGAGTTATGCCTTCTAATGTGATCAATGTATATGTCACATCTTTTTTTTTTTTATAATCCGCTACATAACTCTCTTTTCATTCCCAGTCTGTCCCAAACTATTGTATTTGATCGTTTTTGTTTCAGTGCGATACGCCTTACTTTTCTTAATATAATTTCCAGGACCGTAGTTGAATGTTCATTAGTTTGTTTAAAGTTCATGCACCATACAGTAGCTGTGGAAATATATCACATTTGACAATTCTCATTTTAAATGCACTTTTCTGGCTAAATGCACTTCTCTGGCTAGATGCATATACGTCAAAAGCTAATAACATTATCTGTTACTCGCATAATCACACACTGCATATTTAGTATAGCGTGCGCACAACTGACATTGTTCTCTTTAACCACTAAACTCAATCAAGTCCGCGACCCAGCGGCGCTCGCCAACGTCTCGTCTTACATCATCACCCAGACACAGCGCTGTAGCTAGCCCAATCTCGTGTCACAGCCAGCGAGTCTCTGGGCCGACCTTGAAGTCTTATAGCGTCTAATAAACTTTGTATTGATGAAGTCAGTCAGCTGGTCGCTAACAGCATCAAAGTCCTCGTCAGTGTGGCTGACAGTGTTGCGGACGGAGTGGCATGACACATCCCCAATGGAAGAGAACGTGACATCTGTTATTCTGTTTCGAGAGTTACTTTGTGAGTAATGTTTTAGGGCTATGTTAGGTTTGAGCTTTTTATGTGAACTCTTTCTGTAGCAAGTAATTCACCTATCATTTATCCGTGAGTCTGGTCTACATGCTACTTAAACCGATTCTATAACAATTTATTTCGTTATCTCATGCATTCTATCGAGTTTTTAATTCTCATTCAAAATAGTCACGCCCGTTATTAGTTCAAAGTGATAAATATTTCAGATGTAAGAGATTGTGGTTCCCAATGAGTTTAGACAAACATACACCGTGTCTACAGGCAGACCTGGTTTTATGGGTACATGTGGCTGTGCGCATTAAACTTTATGTAATAATTGTTTGTTTTAATTTTTAAAAATTTCATTTACGATTTACTATAGTATGCATTTTCACTGTTTATAATAATACAGCTGTAGTAATTTTTGCTGTTTGAATGGGGGTTGGGGGAAATGCGGAAAGGGGGGGGGGGGGGTACATATTTGAAGTAGATGGAACCCTTGTATGTGAAGGACGGTGAAACCCCATCATTGCTATCTAAGACATCTAGCAGCATTTAGTTAATACAGAAGTAAATAAAGTGACTTGACAATGACAAATACAGTACATTTACATATTTTCCGTTGACAGGGACAGTGAGGGATCGAGAAGCCATGTAAAAATGCCCAGTCTGCCCCAATCTATTGTATCCACTATTCTATCAGCCTTAAACAATTGTTACTTACGAACTTCTACACACAAAAGTGTTTAAGACCGCTGAGCTCTCACACTCTTTGCTTATGCAACACATTGTGTTTCTGTCAGAGGTTGTGAGGGGGTGGGGGGGGGGGGGATATAAATACTGGCAGAATAGAAACAGGTATTTTTTTTCTTGGTGCTGAATGGGTTAACAGCAACAAATACGCATGGATAAAGGAGTTGAACAAAAACACTTTGGGGCGAAATAAATTTAATTAATAATTCAGATACATAGGGTTAATGTAACTTGTAGGATAGAAGACATCATCGAAAATATCGTATTAAGTTGAGATGACCAAGAGTCGCATGGTAAATTGTTTGGGACTGAAAGGGTGTATGCTTGAAACATGTCACCTGATATAGTTATATCAGGTGATATATCACACACATATGATATATCACACACCTGCCGAATATATTTTTCAGGATGGATGTCAGGTTTCTCAACCTAGCGGTTTCAGAAACCTGTCCGGAAACAAAACAACGTTTACTTTTCTGTGAAATACGGAAATATCACCAAACTAAACATGTTAACCTATATCTGTGTCACTGACACCAGACTGTGGTTGTCATGTTCTTTCTTTTAATATGGCTTCACTCACGCTCAGATCACACGTTGAGAGCCCTGAATCACAAGACGAGTGATATTTCCGACTTTACTGCAGCTGGCTTTATCTCATACAACTTGGGCTTTCTGCACAGAATGACTAGTTACCTTGCGAGAACGTCGCAAGAAGCACCAACTTAGGCTTCGATCCCACAGCTCGCGGATGTAGACCAGACCGATCGCAACTGTTGACTAGACACATGGCAGATGTAGACCGGGCAGATCGCAAGTGTTGATTAGACAGACGCAAATGTAAACTAGACAGATGGCAGATGTAGACCGGGCAGATCGCAAGCGCTGACTAGATAGATCGTACATGTAGACTAGACAGATCGCAGTTGTAGACCAGGCAGGTCGCAGCTGTTGACTAGATAGATAGCACATGTAGACTAGACAGATCGCAGATGTAGATCAGGCAAGTCGCAGCTGTTGACTAGATAGATAGCACATGTAGACTAGACAGATCGCAGATGTAGACCAGGCAGGTCGCAGCTGTTGACTAGGCAGATGGCAGATGTAGACCGGGCAGATCGCAAGTGTTGATTAGACAGACGCAAATGTAAACTAGACAGATGGCAGATGTAGACCGGGCAGATCGCAAGCGCTGACTAGATAGATAGCACATGTAGACTAGACAGATCGCAGTTGTAGACCAGGCAGGTCGCAGGTGTAGACCAAGCTGATCCCATATGTAGACTATGCAGATCGCACACGTAGACTAGACCAGTGTTTCTCAACATATTGACACTTGAGGCCCACTTGACTAGGAAAAAAAAATCCGTCTATCCTACATCGTTACATAATTGGTTAGCGGCCAAAAGGGATATTTGCGCGGTGCCCACTGGTTGAAGAACTCTGACTAGACATATCGTAGATACAGACTAGACATATCGCTGATATAGGTTAGACATGTAGACTAAACAGATGGCAGAGGAAGACTAGACAGCTCATAAATGTAGACTAAACAGATGGTAGAAGAAGACTAGAGAGCTTGCAGATGAAGACTAAACAGATAGCAGAAGTTGACTACACAGCTCGCAAGTGTAGACTAAAACAGATGGCAGAAGTTGACTGCACAGCTCGCGGGTGTAGACTTAAACAGATGGCATAAGTTGACTACACAGCTCGCGGGTGTAGACTAAAACAGATGGCAGAAGTTGACTGCACAGCTCGCGGGTGTAGACTAAAACAGATGGCAGAAGTTGACTACACAGCTCGCAAGTGTAGACTAAAACAGATGGCAGAAGTTGACTGCACAGCTCGCGGGTGTAGACTTTAACAGATGGCATAAGTTGACTACACAGCTCGCGGGTGTAGACTAAAACAGATGGCAGAAGTTAACTACACAGCTCGCGGGTGTAGACTAAAACAGATGGCAGAAGTTGACTACACAGCTCGCGGGTGTAGACTAAAACAGATGGCAGAAGTCGACTACACAGCTCGCGGGTGTAGACTAAAACAGATGGCAGAAGTTGACTACACAGCTCGCGGGTGTAGACTAGAACAAATGGCAGAAGTTGACTACACAGCTCGCGGGTGTAGACTAAAACATATGGCAGAAATAGACTACACAGCTCGCAGATGTAGACTAAACAGATGGCAGAAGTCGACTGCACAGCTCATAGATGTAGACTAAATATATGGCGGAAGTCGACTACACAGCTCGTAGATGTAGACTAAACAGATGGCAGAAGCCGACTACACAGCTCGTAGATGTAGACTAAACAGATGGCAGAAGTCGACTACACAGCTCGTAGATGTAGATTAAACAGATGGCAGAAGTCGACTACACAGCTCGTAGATGTAGACTAAACAGATGGCAGAAGTCGACGACACAGCTCGTATATGTAGGCTAAACAGATGGCAGAAGTCGACTACACAGCTCGTAGATGTAGATTAAACAGATGGCAGAAGTCGACCACACAGCTCGTAGATGTAGACTAAGCAGATGCCAAAAGTCGACTACACAGCTCGTAGATGTAGACTAAACAGATGGCAGAAGTCGACTACACAGCTCGTAGATGAAGACTAAACAGATGGCAGAAGTCGACTACACAGCTCGTATATGTAGACTAAACAGATGGCAGAAGTCGACTACACAGCTCGTATATGTAGACTAAACAGATGGCAGAAGTCGACTACACAGCTCGTAAATGTAGACTAAACAGATGGCAGAAGTCGACTACACAGCTTGTAGATGTAGACTAAACAGATGGCAGAAGTCGACTACACAGCTCGTAGATGTAGACTAAATATATGGCTGAAGTCGACCACACAGTTCGTAGATGTAGACTAAACAGATGGCAGAAGTCGACTACACAGCTCGTAGATGTAGACTAAACAGATGGCAGAAGTCGACTACACAGCTCGTAAATGTAGACTAAACAGATGGCAGAAGTCGACTACACAGCTCGTAGATGTAGACTAAACAGATGGCAGAAGTCGACTACACAGCTCGTAGATGTAGACTAAACAGATGGCAGAAGTCGACTACACAGCTCGTAGAGACTAGAGAGCTCATAAATGTAGACAATGCATGTAAATTGCAAAGAACAATTATAATAATAATATTGAAGAACCTGCAGCTTTAGAACACAGTGTGCACGTTTAAAGATGTTTCAATTAACTACAGCCACATCATAACATTACTCTTGCCCTTCCTTTCAGGAATCAGATTTGGATTCAGTTAGAGTTGCACATTTTTAACCTTTGTGTAGAATTCAGCTGAATAAACGCAATAACGAATATTATGTGTTCAGATAAGGCGCACACGTGAACGACTTCTGTTGTATGGGAGAATACACAGAGATGCGATACGACAGGTATGTCCCTTACCCACGCGGCACCACTCGGGTGCTTCTTAATAATCGTGCTGTTTATTTGATTAATATAACCGTGCAGTTTATTTAATCAATATAACCGTGCTGTTTATTTAATCAATATAACCGTGCTGTTTATTTAATTATTATACCGTGCTGTTCATTTAATCAATATAACCGTGCTGTTTATTTGATCGGTATAACCGTGCTGTTTATCTGAACAATATAACCATGCTGTTTATTTGATCAATATATCTATACTTTGTTTCTGTTGGACTGACATCACAAATGGTGCTAATTGAGTCACTGTATTTTAATCCTTTAGATAGCAGTCATGAAGGGAAAATACAAAAGACAGAAAATGTGAGAGAGAGTATGTGTGACACACACACACAGAAAGAGAGAGAGAGAGAGAGAGAGAGAGAGAGAGAGAGAGAGAGAGAGAGAGAAGGGGGTGCAGGGATGTCGTGAAATATAGACTTTCAGGGACATGAATTAATCCTCTGCCAGTTCTTTGGTTTTTCTCTCTTGAGCCCTGAACGTAGTTTTCCCTACTCTGGTCACTGAGGTCAATAAATGCACTTCATCCCACACCTGAAGCTAGCGTCTGTGAATGCACTTACCCCGCACCAAGCACTGAAGTCAATCTATGCACTTTCTCCACACCGGACAGTCAGGTCAGGATACTTGTCCCACACAGACATGGCTGATTTGTGAAATATTCATCACGTCCGTGTTTGTCGGACCTGTGATCACCGTTCTGACAATGCTGGGTCAAATCGAATTGACTACCCAGTGTAAGCTAAGCTGAGGAAGTGTGTAGTAAGTGTTTTGACGTTGTGTCCGAAATCCTTGGTCGTGTCATTGGTGCAGTGTGTTGCTGGCTTCAGCCATAAGCCTGATCTTAAAGTCTTCTTTTTCTTCGCGTCCACCGGCTGTAGAATCTGGTGGAAAGTTCTGGTTGTGCGTCTACCTTTGGTCTATAATCTTGTTTTAGAACTTTCAATGAAACCCCTAATTAGCCACTTCTTACGACTTGCTAGTTAGGAAGGCAGTGTGTTCACCGCCTGTAGACTCCGGCGGGAAGCTTTGGCTGTTCCTCCACTTCTGAACTTTAGTTTTGTTGCAGAACCTGATTGTTATGTGCATCTCCTTTTACAGATCTGGCTTATTTGTGTGCCGTCTCTTCGTTCCTTGCCTCTTAGACAGATGCACCCCGACTTCATATTATGAAGACATTAGTGTTCCACCAACATATTATATGTGCGGCGTCCGGCGTTTAAGCGTTGCAAGTCCGACTCGTAATTCCAACGTACCGCGATCGAAACCCACTGATGGCAGTGTGGATTTTATCATGGTATGGGGCGTCGCAGGTCGACCCGGCCTAAAATGGGAACCAGGATGTTTGTCCTGGGGAAGTAAAGACGGCGGGCGTAATGCTGACCACATAACCCACCTAGTGCCGATTGGTCTGTAAAAATATGGGTGCTCTTCCCACATGCCCGATGCACCTTAAGACGTGAAAAGGAATCTTTACTTAACTTTACTAACATATTATACCGACACTAATATCTCAACTTTAGAGGGACACAGTTGTGCCTCAGACACGTAATATCAATGTTTAGCCGGTATCCTTTATATTCTGGTTCAATTAAACACAAGGGAGCCGGCACACACTGGTGTGGAGGTGGTTACCCAACACTACAGTGACAGAAACATGAGTAAATAGGGGAAAGGCTACCAAAAACAGGAAGAAACTATACAAAGAAACCATTTAAGGAAAGTCACATGAGAATCTGCAATCACACAGAACCAGAAAAGAGCCAGGATATCTTTCGTAACCAGTAATAAGGGAGGGTAAGGACAAGGAAGTCTGGTCGGGTAGGCTGGGCTAGGACTGTCAGCTGTGAAGTGGGAATTGTAAATAATACGATATGTTATCTTCCTTGCATTAAATCACGGGAACGCGGGTCAATAACCTTTGTCTCTTCCGGTTGCTGCGTTCTATTTAATATACGATTTTGTACCTGGGTCACACACATACAAACACTCGCATACATACACACACATTCTAACACACACATAAACACACTCATCGTGGTCAGATGAAACCTGTCACGTAGATTTATGACAAACCTTTGAGAAAGATGTCAGCCAGAGTGACATACTTTATGACAGTTTTTGAGCAAGAAAAAAGCCATAGTGACGGACTTTATAACAAATATTTAAGAGATATATTAGCTGACATATTTTAAGACAAACCTTTGAGAAAGATATCAACTAGAGTGACAGACATTATGACAAAACTTTGAGAAAGATATCAGCCAGAGTGACAGACTTTATGACAAACCTTTGAGCGAGATATCAGCCAGAGTGATGGACTTTATGACAAACCTTTGAGAGAGATATCAGCCACAGTAACGGACTTTATGACAAACTTCTGAGAGATATCAGCCAGAGTGACGGACTTTATAACAAACCATTGAGACATATATCAGCCAGAGTAACGGACTTTATTACAAACTTTTGAGACAGAGATCAGCCAGAGTGACGGACTTTATGACAAACTTTGAGAGAGAGATGCAGCCAGAGTGACAGGCTTTGTGACAAAACTTTGAAATAGAGATATCAGCCATAGTGACAGACTTTATGACAAATCTCTGAATGATGTAACAGTTAGTAAAAGAAAACGACAAAGCAACTGTTGGGACGCCGGCGTACACCTAAGATCGTCAGAAGCAGGCGATATTGGCATTCAGTCAGGAGTCAGGGGTCTTCTTTTCCTTCTTCGTTCCCCATGCCTAGTGAGAGGTCACAGGCTCCCTTGAAGGCTGGTGCGCGACGCATTATCTCAACTAATCCACACTGCCCGGTTTCTACCGGAATACCAACATGCAAAACATTGGAATTTTTCACCGCATGTAAAGATCATGTTCGGTATTTTTGTTTACCTAGGACGTTAGGGTGTGAGTGGCAATGAGCAGGCGGACAGACTGGTTGCTGTCACTCATCAGAGCGGTGAGCTGCATTTAATACAACGGACCTGGGAAGGTTACCTGGAATTGAGTAAACAGTTGAACAGAACAGAAAGAGAATCCACATATGTAGAGGATGATTCGACTGAGCATGAATAGAGGACGTGTATTCGTCGCTTAGAGGAGGGGCTGGCTAAACCCTAGAATTGTTCAACTCTAAGTGCCACAGTACCCAGGTTCTGGGTGTGAACAGAGGACGTGTATGCACCGTTTAGATAAGGGGCTGGCTAAACCCTAGAATTGTTCAGCTCTAAGTGCCACAGTCCCCAGGTTGTGGGTATGCCTGGGCGTGAACACAGGACGTGTATGCACAGTTTAGATAAGGGGCTGGCTAAACCCTAGAATTGTTCAGCTTTAAGTGCCACAGTCCCCAGGTTCTGGGTGTGCCTGGTCGAGAGGACTAAATTAAACTGCATGTCGAGTCTCCGTATTGTGAAATTGCAGGGAATTATTACACACCCTTCACCACTTTTTCAGAAGCAGCATGGGAGGAGATCGAAGCGCCTTTGAGTCTGTCCGGAGTGAGGCGATGATAGTTCTCCCTAATCACTAATCGCCTTCTCTGCTGATTCCTTTGATTCTGCAATGTATTCCTGTCAGCAGTCTACTGTTATAGGGGAAAACATATTCAACATACAGTCGATAGGAGGATGCCATGCCAGAATAAAGATAATAACATGAAATAATACCTGCTAAGAATTAATGTCAATGATTGCCTCTGATGAATTAATTAGTTACGACTGTCAAGCATCGTCTGATCTCAGGACACTAAACTCTTCTTCAGACAGTAGACAGACTTAGTTCCGCATGGATGCACCGACTGATTACTGGCTTATCAAATTTGACTAGTTTATAGATGTAGCAAGTATCTGTTTAGATTAAACACGGCACGCATTAGCCATAAAACTTGTCACAGGACATAAGAGGTTAAAAGAGACAGAGTGGTTTGATTTGTTGTGGAAAGTCTCCGTTAGCCGAGATCGATGTCTTTAGTACTTGTGCAGTCACTAAACCATAGAATTAACAACAACAGAAAACAAAAAAACTTTTAGACAACTTATTTTATAATAGTCAATTGTAGGGATATATGTTAATACACTTGCATACTTTAAGTTAAAAAAAAAAGTCATGGTTGCCATGGGAATAGCCGCCATCTCGGGGGAAAAATAACATGTACTTTTGTATTGAGAAATATATTATGGAATCATGAACTATTAAATGTTGAGGCACTGGTGTAGTTTATTTACTTTAAATATGTTTCTAAATATATTTCTTACAATTTTAAAATGTAGGTATGTTGAAAAGGTAAAAAAAAAAAAAAAAAGCATTATAAGACAATAATCCAATTTTAAACATCAACTTTCTAAATTGACCTGTTTTTATAATATCGTTGATGAATTATCCACACCAAATTTCACGCTCCTAGCCCTCATATAAATTGAGATTGTACGATTTTACACACACAACAAACAGAAATATAGAGTTGTGAGAAAACTGACTTCAAATTTTTATTTTTTTAAATATTTAGTGCATTTGTTGTACTTGTTAGTATTAACTTGTCAATGTCTAGTTGTTTACAAATGATATAAATCTTGTGTGTAATCTATTCTACGAATGCCGAACTTTACAAAAACGAACACATTGAAAAAGTGATATTTTTGTCATAAATTTGTCATAAATATCGGGTTCTTCACAAGCTGGGATCACTGATGCAACCGGTGCACTCGGATCTGCGCAAGCAGGGGTCGCTGTGTACAACTGGGGTACTGGGGTCTGTGCAAGCAGGGATCGCTGTGTACAACTGGGGTACTGGAGTCTTCGCAAGCAGGGATCGCTGTATACAACTGGGGTACCGGGGTCTGTGCAAGCAGGGATCGATGTGTACAACCGGTGCACTGGGGTCTGCACAAGTGGGGATCGCTATGTACAACTGCGGTACTGGGGCCTGCGCAAGCAGGAATAGCTGTTTACAACCTAGGTACTGAGGTCTGCGTAACTAGGGATCGCTGTGTACACCCTGGCTACTGGTGTCTTCACAAGCGGCGATCGGCAGGTAGGGATCGCTGTGTACACCAGGGGCATTAGGGTCTACACAAGCGGGGATCGCTGTGTACACCAGGGGCATTAGGGTCTACACAAGCGGGGATCGATATGTGCAAGTGCTGTAGGAAACATATTTTCATCTGTTGAAGCAAAGTAAAGATGCCATCTTCAGATAGTGGATGATGTTACCCTTACGAGAACGCAAACCAATTGCTAGTAGGTAACGTCAACATCACAAATGAACAGTTAAATTTGAGAGAACTTAAACCAGTTGCTAGTGGGTAACGTCAAAATCACAAATGAACAGTTAAATGTGAGAGAACTTAAACCAGTGGCTAGTAGGTAACATCAACATCACGAATGAACAGTTAAATGTGAGAGAACTTGAACCTGTTGCTAGTAGGTAACATCAACATCACGAATGAACAGTTGAATGTGAGAGAACTTAAACAAGTTGCTAGTGGGTGGCATCAACATCACAAATGAACAGTTGAATTTGAGAGAACTTAAACCAGTAGCTAGTAGGTAACATCAACATCACGAATGAACAGTTAAATGTGAGAGAACTTAAACCAGTGGCTAGTAGGTAACATCAACATCACGAATGAACAGTTAAATGTGAGAGAACTTTAACCAGTGGCTAGTGGGTAACATCAACATCATGAATGAACAGTTAAATGTGAGAGAACTTAAACAAGTTGCTAGTGGGTAACATCAACATCACGAATGAACAGTTAAATGTGAGAGAACTTAAACAAGTTGCTAGTAGGTAACATCAACATCATGAATGAACAGTTAAATGTGAGAGAACTTAAACAAGTTGCTAGTGGGTAACATCAACATCATGAATGAACAGTTAAATGTGAGAGAACTTAAACCAATGACTAGTAGGTAACATCAACATCATGAATGAACAGTTAAATGTGAGAGAACTTAAACCAGTTTCTAGTGGGTAACGTCAACATCATGAATGAACAGTTACATTTGAGAGAACTTTAACCAGTGGCTAGTAGGTAACATCAACATCACGAATGAACAGTTGAAATATCAGAGAAATCCGATCAGTTGCCATTGGATATTCTGTTACTTGTTATTTCGTATTGTGTACTGGCGAGCTAGAAAAGTGGCTAGCATCTTGGCTGATGGCGTTAAATTTTTAGGTTTGAATCTCTATCAGGCGGTTGTTTTATGATACACCTAAGGATTTTTCAGGCCTATCTAGTCAAAAGTGTGTATAAGGAATCATCTTTGGAAGTAAAGGCAGCCAAGTTACCAAGTAAATTACGATAGTCTATGCAAACATTGACTTATCTCTGATGCGTCGTTCGGGGGGGGGGGGGGGGGGGACGGAGTTCCTGACTCTTTACACATTTGATACTGCCACTGATTGTGATTGTGACTTTGTTGTTATGACTGCCACTGTTGAAAGCTATCAGCTTCCTGTTTTTATTCTCTAGATGCTGGGTGCCTTTGAGTTTGGCATATCAGCCCTCATTAGATCCACGCAAGATAGTCATCGTTGGATGCACCTACGAGTGTGGCAGTAACAAAAAAGACAACAATCCTTTGTTATCTCTCTGAAGCGTGAAATAAATAGCAGGCAACAGCATCGGCGCTGAAACTTGAGGGGAAAGTGGGGGGGGGGGGGGTTAGGTCCCTTGAGCACGCCCCCTCCCCAACCAAATATTTTTTTATTAGTTTGTCTAAGGTTTAAATACACGAAGATGACTAATGAGGCCGATGCGGGCCTGAAAAGTTCTTTGTATTGCCATATAGCACAAATTATTTGTATATTGCCATATAGCACAAATTATTTGTATATTGCCATATAGCACAAACCCTTGACCTGTTACAAATAAACCTGTAGTTTCCAGTGTCGGTGGGTTTTGGGCTTTGCTGTCTCGCACTTCTACTACTTCCTACGGTCCCTACCGTATGACGTTGTCAGTCGAAACTGTCCACAGAGTCTGTCATTTTTACTCTCATTCCTTTTGAAAACAGATTTGTCTTCGTGCGAAGCTGCCAAACAGCCTAGCATTGTCTCTCTTTGCTTCATGTCTCTTTTTCTCTCCAGCTTTCCTGTTGTTATGACGTAATACAGTTTTCCCTTTCCTACGATGTGACAAATGCACTCCAGTTTTCCCTTCACTACGACGCAACTAAAGGACCAGAGGACTTAGACTTCCTCCTGTTGGTGTAACGATCAGTTCTCTTCCTGGGGTAATTCCTTAGGCTTGCTGAGACACCATAATCATTGGTCACCCAGCACACATCCATCCGTTAAAATTAAAGCAACATCGGATCTGGAATGATAATCTTTCACACGTCTGTTATGTGCATATTTGTCATCGATTTCACTGAATATTTAGACAAATTATGGCTTCCCTGGTACCACTCATCATCATCATGTAGCAGGTCCTTTGCAGAACGTAGCTCTCATCACGGTCTGCGTGTAAGAAACTCGGTCTCTTGCCAGTTCTCCCGCCTCATGAACTTTCACACTCAAGGAGTCACTTATATTCTGTACCCATCTTCGTGTCGGTCGGCCCCTGCCCCTCCTTCCTGGTACCATGCCTTCCGCTATAATTTTTTCCAATCCGTCGTGGCGCTTGATATGACCAAAATATTTCAGCTTTGGAGAAAGGATGCTGTTCATTAGCCAATCTTCCTTGATGTTCAGATCCTTTAAGATGTCAATATTTCTCATCTTCTTTGTCCAAGATATTCTGAGAATCTTACTATAGCATTTCAGCTCAAAAGCCCCTATTCTCTTTCTTAAGGACTGAGAGATAGTCCACGACTCACATTCGTATGTAGCCACAGGGAAGATGCATGCTCTCAAAATTCCAATTTGTATCTCCTTGCTGGTGCTTAACCATAGACTTTTAAGGCTGTTCAATCTTTGCATTGCTATATCCATTCTCCTTTCAATTTCTGTCGAACAGTCTTCATTGTTGTTTATTATAGAGCCTAGATATTCAAAGTTTGTGATATTTTCAATTTCTTCATCATTAATTGTTAATTTTTGGGGTGACAGCCAGTTTTATCTGTGGACATTATTTTCGTTTTCTTTAAATTCAAGAACAGATTTTGATCTTCACTCTGCTTTTGGACGGACAATATTAAATTTTATATTTCCTTTACGCTGTTCGAAAGGAGGACTGTGTCATCTGCGTAGCGGAGTTCCGGAATAGGGTTGCCACCAATTTTGAGCGGATCATAACTGTCACAAGTCTGGTCATTTTTGACATTTCTCATTATATTTTCTGCATATATATTGAATAGGTATGGTGAGAGAATGCACCCCTGCCTCACCCCCTTTTGCACCTCGAACCAATCAGATGTTTCACCAGCTGCTCTGATGGCTGCTTGTTGTTCGTGATAGAGATTTTCAATTAAATGCACTAAATGCGCAGGAAACCTCATACTTTTTATAATAGTCCACAGTTGGTGGTGCTGAACACAATCAAATGCCTTGCTGTAATCAATAAAACAAGCATGAAGATCTACATTGTATTCTTTGCATTTTTCAAAAATTATTCTCATATTAAATATGTGATCCCTAGTTCCTCTACCCTGTCGAAAACCCGCTTGTGCTTCATCTAGTACATATTGTAATTTCTTTTCAATTCTTTTTCATTATAATTTGTAAGAGGATTTTGCTAGCATGACTTATTAATGCGACGGTACGGTAGTTGGAGCATAGTTTTGGATTTCCTTTTTTTTTGTGTGTGTGTGTGTGTGTGTGTGAGAGGGATATAGACTGTTCTTTTCCACGCTTTAGGCCAAATGCCACTGTTCCAGATCTTCGAGCACAGTGCAGGGTAGATTCGGACGCTGGCCTTTCCTCCTGCTTGAATTAGTTCTGCTGGTATTTCGTCGCAACCTGGTGACTTTCCTTTCTTCAGGCTGTGTATTGCTGATCGTACCTCATCCAGTAAAAGCTCTGGTTCTTTTTCATAACTTTCATAAGTCCTGGTACCACTAGTTTTCAAAAATCTAAACTGCTCCTCAGATACTGCATAAGTTATTTTATTTTAAATTCCTGCTTGAATAATCTTGAAAACTTTTTAAATATAATTGCTCATCAAACTAATTGTTTTGTGTTCTTTACATTCAACGGCTTTTTACTTTTTATTCAGTGTAATGAAAATAGACGTTTTCAAATCATTTGGAATCTAGCCAGTTTTATAAATGTCATTACACATTTCAGTGATGCAATCAACGCCAAAGCTGGACAATAACTTTATCGTTTCCGTTGTTATTTTGCCAGTACCTGCGGATTTTCAGTGCTTCATATTTTAATAACTTTCTCCACTTTATATTTTAAAATGTTTTATCCATCGTGAAGATTAAACAGTTCTGATGTGATGCTCCTGTTGTCCCAAAATAGATCCTCTGTGTATTCCGTCTACCTGGTGATTATAATCACTTTTGTCAACGAGAATTTCTCCACCTTGACCTCTAATGCAACCATTTTCTATTAAATTTTATCTCCTGTTTCTGAATTTTCTTTTTTTTTTTTTCTTTGTTGCACTTCTTTTGTGTTATGTATAATTTCCAGTTCCACCATTTCTTTACATTTCTCCTGAATCCGTGTCTTTTTTTTTTTTTTTTTTTGCAATTCCCCACATGTTAGTGTTTCTTTGTCTATTATTGAATACTTATTTTTTTTTTTATTTCTTTCTTTAAATCATTTTGTTCATAATTTCTTCAGTCATCCGTGCTTGATTTTTTTTTTTCAGTGGTAAGTTAGCATAAATTTGTTTGTATACTAGTTTTTAAAACATTTCTACTTTGTGTTGATTTTCTTTTCTGGGTTTTATGCCAATATTTTTCCATGCTTTCTGCTACTCGCTTGTCATATGTATTTTTGACTTCCACCAGATACTGCTGACTTCTATCTCGTTGCTTCAATGCTGATATATCTATCTGAGATTTCCTTGATGCCTTTTGACTATAATTTTTAAGTTGTATGTGCATTTCTGTAACAAAGGCGTTGTGCTCCAAGTTTATTTTGGCGCCAGGATATGATTTGGAATTCATAACACTGATTTTTTTAAAATCTCTTTCTAGCCATAATAAAATCAATTTGGTTTCTACCTCTATCTCCATTACTTTTCCACGTATACAGTTTCCTAGGTAGATGTTGAAAGAAAGTATTACAAATAATAAGCTGGTTCTCTTCGCAAATCTGTATTGGCCTTACATATCTGCCTATCACATATGGTGTTAAGTCCAAGAGCTGTGTGTGTGTATGTAGGTGCGTGTATGTATGTATTACGTATGTCTGTAAATAATTGTGTATGTGTACATATGAGAATGTAAGAGTATGTGTATGTGTATGTGTTTGAGTGTGTATACATGATGTGTGTATTCTATAATGTATATATATATATTTTTTAAATTATAAACATAACACGCATTATTGATAACAGGCATTGTTGCTCTGAAAGATGAGTGCTCAAAAGGGCCGAATGTCAGACGGCCTGCGTGCCCAATTTGTAACCCTATGAAAATAAAGTTCGTTCGTTCGTTCGTAACCCATTTCCCATTTCAGTGTATGCTTGTTAATTCTTTGTCGGCATTGTCCTAGAATGAGTTCCTTTTGTTTCTTAGCCTTTATTAAAGTAAATCAATGAAACATTGATTAATTGTCTTATGAACTATATTGAGAACGACAAAAACAGTCAGCAGACACAATATTCATTAAATGATGCCTGCGCAGAATATACCAACCAAAGTGGTAATCACCTACAGGTGGTTCATTTGAAAACTTTTAAAAAATGCCAATGAATCAAGAGATGAGGAAAAGACGCAGTGCTAAATAGGACAGACAATGGGAACATTTTCTTTCAGCGAATCTTACTGTTGCTGTGGGAGATGTGTTAATAAGTTGGTAATAGTTTTACTAGAGAGTCAGTCCTTTGGCGCCTACAGTAGCAGAAGAAATTGGAGGAGACGTAAACATTTCGGTCAGTCAGTAGCATGTCCTTTGCAGAACCTTGTGCTCATAACAACCTACCGGAAAACTTCTCGACCACAAGAAAGATGTCCAGCGTCCGATGCACCAATTTGGAGATCCTCCACCACATCCTGCAACCATCTTCTCTTTGGCCTTCCTCTTCCTCTCTTCCCAGGCATACACCCTTCCATTATTGCTCTCTCTAAACTTTCGTGAAGTTTCAAATTACCAAAATATTTCAATTTTCTGTGTTATATCGTCTTTAATAGCCAACCTTCTTTAATATTTAGTTTTTAAAGTATAGATGCATTTGTTGTTTTCTTTGCTCATGATACTCTTAGAACCCACCTATAAGATTTCTATTGAAACGTATATATGCGCTGTTCAGCTTGTTTAGTAAGTGTCCATGTCTCACAGGCGTATATTGCAATGGGAAAGATGCACGCTCTTAGAAATCTAGTTTTGTAATTCTGTCATTTCTACTTCATAATTTATTCAGTTGTTTTAGTGTTTGAAGAGCAATTAAAAATCGTCGGTGAATTTCTTTCATTGTGTCACCCAAATTTTCAAAATTTGCAACAACCTCCAGTCTTTCCTCATTAACATATATTTCTTTCTCCGTAGAGGTTGTATCTGTGTACATTATCTTTGTTTTGTTATGTTAAGATATAAGCTGTGATTTGTATTATTTGTTGGGGTTGAGTTTATTAGGTTTTCTGTACCAGTCTGTATTGTGGATAGCAATACTGTCTCATCGGCATATCGGATCTCTGGTATTTCATGACCACCGATATTTAGGGCATCATATTGCTCTCTGGTTCGAAAAAACATGGGAATAAGAAAAAAACATGATATAGTGGCGTGTAAGAAGCTGCTAAAGACGGAAAGGATATGCCGACGGCAGGAGTTCATCATCATCATCATCATCATATAGCAGCTCCTTTACAGTCTGCGCTGTCTTTCAGATTTTGATTTGATTTGATTCAAGAACCGACATCACATCACTCGGGGCATTCCCAATAGCGCCCCGTCCCCATCTTCAGCAGCCAGCAAAGAGTTCCGATACTAAAGGTGCCAGTAGCATTTTTATTAAACGTCCGTCTTGCCTTTCCTCTGAGCCTCGAGCATCTGCCAGAACCTCTCGTCACCCCCAACTGCATCAATCTCACCACACTGTGGTGATCAATATGCTCCTTCGAACTGTACAAGCTCTCCCGCAAGGCACTAACCACGTCTGCCTTATCATGCATCAGTATTCCACCAAGCTGTGCAGAGCCAGCCAGACAATACTCCTCACCCGTGACTTCCGCAAGCCACTCTGCACGAAGCATGCCTGTCATGATCTTCCTCAGCATGCTTTCTGAGTCAGTTACAATCACAATGTGTGTGTGTGTGTGTGTGTGTGTGTGTCGTGTTCTCTAGCCAACGTAAAGCCGCAGTGACCGCCTCCACCTCCATTCTTAAGCTGGATGTTGTGGTATCATATGCTAGGCTCTCCTGCACCAAATGTCGACCATTAACTTGTGCTAAGAAATCCCAAGCACTTCTTTTGCCTCTTGACACTGAACCGTCTGTGTAAATGATCAAATCTTCTGAGCGAGCATTATCTTGAATTAATTGCTGAATTTCCACCTCTGTGGCACCTGCTGGTCAGTCTCTGCATTCCCGGCTCCGTGTGATTATGACCCTACACAAGTCTGTTCAGGTGACTCTTTGACCCACTCCTCTCCTCGCCTAATGTTCTCAAGGATTCAAACCTGTCTGATTGTGTCTTCTGCCTGAGCCATCCATGACTTCCCTCTTATCAGCCGATGACCCTTAACTGCACCCAGAGCTTTGTGCAAATGGTGGTCTGTGTCTGCAGCTACCCTGAGATATGACTTCGCCTAAAGCACCTTGTGCCTACCTGCAACAGTCGGCAAACCAAGGATGTATCGCATACACACCACTGGGGTGTCTCTGGTGCAATCCAGAATGACCCGCATTGCTGCGTTCTGTATGCGCTCTAGTTTGTCCATCTGGCTCTTTGAGACCATAAGCATTCCCAGGCCATAATCAACCACTGACAATATCAGGTGCTGATATAGTGTGAAAAGCATTCTATGCTCTATGTCAGTTGCAGCTATAGTCTTAAGTGCAGCAACTCCTTTTTGGCATCTTGTCACAACATTCACCACATGGTCCTTAAAGGACAGGCTCCTGTCAAATGTAATTTAAAGACACTTCAGTTTGCTCTCTCTGTTGATGTTTCTACCATCTATCGTGAGACTTGGGACATTAGCTTTAACGATCCTGTTGTCCAGAGAACACCACAAAACCGACCCCTTTTCCGGGTGGACGACAGCCCTCATTTCTGTACACCACTCAGTCACTTTGTCTACTGTCACTTGTAGCTCTCAGGCTGTTTGTTCCCTATCTTCCCCCTGCCTATATGCAAGTATATCATCTGCAAAAGTTAATATCCTTCCAACTCCTGGTGCTTCTAGGCTTGCAATCTTGCTCGTATACACGTTAAAGAGCACTGGCAAGATGGCGGATCCCTGTGGCAGTCCTAGGACCAAAATGTATGGTTCTGAGGTCCATGAGCCCAGTCGAAGAACAACCAGATGTGAATACAGAACAGCTGCAACCCAATTCACCATCCATGGACTGACCTCCTTCTCCTTCAGTGCAGTCATCAAGATGTCGTATCTTACACTGTTATAAGCATCCTCGAGATCCAGTCCTACCGCCATAGTTTCCTGTCTGTTCTGGAACCCTTCATAGACGTCAAAAGCAAACGTGGCCGCATTTGCCCATGTGTCCTTTCCTGGCCTGTAGCTTCCCAGACCTATTGGGAGAAGCTTCCCCCTTTCCAAAAATTCTTGCAGCTTTACAGCAACTATCTTCTCCAAGACTTTCCCAAATAAGTTTTGTAAGGTGATGATTCTAAAGCCACTGAGCTTTGAATGATCCTTTTGTTAGTGGGATTAGAAAGCAGTGCACCCAGTCCTGCGGTACTTTTGCTGTCTTAATGCTCTGGTTAAAACAGTCAGCCATCACCGCCAGGTCCACATCGCTCAAAACCTTCACGTGACCATACCTGACCCCATCAGGCCCTGGTGCAGTGTCCTTTACCTTTTTCAAAATTTGTTTGATATCTTCTACTCGTATTATGTCTTCATAGTGCGTATTTTTTAAGGTGCCAGCTAACTCCTTTCTAACTGCATCCCTGATGTCTATATCATTATGATCTGTCTGAGCTATAAACCTATAGAAAAGCCTCCCCTTTCTCCTTGTCTGTTGTCACACGCACACCATCGTCTCTATAAATTGTTCCCACTGTCATAGGCCGATCTTTTCTTTGCATCTGCCTTTGCAGTTTCAGATCCGGTGCACATCTTCGTTCTGGTCGGCTCTTGTCCGGTACAACGTCTCCGCTACTCTTCTTTCCAATCCCTGATCGATAACCTTAGATATGTTCAAACTGCGAGACAGTTTACACGATAAAATGGTGTTTACGAGCCAATTTTCCTTGAAGTTTTGATCTTTGAATATGCTAATGTTTGACATTATTTCTACCTAGCATGGGGTAATTGAAAACTTTTGCCATTTACGAGATAAATACATAATAAAACGAAGGAGGAGGGAGAGAATACGATTTAGAAAAACGAATAGAAGGAATTAAATGGTAGGATATAATAATTAAGTTGAGCTTTGAGAGAGAAATGAACAATTTACAGTGAATGAAGAGAAGAGAAAAAGAGGCTGGCATTGGATTAGACACGCGTAGGGAAAACCTAAGAACGTTTTGTGCAGAATGTCTTCTCATTGGAAACCAACAGGGTCAAAGAACAAAAGGCAGAGCAAAAACACATAAAGAAGGAAAATAGATATGAAGTTGAAAAGATGGAGAGGATATGCGGTGAGTTTTATGAAGGGAGAGGATATGCGGTGAGTTTTATGAAGGGAGAGGATATGCGGTGAGTTTTATGAAGGGAGAGGATATGCGGTGAGTTTTATGAAGGGAGAGGATATGCGGTGAGGTGCATGGAGGGAGAGGATATGCGGTGAGTTGCATGCAGGGAGAGGGTATGCGGTGAGTTGCATGCAGGGAGAGGACACGCGATGAGTTGCATGCAGGGAGAGGGTATGCGGTGAGTTGCATGCAGGGAGAGGGTATGCGGTGAGTTGCATGCAGGGAGAGGACATGCGATGAGTTGCATGCAGGGAGAGGGTATGCGGTGAGTTGCATGGAGGGAGAGGATATGCGGTGAGTTGCATGCAGGGAGAGGGTATGCGGTGAGTTGCATGCAGGGAGAGGATATGCGGTGAGTTGCATGCAGGGAGAGGATATGCGGTGAGTTGCATGCAGGGAGAGGGTATGCGGTTAGTTGCATGCAGGGAGAGGATATGCGGTGAGTTGCATGGAGGGAGAGGATATGCGGTGAGTTGCATGGAGGGAGAGGATATGCGGTGAGTTGCATGCAGGGAGAGGGTATGCGGTGAGTTGCATGCAGGGAGAGGGTATGCGGTGAGTTGCATGGAGGGAGAGGACATGCGATGAGTTGCATGCAGGGAGAGGGTATGCAGTGAGTTGCATGCAGGGAGAGGACATGCGGTGAGTTGCATGCAGGGAGAGGGTATGCGGTGAGTTGCATGGAGGGAGAGGACATGCGATGAGTTGCATGCAGGGAGAGGGTATGCGGTTAGTTGCATGCAGGGAGAGGGTATGCGGTGAGTTGCTTGAGGGAGAGGGTATGCGGTGAGTTGCATGCAGTTGCAACATACCCAATGAGAGGATTTGAATTTCTTGAGGGCTTCAACTATTGGGGGATAGAGATCAGAGAAAAAGTAAACTAGCACACAGGTGAGAATAATTGCGCTACACAATAGCCCAAATGGTGACATAATTATGCTCAACGGTGTTAAAAGTAAACGTATTATTCTGTCCTATTATTTTGAGACATGATTTCCTTGGGATAGTACAGCGGTAGTGTGAAGCATGAAGAAGTAATCAAACTGTTAGAAAAATTAAACATTGATTGGAAAGATCTACGAATAATAAAGAATATGTACTGGCAGCAAACAGCAGCTATAAGAACTAACAACTGTTTAGGTACATTTCAAAGCATAAAGAGGGGCGTACGACAAGGATGTTTACTGTCACCTGATTTGTTTTCAAAATACAGTGAATATATAATGAGATCTTTAATTGTGGTTAGTTTGCACAATATAAACAATTTACGTTATGCTGATGACACAGTCTTAATAGCAACAAGTCAGAAAGAACTACAGAAAATGAGAGACATTGTGGTGTTAGAAAGTGGAAGAATGGGCCTCAGTTTGAATAATGGGAAGACAGAAGTAATGGTGGTATCAAAGAAACGAATTATTCCTAAGTGTGTAATAAAGTTGATGGTGTTATTTTAGGAAAAGTACAGAAATTTAAGTATCTGGGCACATGGATAACATCAGATAGAAGATGCATAACTGAGATAAGAAACAGAATAGGACAGGCAAAAACTGCATTTTATAAAATGAAAAACATCTAGTGCAATATACCCTTGTCATTGAGAGTTAGAAAAAGAATTCTTGCTTGCTACATACATCCAGTTTTAACATATGGCTGTGAATCCTGGAAAATCGGTAGGCAGGCCAAACAATTTCTAGAGGCCTCAGAGATGAGGTTTTACAGAAGAATGCTTAGAATACCTTGGACTGTCAAAAAGAGCAACCAAGAGGTTTTGAAAGAGGCGAGAGACCGAAGACAACTTATCACAGACATCAGAAGGAGACAGTTATCATTTTTCGGTCATGTTATGAGAAGAGGGAAAATAGAACATGTTGTGACCACTGGAAAGATCTGTGGAAGGAGGGACAGAGGAAGACAACGAGAGAAGATGCTTGACAGTCTTGTTGCATGGCATGGAAGTGTTCGGCACACGAACTGATACATGCTGCAGGAGATCTTAGATTATGAAAAGGCATAATCGCCCACGCCAGTCGGCAAAGCACCTGATGATGCTGATGATGATATCTGTCACTTAACAAAAATAGTTGATGCTAGGCATTGTCCAGAAACAAATCAGCCTGACAGATGTGTAGCTCCTGCTGCTAATGCAGCAGATAGCGTCTGATGACCGCACTTCTCAAGCAGTTGTTTTGGATTAGCAACCGGCGTAATCCAGACAGCCTGTTGTCAGTGTTGCCACTTTAGATCTTTTATATCCAAATTTAGATCTTTTTCGTTGCATTTAGATACTGTTTTTGACGTTTAGATCGTAAATATTTTTCTAGATTCTTTTCATATGGAGTTAGATATTTTATATATTTTTTTTCTTTCATTGTCAATTAAATAATTACAGTGTTAAATATTTACTACAATATTTTTGTTTTGGTCTGGCACGTACATTGTGACAACTGCCATTACTTGAACTTTGAACTCTCACTGGGGTCAACGCACAAATATCTGGCAGCCCCAGTACTGATTAATAAAAACGCGCGTAAATCATACTAACTTTGTTTCAACCGGTTGCATGATGACAAAATTAAAAACTGGGGATATGACCAAAGCTTGTTGTAAGTACTGCAAGTGTGAAATTAAAGCGAAAATACAAAACTCAAAGAGTCATGCAGAGACTAAAAAGCATAAAACTGCAGTTTCATTTAAAGATATTACACCGCTGACATCTGTTTTCAGAACTATACTGATAAATGAATCATCAAAAGTTGAAGTATCAGTCGCAATGTTTTTAATTTGTCACTGCGCAATTTAAAACTGTGACCATTTGATCGATTTGTAAAAAATCCTTAACTAGTTCAATTTGAAAAGTGTGATGTAGAAAGTATAGTTTAGGAACTGAAGGACCTTTCAATCAGCAAACAGTTAGGCTTGAGGAATTTGGCTGTAATTGGTACTGATAATGCCTCAGTGATGGTTGGTATAAACAATGGCGTTTATGCCAAGTTGAAGGAAGCTAACCCGTCGTTAATACTTATAAAATGTATGCGTCATTCATTGTATCTAGCATTATCACATGCTTCATCTAAATATTTACCAAGGAATTTGGAATACCTTATTGCTGAAACACTTTACTGCTTTTCCAAATCATTTGTCAGACAACAGCAATACAATACATTATATACAGCCTTGATTGATGGTTCCACACCACCGAAAATTCTGTTAGATTGCAAAACTAGATGGTTATCAATTTAACCAGCTGTTGAAAGAATTATGAAGCAATGGCTGAAGTTCAAAACACACTTTGAAATAACAAGACAAGGTGAAAAGTGCTACACAGCTGAAATACTATATGGAATGTACAGTGATGAAAAAAATGTGTCATTCATTCTCTTTTTATAACCTATTCTAATGGAAGTGCAAAAAGTTAATAAACAGTTCGAATCTAAACTAGTTGATAAAGTGAAATTACTTGATGATCTCACCTTGCTATTTCACTAGGTAAAAGACTGGTGTTGCCAACTTCTAAAGCTGATTTGCTCACTTGCACTATAGAGAGCAATTTGGCTCCTAAGCCACACCTTGGATATTAAATCGAATCAAAAATTGATAATTTAAAAACAAAAGGACAGTTGACAGAGAATGAAGAGAACAACTTAAGAAAACGCTGTCAAGATTTCCTTATCTCACTATTGAAGCAATTGAAGCAGGGACTTCCTGAAAATCTAGATGTTTTGAAAAATATTTCACTTTTTTCTGTGAGCAACATACTTCAGCCAATAAAGGACATACCTAAATATTGCAAGTTATGAAATTTTTAGGGGCTACTGATAACAGTGTCGCAGAAGCAGAATATCAGTTAACCAAAATAAAGTTAGCTGAATAGACAAACAAAACAGAAATTAAAGCGTTTTGGAGTGAAGTGAGACAATTTAAAGATTTTTCATCAAACAGTCCATTCTGTAAGCTCTTTAAAGTGCTATGTCTGCCATGATACTACCCCACTCAAATGGTGACGCAAAAAGAGTTTTCAGTGCTAGGAATTATATCAAATCTAACCTAAAAAACAGGATGCAATTTGACCTCCTAAATGCTATCGTGCCATTAAAATTCGGCCTGATGGGACTAGAGAAATAAGCCTACTGTTCCACTTAAAAAGAAATTTGAACAGCTAAAGCATACCAGGGTCATTTTGGATCTGAAGCTTCAGCTTCATTATCCAAGCTAAGTTTATCCTGTGGATCTCGTGAGGCAGACATCAGTGAAGGTGAGGACATGATTATGTAGGGTAAGTCATAACAAAAGCTATGTAATTTTTGACTTTTTCAATTTGGATGTTTTTTCTAGATCTTTTCCATGCAGATTTAGATCTTTTTACATATTTGTTGACACCATTTTGGATATTTTTTGTCAAAGAAAAGTGGCAACACTGCCTGTTGTCAATGCAGGTAGTGAACTGTTGTAGATGTCTGGTGTTACTGGAGTATTGTGTGCACCAGGTCTGCACAGGATTGGCTACATCTGTGTGTGTGCTAGAGTTTCTCTATCGTTGAGTCTTAATTTTATTAATATTTGTGTGGTACAGTTTTACACATACACACACATAACACACATACACACACCACACATTGCTCACTCGCGCACTCAAACACACATACACACATACACACACACACCACACATTGTTCACACGCGCACTCACACACACAAGCACATACACACAGACCACACATTGCTCACACGCGCACTCACACACAAATAAATAAACACACATCCACACATATATAGATATGCTCGATTACACACCTTTACCTATCATTTGTTACTTTCTCTACCTGTCTCTCTTTTGCTCTCTGCCTCTCATCCTCCCACTAGCTCTCTCTCTCTCTTTCTCTCTCTCTCTCTCTCTCTCTCTCTCTCTCTCTGCACCTTCTGCCTTTATGTTCTCAAGTGACAATAAAAGTAACAATTTGATGGGTGTGTGGATTATAGTATAGAACAGAAGGATCGATAGTGTTATGGCTGAGACCACTCAGCTGCAAGCAGATCCCACACGTTATCCTGATAGGGGCAACGGTCATGTGCTATGGGAGATTTGCTTCAGCTACAAATGTAATATAAGCTTTTAACGAAAGCCATTAGAGAAGGGCGTTTAAAGATAAAGATACGCAAAATAAATAAAGTAACCATGGGGATCACAATCAGTAATCTACAGTCGGTTAAACTTAAATAGATATAAGACTTAAAGTCAGTAGCAAGAGACGCTAAAGGGGGATCTCTCTTTGCATAGGACAAAATATTGAGTATTCAGTGATAAAACTAGAGCATAACATATGATGCCCCGAGATCAATGATTCAGTCGGGACACAAAATGAACTGTGAAGCACGTTGACATAATAAGAATAGAAAATGTCTTTCTAAGTAGACGCTGATAAAATCATCATTATTATCATATAGCAGATTGGTGTTGTCGTTTACACGAAAAGTTAAGTCATTCTGAATAATTTAAGAGCATGAGCGTTCACTGTAAGCACACGAGGGAAACCGTTTTGTTACAACACAGCGGTCCCACAATGAAAACCATGGTAGCTACATTAGAGATTGGCAGATGGAAGTTATTATTAAATACCGGTAGATGTGATTAAAGACTGACATATAGAAGTTAACATTGGAGACTGACAGAGGAAAGTTACCATCAGAGACTGAGAGATGGAAATTATCATTACAGACTGGCAGATGGAAGTTATCATTAGAGACTGACAGATGGAAGTTACCATAAGGACAAAAAGTCTGAAAAAAGGGTGCACTTTGTGTTATGACATAAGGATTGAAAGGTACAAACTCATGTGAGCATAAAGACTAAATAGTGAAAACTGTCATTTAGACAGAGCTTTGTTGTAAATGACACGGGCTCACATGTCGAGCCAGTCTCAGTTGAGTACCAAAAAACTATTGTAAGTAGGGGAACCAATTATATACTTGATGCTAGATCTCAACAACTAGGTCTAAAAATACATAAGGGAAATGAGAATAAATCAGGCAAATAGTAATGTGGTTTCTCTTAAGTGTATCCCACTCCAATACGTAGAATTATACACCTGTTTGTGTAGAAGTGTTGATAAAGATAGAGGAACTGAAAGATAATAAAATACGAATGAAGAAGGCAAGAGGTGCCTTCATATCGCTATAGCGCAATTTATGGAGGTCAGAAAAATTAAAACTAGAACTAAAGTTAAACTTCTATTTCCAATATCGGATCAGTACTGCTGTATGGAGCGGAAACACGGAGAACTAAAACAATTACCAATAAACTACAAACAATCATTAACAGGCGCCTGTGCAGAACAGAACTAAATAAGTTCCAGTGGACCAAGAGGTGGAGAAAAGACGCTCGCGTGCGTTGGATAGGACACACCTTTAGAAAACCCGAGAACAGTATAACTAAAATGTCTTTGCACTGGAATCCACAGGGGCATAGAAATACAGGCAGACCAAAACCACATGTAGAAGGGAACTAAAGAATGAAAAAGATAGGGAGAACATAGGTTGAGCTGCTTGCAATAGGAAAGGATAGTCTCTTGGTGTAAGTTGTCTGAGGTCCTATGTCCCTTTAGGGGATGGGAGACAGAAGAAGAAGAAGGGCAACCAGTGTGATATTGACCATATCACCCACCGTGCGCCAGTTTGTATATCATTCTATCATAGAAAGATATCAAGAGATATAGTTTATATGTTTACATTTAGTATCAAAGAGAGAATGACGGGATGTGACCTAAAATGGAGATAATTTTTTTTAAAATGATGCCTATATCACAAATGTACATAAATGGGAATGCTTGCTTATTTGACATTCATTAATTACAATTATGTTCAAGAAGGTTTCATCTTAGCAAACATTTAAGGCAGGCTGGATTACATTCGTAAAACTGCCTGTGTGCTATTTTTATTTGACACGCCCACAGACTCGTCTACGCCCGACTCTTTGGTAAATTTATTCTCTTGTGACTGTTTACTGTAGCCTGTGATTGTGGAGCAGAAACACAGACCCCTGAGCACATACTGCAGTACTGCCCTTACCTCTCCCGGCAAAGACTGTTGATCTGGCTCAGGGGATCCACATTGCGAGACCTTAAACGCACAATCCTATTTTTGACCCAGACGGGACTCAATGTGTAGCATGACTGATGTCGAACGCAGAAGAAGAAGAAGAACTGTAGCCAGTGTTGTTTTTAATCATTTTTCCTTCAGATTTTATAAAAATCGAAGCATGTCTCTCAACATGGCATATTATTTGATTAGTCGTATACAGTGTTTTTGTTTTCCTTGCTTCCATCTGCTGTGTCTTTATTCTCGACAAAGAGTAATGACAAGAGAGCAGCATCAATAATTAATTTAAGCTGAGTGGAATTCATTACCAGCTTCCACAACAAAACTCCATTCATGGCGGAGCCACAAACCAATGGAACAAATTGTCTCACAGATCTGCTAGTATGAATTGATGGATCAATCTACGTATACTTCAGACAAAGAGAGAAAGAGAACGAACGAACGAACGAATGAACTTTATTTTCAGAGGGTCACAAATTGGGCACACAGGCCCGTCTTACATTCGGCCCTTCCAAACACCTGTCTTTCACACTGCAGCTGTATAAGAGAGAGAGAGAGAGAGAGAGAGAGAGAGAGAGAGAGAGACAGACAGACAGACAGACAGACAGACAGACAGACAGACAGACAGACAGACAGACAGACAGACAGACAGACAGACAGACAGACAGACAGACAGGCAGGCAGGCAGGCGGGCGGGCGGGCGGGCGGGCGGACGGACGGACGGACGGACGGACGGACGGGCGGACAGACGGACAGACGGACAGACGGACAGACAGACAGACAGACAGACAGACAGACAGACAGACAGACAGACAGACAGACAGACAGACAGACAGACAGACAGACAGACAGACAGACAGACAGACAGACAGACAGACAGACAGACAGACAGACAGACAGACAGACAGACAGACAGACAGACAGCGTGTTTGTACGTATGTGTGCATCATAAAAATGTTGGATGTAAACATTTCCGGAAGGGGTCGAATTTTTATTTTTGGTCGCAGGTCGATCCAACCTACAAATATTCGTACATGATATTTTCTGGAACTTTCTGGATACTGTCTGATATGACAGGCGACGAGGAAGAGAACTATCCGACCTTGTAGTCATGTCATAGAATGTAATGATTAGGACTTTGCTCTCAAAGCTGTGTTATTGCTTTACGGTCCCAATTTAATATAAACATTGTTTAATCTACCGCTTCTTCTCTCTGTTTTTATCATTCTTATTCTTCTGTATTCGTCTTTAAAGGGACGAATGGCACATATTCTGTTGTGTGGTTTCAGGCTAGTCTTCGATATCTGAGCTTTTGTCCCAACACATCAGAGACAGAGACATTGGAGACAGGATATAGAAGGCCATAAACATCACTCTGGCAACTTGAGACGTGTAGAGTTAGAAACTGGAAACTCGCAGACAAACACTGGAACTAACCCATACATGCAAATATACATATACATAAATGCATCTTTCTACTTCTTCAGCATTCAGAGCCCTTGAGATTCATTGCTGCAGATATCACCCGGCTACATTCATCTTTCCAGTTGGCCTTCTCCCTCAAGCTGATGACACCAAGTGATTGTAGGTCTGTCGGGACATTATCTCTCCATCGTCTTCTTGGTCTGTCTCGTCGTCTTCGACTGTTCAGCTCCCTTGTGTATACAGTTTTTACTTGTCTGTCATCCGACATTCTCTCACTATGCCCCAACCATGTCAGTCTATCAGCCCTCACAGTGACAGTGATCAATGCCGATTTCAACAGATTATGAATTTCGTTGTTGCTTCTCACTCTACATTCCCAGCAGTTTGTATCTCTCATCGGCCCAAAGATTCGTAGTCAGAAAATTGTCGCAAATGTGTGTGTGTGTGTGTGTGTGTGTGTGTGCGCGCGCGTGTGTGTGTGCATGTTTGAGTGTGGGTGCGTGTGTGAGTGTGTGTTTGTTTAATATGACACTCCTAATTTGGCTCGATGTTTGTTTCAGGCCTTTCAAGTTCAAGAATCTGGTCATGAAGACAACATTTCAAAGACTTTACTGTTTTTGTTTCACCTCTATTTTTGAATGTAGAGCCGGTTCAGTTACATCAGAACATCAGAAACATATCAGTAAAACTAAGTGACTTTCTTGCTGCATTTCCATACCCAAGTCAGGAGTTGTATGGTTTAGCTCGCTGTATCTTCATTCGCGAGACCCAGATTCAAATCCTCCGTAAGTTGTAGCATTAGTTTTGTTCTGCCGGGGACCAAAATAAAATCATAACCCGCACAGTCTGTGGCGACCACACCAGCCGGGCCTCAGGTTGAGAAAACTGTGCCTTACGCCGCCCTCAACAGGGGTACATACAGAGACAACCCTGAATGGAAATTCACAAGCAGCACTATCAGTAGTTGAAGGGGTGATGTCATTTAGGGCTAGTATTCAGTTTCCTGAGGCTCAGTCAAAGTCGAGGCTCAATCCAGTTTGTGGTTGCTGCCCTAAGGTGCTTCCAGAAAACTCAGTACTCAGCTTGATAAGTACCTTGGAGTAACCACTGATTCATAGTATGAACTAAAAGTATATGAACCAATCTTCGCCTGATTGTCCACATACCGCATATACTGAGTGTCCGGGACGCCAGTTTACACACAGAGGGGAAATTATCGGTACATAGATACTGATAGTAGTCATGAAGCATGCCGGAGACGTCTACCATCGCATCTTTCATAGGTAGAAGTGTATAGTCAGGAGAATCTTCTTTGTGCCGTTATACATTACACAGAACTCGCAGTCGATTACTCCATTCCAGTTGATCTTGTGCACTCAGGTTTTGTCTAGAGGACAGAGATCTATTGTGGGAATCGAAGACCTGTTTTGGAGATCTAAGAACTTTTGTTACAATCTCGGATCTGTCGCTGTCTATGGCTTAGGGAAATTAAAGTCGTTTCATAACTCCGCTATACCGGTTTTGATTCATTTGAAGGCGATTTGACAGCAAACATCATTGTGTTCATCTCGACAGTGGTACGATTGTTAAACCGTTCAAAAAGCAGTGCCAAAATACTGAAAATGTAGAATTCATGTGTCAAACTAAAAACAGACCATAACCGCTGGAGTTGGCTTGCGACGCAATTAAAGGATAGCCAACTGATGATTTTTGTTTTTCAACTTGGTAACTCTATTGCAGTGAGATGTATCCTTTGGTAACGAGAAGGTAGTTGAAATGAACCACATAAATACTGATTAAATTCTCACGAAGTTAATCAGCGCCTTGTACAATGTTGTGTATGTTGTACTCACAGACAGATAACTCGTGGCCAGTTAAATCATTGTAAATATTGGACGCAAATTCGGGTTACAGAAATGAAGACGCTTCAGTGCTCTGGTACAGGCTGTGATCACGTGATATGCTCTATTTGATGGTGACAGTATACTATACCATTGATGTACCGTACGCCATTTGAAGCGACTGTGAAAGTGGAAAGTATACTTGAATATATCGTTCAGTTTACACAAGGCTGGGTTTATATTGTTGGATATATGTAGATTTCTGGTAACACGTTTATGCAGTAGTTGCCAGCTAGCAGTGTGTTTTAAACTGCGGAACGTTTGATATTATTATATGGCTGTTTGTGTTCTTTTAGATACAGAGAAACAATGTGTTAGCTGTATTAGGTATATATATATATATATATATATATATATATATATATATATATATATATATGTGTGTGTCAATGCGATATTTCGCACACACACCCAAAACTGTTAACACAAAAGTATGCGAGTTTCCTATTGCACTGATGAAAAACGTGACCAAAATACACACTTGAAAGCAAACATTTCTGAAGCAGTTTGTGTTGATGTAGAAGGACATCGGCCAAAGAGGGTCAAAACAACAGCTGACAACAGAATATAGAAAAATCCTGACCGGGCAGTGTCAGGCTTGCACGGTTATGGACAGTATATAGAACACCAATCAAATATGTTCAATAAAGCAGAATTAGACAGCAGACAGAACACAAGAGACCGAATTAGAGACGGTTTATAGAAGAATACGATACAGTGGTGTCAACGAGGCAGAATTAGAGACAGGATATAGAACAGGATACAGTTGTGTCAACGAGGCAGAATTAGAGACAGGATATAGAATAACATGATGCAGTTGTGTCAACAAGGCTGAATTAGAGACAGGATATAGAATAACATGATACAGTTGTGTCAACAAGGCTGAATTAGAGACAGGATACAGAAGAACAGGATACAGTTGTGTCAACAAGGCAGATTTAAAGACAGGATATAGAAGAACAAGATACAATTGATTCAACGAGGCAGAATTAGAAACAGTATATAGAAGGGTATAAACATCACTCTGGCAGCTTGAGACGTGTAGCGTCAGAGATCGAAACTCGCAGACAAGCTTTGGAACTAACCATACATGGTGTCAGTTGGAGCACCTGTAACATCATCGCCCAGCAGCAGCAACATCGTCAGTGTCATTAATGTCACCAAGGGTGAGTTCATTCAGTGTCTTTGGTGCATCTCTCTCTCTCTTTCTTTCTGTCTGTCTCTCTCTCTCTCTCTCTCTCTCTCTCTCTCTCTCTCTCTCTCTCTCTCTCTCTCTCTCTCGCTGGCGCGCGGGCGTATTCATGAGTATGCTAATGTTCTGTGCACACCTTCTTTGACACAAGGCGTTTTCTTACAATTTAACATGTATTAACATGTATTAACATGTTTTAATTACAATCGTATCATAAATCGGTCATCTCCTTGTGAGATACAATTTTTCATTATTTGAAGCCCTACCCTGGCTCTTGCCAGGGGCCGCAATATAGCCCGGCCATAAATATGGTCTAATGGCTGAACGCGGTTTCTGGGACCTCTCCAAGGGTGATCCTCGTACGCATGGTGGCATATTGTGTCATCTGGTGTTTATCGCTTGTGTGATGTCCTGGTAGGGTAAAAGAAGATAGATAGATAGACATATAATTTCAGAAATGAGAAAAAGACTGGTTTCATACTTTAGTTAGTTACCTACTTATTTTAAAAGACTGTTATTATTACTACTATTTATTTACTTCTTGTTTTAATGACTCCCTCTTTCTTCATATGTGTGTGTGTGTGAGTGTGTGTGTGTGTGTTCGAGTTAGTCCTGCCATTTCTATAATAGAATTAGTCCCCAAATCTTTAATAAACGATTCGGTATTCAACAGGTGGGCAGGACACATCCTCTCGACCGCCTTTATTTCCCATAAATTTAATGTCCATTTTTGACTGAGTCGACATGGGAAACCAAGGTCAATTTTTAAAAGTCAGTCTCCATGCAGATTCAAACACAGACAACTGTCTGACCTCTCAGCTCACGCAGGAGACACGAACCGATGCAGTCCGACGGATTGTAGAAATACAACTTGGGGTCCAAAACTGAGATCCCTGTGTAGGTTTCGAGGTCGGTTGTGAGGAAAACAAAAATGGAACCAGTTACCCCCCCCCCCCCCTTTTTCCACCCCCACCCACACACACCCACCCACACACACACACACACACACACACACACACACACAATAAAAGCACGTCTCAGAAGCTGACTAACTGGGCTCATCTCAGCTAGATGTATTCCCATTGGAAGGATACATCTAGTTAAGGAACCTAGAGTCTACATTTACATTAGCCAGATGTGTGAGAAGGATGTGCACACAACACTCAGTTCTGGATTAAGACAAACAAGACTCAAATTCAGAGGTGGACCAGAGTTTTCCGGAGGAGTTTACAGCCGGTGAACGCTAAGAAGAGGAAAAAAAAAAGACATACTTTGAGGGAACAACTGTGTCGTCTTCATGAGAAAGTTGCATGCGTTGTATTCATTAGAAATAGCACTCGGTGATCCATGATACAACTAACCACGAGAACGGCCCTTTTTCCAACCACCCACTGCGGGAATCGAACCCTGAAGAATATCGAGAACTGCATTGTGAAACGATTTCCTCGACCTCTATGCCACGCACTGAGAAGAAGACAATCGAATGACTTTAGCATCTCCATCCGATGACCCCACACGACAACAGTGGACGACGGTAATTGTTTCTTCTGTTTGTATAATTTGTGGATTGAAACCAAACACTTCAAATAAACGTATATCCCTTGTATCCAGCAGCAAATAATAGGAAAGGGGGAAGGGGGGGGGGGGTGAAGTGTGATCAGGATTTTCCAAGCGAACAGTCAGATTAAAAAAGTATGTTTAACTCTTTTTGAATATCACCCAACCCCTTCCCCTTTTCCCCGCAAACTACAAAAGTGCGTATATCATCAAAAGTTTAAATAGGATAATATGTTTGTGTCAATCAAGTGAGATAGTCACGATATAACAACAAATCTCAGTGATACTGAATTTATTTATGTAACCTGTTTTCAACTGCCAGTGTTGTTTAAATGCCACGTTTTTGTTTGTCTGTACAGACGACCCCACTAAAATAACATGTTTATACATATGACTGTCAGAAGCGATTCAAAAATATCTGGTGGTTCAACAAGGAACGTAACTGACAAGGCTAAACGAAAACATTGGGGCGTTTTTCCTCTTCAGTATCCCTATTTGCTAAAACCACGGTTACATTGGAATTTAGGCATTTAAATGAGTTTTATTTTCCGCAAATCTGTCTAATTATCCCACTATGTTGTGGTTTTTCTTCTCACGTGTGGTGAAAAATGATGGCTTCCTCTTTCTGATATTTGTACCACAGCAGTATTTTCAAAACATTTAGGTCTTTTTCATGTGGTTATTGGATAAATGGTATCAGCCCATGTTTTTAGACCAAAGAGGAATCCGCAGTCAATCGATTGTATGGCCAATGTCATGCCAGCCAACTTGACTTCCCAGAAATGTTCCTGATACCCATTTGATTGGGTGCATCTCCGGAAAGTAAAGGCAGCCAGTCTGCTGTTGACCACATCACCCACTGAGTGCTTTGTTGATAAAAAGTCGGAGTCTAGTGACATATGTTCGATAAACCACTGTAAACAAGGTCCTCTACCTGCTGTTGTCTCTAGGAGCCCTCTTTCAGAACATTGAGAAAACTCCACTTGGCTGTCCAAAGTAGTTTCCATGTTCTGTTGTAAAACCACATCTCTGAGAATTCAAACTGAGATTTATCAAAAGATGGCTGAACAGTACGTTCTGTAGGAGAAAACATACAGCA
>CAJHNH020008506.1:50000-155000 GCA_905116865.2 Candidula unifasciata
CTCTTCTTCTTCTTCTTCTTCTTCTTCTTCTTCTTCTTCTTTCTTTTCTTCTTCTTCTTCTTCTTCTTCTTCTTCTTCTTCTTCTTCTTCTTCTTCTCCTGCTTCTGTATCTGTTTGTGGCAGAGCTAAGATGTTCCAGTTTTCGCTATTCAATTTCATTCCGACCTTTGGTGAGAATTGCCTTCGCGACTTGTACTGCCACTAGTATTGTTACCAATACTAAAGGTGTACCACAGAACCGTATCTTTGTCCCCATATGCCTGAAAGACATAAATTCACATGATACAACATGTGATGTGAAGGCTGACTCGTGAAGACTTCACACAGTTCTTGTTTCGAATTATTCGTTTTTGTTTAGTTTTTGTCATTGAACAACGTTGGTTGGGATACCTGGAACAACCCAAGAACGCCCTCTACGTGTATGGCTATACACAGAACTGCATTTGGGTATAAACTGAAAGCAGGGGGCCCAAAAAATTACATATTAAAAAAACAAAACAAATGTGTATAACAAATATAATTTCCTTTAAATAGAGCCTTTTAGGCAGTTGTGTGTTATATTTTTTTTTTTATATTGCAGTCACAATCTTTATTATTTCTATTACCAAAATGTAAAGCATAGAAACATTATGCATATATTCAAATGGCGTATATATTTGTAATCCTGCATGAACTGAACAAGTAAGTAAGATTCAACACCACCAGGACATCCACTAAGCGATAAACACCCGGTGACACCAAGTGCCATCATGGGGATGAGGATCAATTAGGGAGAGGTCCTAGAAACCCCGTTCAACCGTTAGGTTATATTAGGGCCCTCAACTACAGCCGGTGTGGGGCTTTAAAGTAACGAAAAATTGCGTCCCATATTGGGACGACAGATTAACCTAAACATCAAAGAGAACCGGCTTTTGGGACCTCTCCCCGAGTGATCCTCATCCGCATAGTGGCACTTTGTGTCACCCGGTGTTAATCGCTTGTGTGATGTCCTGGTGGGGTAAAAAGTCAATCAGTCAGCCAGTAAACCGCATCCTCTCCAGAAAGCTGAATTGTTTATTTTTAGACATGGCAAGCAACATGGTGATTTTGAGAGAACAGCGATGGAGTGTGCTGTTTCCGGAAAAAGAAGCATATTTGTTTCATAAATGTTGATAGCGGACATTGAAGATGCGCTGACTTTGAAAGCACATTAGGCTGGAGAATTGGATAAGGAAATACTTTCAGGCGTGCCGTGAAGCGAGGACGTGTGTAAAGGACAAGCTGATTGTTTAATTAATTTTGTTAAATTGTCAGAGATTAGCTGGTGTAACTGAAAAATTGTAGGATCCTCAGGGCCTCATCAAGTCTCATGGCATCCCGTTTTTTCCGTTTATAGACGTAAATAAAAACACTGCAGCAACGTTTGTCTACTCTTAGATATCGTTTTTTTTTTTTTTCAAGGGAAATAATATTATTTTTACTGCAGCCAGTAGTGAGAGTCTGAAGATTTCTCTTTCATTTTCAAACATGTTTCAGATACTGCGTTTTATGTCCCAGTAGCTCCAGCGACTATCTTCCAAATACTTACATTGGCGTACTAAACGATGACGCGCCGCGTTAGCGCAGTTGATTGGAGGCTCGATTTCAAATCAAGCAGCGATTTGCTGCAGCCCACGGTCGGTGTTCGAAACCAGACGGTTCCTGGGGTTCACCCAGCCTCTAGGTAATGGGTACCAGAGTTAACACTCTGGGGTAAATAGAGGAACGTCGCTGTAGCTACGGAGTTACGTGTGGACGGCGACATAGGCGGACCGTTTCTTATCAGCTGTCCGTACTGGTGGCAGAGCACTTATGGTTTAAAACCGCGTGCAATGACGCTGGTTCACATCTCCTGACTTCTTATTTGTCAACCTTTCTACTAAACGATGAACGAACTGAAAGTCTGGTTTTCAGAATGCTATGTAGTGGCTTAGCCACTTAACTATTAGAGCCTAGTGAATGGTTCAATGCTGACTTTTAGTCCTTCGATCACTGGCATTGCTGTCCCTGAAAACTTCAATGATTTATCTCCTACATGATTGCAAATTATTTCAGATAGAAACAAAACAAACAACACCCTCTACTTCCAGTAACAACAAAACAAACAACACCCTCTACTTCCAGTAACAACAAAACAAACAACACCCTCTACTTCCAGTAACAACAAAACAAACAACACCCTCTACTTCGAGTAACAACAACAACTCTAGCAAACGCAAACACATCTGCATCAACCAATTTTGCAAATCAGCTAGCACTAGCGAAGAGGACAAGTACGAAATGAATTACTTTTCGCTGATGACCAGGCAATCATAGCACCAACAACGGTACAACTACAAGAACATAATAACAGACTACACTCGTCATGCAACAACTATGATATGAAGATCAGCGTAGACAAAACAGAAGTGATGACATTCTCCAGAAAAGAAAGAACTACCAATATCAAAATTGATGTACACCAGTTAAAGCAGGCGAAGGATTTTACATATCTGTGAAGCATTTTTTTTTTCAAGATAGATTGAAGAATTAAGGAAGAAATCCAACAAAATGTGCAATAAAGAACATCATTTTTGACGCCAAATGGTGCTAATTTTGAGAAGCGAGCATGTGAAAATGAACACTAAAAGAACACTGTTCAACACAAATTTCTTACTAGCACTCTGCTATCAGTTCAAACATTGACACTATCTTCAGAAGACAGATGTAAAATAGTCACGATAAAAATGAAATGTTCACGTACTATACTATGTGTAACAATGAATGATCGCATTAGGAACAATGATATCAGGAAGAGAGTTGGCACAGAACCAGTGTTGAACTATATGTATACAACAGATCAAATAGTTTGGCCATATAACAAGACTGGCATCAGACATTTGTCACAATATTGGTGGTGCCATTATGCGATTAAAATTGATCTCGTGTGAAACTGCAGATCTGTTGATGAACTATGCTACCATCCTTGATGAACTGCGTTTCTAATGTCAGACTGTTTGTATTAGCACTTAGGATGGCTACCGTGTGCTTCTAATGCGTGTGTATGCTAGATATGCTGAGACCGCAGTCTGTCAATCTTTGCACAAGGGACTGTTATAAACAATATGGGTTTTTCGTTGGCACAGGAGCGGAGCAACTATGGGGTGACGCGTTTGCTATGAAGCTGAAACTAAGATTACAAGATTACCAGACAGGGCACCACAGAGAGCAATGCCATACAGATACAACGGTAACACATCCAGAGGTGGACCAGGCAGAAAATTGGCCGCAAAAATAGCAGACACTGAAAAGCGATACATACGAAGCCAACAGAAGGACCCTTTCCGGAGATCTCTTCCCTATCTGACAGTGCGAGGCAATTTAGGAGTAAAGAAGAAGACACACACATGCACAAATAGAAAACACATGCATGCGCATAAACATACATACACATGCGCGCATCCATTTTATTGGTCTTCGCAATTCTTGGAGCAAACACATTCTAGTCTCAAGTGCACGTCTCATATCTCTACAACAACACCTAGTTTGAAGAACTTCTAGTTGGTGTGAGACCTGTAGTCCAGTGCTGGTAAGGATCTGCGAGCCTCGTTTACACATTCCACCACCCATGATCAGTCACATCATTCTGGTCAATAACTAGAATTGTTAACGCTTTTTTTTTTTTTTTCAGAACCTAGAAAATATCAAGATTGTCAAACGGCCGCAGGACAGCATCATTTACAAAAACTACAGCAGGAAAATGTCCACGACGATGGTGGCCAGGGAGAAGCGACGGCTGCAGCGAATGCACACTGTCCCGTGTATGGGCACCCTGTCAGCTTTCCCGCTGCCCTTACTGCCCATAATACACATGGAGGAGGTCACTACGGAAATGTGACCTTTGCTGCTGCGTGCTTGATCTTGGGGAGGATAACTCTAGCTTTAACCTGCCTTCGATGAAAGTATTAATGAATGATAAGTGAAACGAGGAATGAGACAATGAATATAATTAAAAATCTGTCAGTGTTTATTATGATTTTGAAGCACATTAAATGACGCTGGCACATAACTTTGTCCCCCAAAGCAATAGATTATCAGTAGTTATATCCATACTTATATCAGAATGAATCCTGATTTACCTGCCAAAACAGCCCTTACATAAATACCAGATCGGCAGAGAAAAAAAGCGGCGCCCAAAAACAACATGGAGACGAACGATGGAAAGATACCTGAGTGCGGCATCTCTGACATAAAAAACTTCACTGGAGACTGCACAGGGACAGGAAAGCATAGAAAGTCCTCTCTGAAGCCTCATGTGCCACTAGGCATAACGAGAACTGATAATGATGATATCCATATCAATAGTATGCTACCAGTATCACACTTAAACACTACTGTTTTAAACGAATGCATGCAAAACGAGAACTTGTGTAATGAGTAATGAGATGTTTTATGAAAGCCACCAATTTAACAAACTGGGTCCCAGTGAGAAATGGTGCTATCAAAAATGTATATTGTGCAACCAAAACCTTACTTCAGAAACACTGAGGGGCAGACGAAATGAACATGTTTGGCCAATTAGTTAGAATGAAGCAACACGTTATCATCATAGACTCTAACTCCAAGCAGAGCTGATAAAACAGCATGATTGTTCTCTAGAGAGTGCATGCACCACATGGCACACATTTTGTCATGTGTCTGTAAAATGAAATGGCAATAGCCAAAAGCAACCCCCCTCCCCTTTCCCCTGCCCCTGTTAAATTTAGGGTGCAAATGCCTCCTCTCCCTATGAAATTGTCAGGGGTAATTGGGGGGGGGAGGGGCTAAGTGGGTCATGTCGCCAACTGTAGACTCTCTCTTTATAAGAGTTTATACCTGTCATATTATTTCAGATATTTTTTTTTATTTGTGGTTCAGCACCTAATAATAATTTGTATTATTACCATTGTACACTTAAACAAGGCTTTATCCTCTAGGAAATTATAAGGGTGCGAGTCCCTCTCCAATTTGTTCTTTGTTTCAGCGACTGACTGACATGAGATGGCGTCCCAGAACTTTACGTAAGTTCCCGGTGTATGGCTTTGTTATATTTAAGTCATCTAAACCAACGGTTTTCAATGAATCGATACTGACAGGACTAGAACACGTAACCACCAATACCACCCCCTCATTGGGATGATAGCAAAGGTTGGTAACGTGATACACATAGTCCCGGCTAAAGGCCACGCTAGAATCCAGCAAGACGGCAACTACGAGAAATGACTGACTGGCCTTCCGCCCCCTTCACCTCACCCTTTCCTACCTCTTTCGGATGCACAATGAGTTCAAACCCCCCCCCACCCCATTCCCACAGAGAGCACTTGAGTTCGTTACCCAACATGCCACAGCAATTCTCATCGCCGAACATTAGGATCTCAAAGCGTGAGCTGGATGCTCCGGGTATATGGTATTTACATACACCGGAGCTTAGCTGTCAACCCAAACCGACACAACCCAATCACGCACAAACAAATGACGACTGGACCCGCTTAATTCTCCACACAACCTTTCACACACATATACATGACATGACTAACCGTTCTTATTACAGGAAGATAACTATAAGACCACTATGGTCACACGCAGAAAATTTTCACATTTCGGAACTATCCAAAATCAAAAACTGTTTTCAGTACTTTTTAGCAAAAATAAAATACTCAAAATTTCAACACTATAAATGGTGGTCCAAAGGACGTTGTGTGGAAAAGCTCGCTCTCCTACGAGATACGCCTGGCCAAATCAGAGAGAGAGATGACACTGAGAGGAGACACCAGATAAGAAACGAACAGTTAACAACAGGGTGCAGGACGAGCGGTCGGAACCGGATGGAAGCATCAAGCCCAGAAATGGCGCAATGCTAGAATTTAGTCAGGAAAGTGACACAAATAACCCAGACCACAACTATAGGCGGAGACTGTTAGTCGCCTCGGCTAGCTAGCAGCAGTCTGAAAGTGGTCGACCTTTTCATTTTTTTCTCAAAAGGACTTGGACTTGGACGGTTTTCAACATTTGCAGCCACAAAATCATTCCATCCTTCGGTGAATCCCAGTCATTCACTGTGGGTATCCCGTAGCTTAGTCTGAATTGTAATAATTGGTGTGTGATCAGTCTTACTATGGCAATAAGGCGTAGAAATGAGTTAGTACGTTCCACAATCCCCTGTGTACCGGGATTAGATTTTCAAAGCAGATAGTTTAGAAAAAGACGGTCATTTTTGTTTTCTGACAATGGAGGGTGGTAACGTAAAAGAAATGACCTGACCACTTCATATTTTGAACAACAGCAATTGTATTAACGGCGGCCAACCTTCATTTGAATTGAAGCCCCCCCCCCCTTCCCCCCCCCCCCCCCCCACTTCCCCCCAAAAAATTCATTAATTTAAATTAAAGCAGTTTTATTTTTTCAAGACCTTGCACTCTGCTGCACACTTCGTGTTCCTGCAGGATGGGCTGTCCTGGGAAAGTAAAGACAGACGGCGTAATGCTGACCACATTACCCACAGAGTGCTGATGGTCTGTAAAAATATGGGACGCTCTGCCCATATGCCCGATGCGCCGAAAGGCGTAAAAAGGGATCTTTACTTTTTACTTTACTTTACTACCTAACCAGTGGGGAGTTTATTGTGTGTGTCAGGGCCTTGCATTAGGTGTCTACATCTACATGGTATATGAAATATCGGGTGAATTTTCGTGGAACTGATAGGAGGAATAAATGAACTCAAAAAGCTAATAGAAAGTGAAAGAAAATACACCGACTGTTGTTGGCGCCGTTTCTCCCTATTGAGGGTTGCGGTGTTTGTGGGCGATGTAGAAAAGTAGTTTTTGTTTTGTTCCTTCATGACGATATGGTCGAAACATTCTCATAGTGTCTATGTCCGTTCCTGTTCGTTGAGCTTTCTGGTTGCTTTGGGTGTATGGTATGTGTTGGTTTGTGTGTACGTGCATGTACTCGGTCAATGTATATTAATAAACAGGGTAAACATTGCACCACACGGTTGCAGCAGTGAGACCTCAAACGTGAGCGTAGATCACACGAACAGTGAGTCAATAAACGTTATCAATAAACCTTTGTAAGCCTGTATTTATACAGTTCTGAGCGAGTGGGCATTGGCCACAAATTTCGTACACACTTAACAAACAGCTCAAGTTCGAATTACGGGTTGTGCTACCTGGTTCGTGCACTGAGCTGATAATCTGTCATCCTTCCTACACAAGACTGAACGTAACGAGGGCCCCAATTATAAACACTGACTCACTGACTACTACTGGAAGTTGAAATGGATATCTGGGATCTATCCAATATGACTGGGCATCCAGAGAGAGAGATTCTTTAATCAGTCAAACTTTCAGGCAGCTGCGGAAGGAAGATGAAGGATCGCTGATGATCTCCCCTTGACTCATCACATAAAAGAACAAAAAGATCATTAGAACTTGTGATAGTAAGGGCTTTACGGGACAGTAAATCGTTTGACAGACATCTTGATGCCTTTTTAAAATGGATATATATTCTTCTTCAAGCGTCTACCCCCAAATAACTGCAGGCTACACTAGGCTGGTATGGCCGTTACTGGGGCCAAAATTATATATATTTTTAAGACTGATCAGGGTATCTTGCATTTACTCAGTTGGCTTACCATCCGGTGTAAGATTATTTTTTTTTTTCCTTTAAAACTAAGGTTGGTCAAATATTTGGTTGCAGTTCAAGAAAAAAAATGGAAGGTGGAAAGAAAAAAATGGCGGGGGGAGGGAGAGAGAAAGCTTATATTCATTTGATCTATGACAAAATATCTGACGGTATACCTCGAGCAGTTGTAGCTAACACTTTAAAATATAGACTCATTTCTAGCATCCACCAACCAGATGTCACAACATGTGAGTCGCGGTGCTATAGAAAAGTTGTTGGTGTGAAAGGAAGAGGCAAAGTGAGCAGTGGCGTGATAGGACAGAAGGGTCAAACACAGAAGTGCTATGAATGTCAATACGTTGTAAACAATAAAGGTTACCATTTAAGGCACTGTTAGTAATGGGTGTGCAATGCTAGACCCATATAAGAGACCACCACCCAGGGCTGGACTAGTTATCTGATCAATCTCGTCTTTTTCTGTTCCTTCTTCCTGCCAGAAGTTTTCAGATGAGAAGGTCACGGACCTCTGTGAAGTCTGTGGTACAAAGCATATTTTCCTCTGTTCCATACAGCTTGATTTCTGCTGAAATGCCAACCGGCCAAACCTGAGATGCCTGTAGCACATGTTCAGTATTCTGTGGCGCCTGTCCACGTGGAATGTCTTGTACAAACGGCTACAGAATCTAGTGTGTCTAGTACGTCGTCAAGATATAAGGGTCTGTTTCTTTGGTGAAGGCAATTGCCTATGTCTTCTTGGTTGTGTTTTAGATAAGGAGTATCCCAACGGATTCTAATGGCCGCCTTAATCTAGTTTTAAATTTCTTATAACTTCATTCTGCAGCTAGCTGTTCTGTGTGACTTCCAGTTTTTGCCAAGTAGTGTGCTGTTTCATATCCCTCAATGCTGCACTGACCTGGGATTACTGTAGCGCAATATGCCTGGTGAGCTCACCTATCCGACTAATGAAATAAGCCTTTTGCTTTTGCATAGATTTTAGGCTGGGCCGACTCGGGAGCCATGGTTCATTAAAAACATGGATGGCAGAGAAAGGTGTGGATCATTGTGTAACCGCTGCTTCCCAATATTTGAGTAGCGAACAACTCAAATTAGGGACCATTGTGAATTCTTGAGGCCTACTGGACGTATGATGATTGCTCAGTGTGTTTTAGACTCGATTGGTCATGTTGTAACTATCTTGTTGGCCGCCTTTACTTCCCAGAATATTTTATGGTATGTGTTTTAAGCTGGCTAGTTCGAATAGTTTTTGTTAAATTTAATCTCTATAGGTTTTATACTATTCAGTTATTAGGTCACACTGCGCATATCATCAGCTACCTCCCCCCCCCCCCCCCACACACACACACACACACACACTCACACACACACTTTTTTCTCCTATCTATCAGAGGTATTCAGAAGAAAACCAAATAAAACTTCGCATTTTTGGCAATACTTACAATGTAGAGATAAAATTATAAAGATGACGAGCTATGGAATTCCAGAAAGATTAGACTAAAAAGCTCAACAAAATGGGGAAGCAGACAAACGTGCACAAAACAACACAACGTAACGTTTCGGCTGGGCAGCCTTTTTCAAACATAGGTGAACTACACAATCATAACAACGAGGAGAGTATTTAGATGTCTAATGGGTGACGTGAGCAACGTTTAAAAAAATGTGATATGGAATAAATAAAATAAAATAAACGATGGCTGAAAAATATAGTCACAAAAAAATAAACAGTAGTATTGTTAATATATAATATAATACTGGGTATAAAAGAAATACAAATGGTAATCATACATAAAGAATACTAATAAGAGATAGAATAAAGTAATAATGTGAAATAAAAGAAAATAATTAACATTTAAAATGTGATAAGAGTAGAACTATTTAGATGAAGGTATGCCGGGTATTGATACCACCTGGACTAAGAACGCCTAGGGTGTGGATGAGGCGATTTTCCAAAGCGAGGCGCGTAGTATGATTGCCAGAGCAAGATTTTATTGATGTGACAGATATATCATCTTTATCTTTGTGGTCAGAGCTATTAAAATGGAGAGGGATTGGTTTAAGTGTCTTCTTGTCAATATCGGAGAGGTGTTCCGGGAAAGGATCAGCTAGCTTCCTGCCAGTTTCCCCAATGTATGCCTTGCTGTATCGTTTGCAGATAATTGCATAAATTACGCTTCAGGATTCGCAAGTAAAAGGTTCCCTAATTTGGAAAGAACCTTTAGGCAAACCTGACCGAAGAGGTATGGGCAACGAAAGGACATGTCTTGCACGTGCTGCGTGAGCATTCAGTAGTCCCAAAAAGAAGTGCTGTTTGGATCGGTGGTAGGTGGCTTCGGACAACTATATCTTTAAGGTTGCGGTCTCGTCTATAAACTAATCTAGGTTTCTCACTAAAGATAATCTTGGTGTCCGGATCAGAGTGGAGGATGTACAAATGACGAAAGAATACTTTATAACAACCACATTGTTAGGGTGAACAGTCAAAAACAGTTTTGGTCCATCCCTGGTGGAATTACGTTTGGTGGGGAAAGCGTCTCTCCTGGTGATTGCCAAAACTTTGTTTAGAGCCCCTTGTAGAATGTGTTCTGGGTAGAAACGGGCACGGAAGAAATCAAGAAGTTCAAATGATTTATCAAAGAAGTCAGAATCATCAGAGCACAACCTGCGCAATCGAAGGAGCTATGAATACGGAATAGAATTTTTACACGGTAGCGGGTGAGAAGACGTATAGAGGAAATAACTGTGAGAATCTGTGGGTTTGTAGTAGGCCGTGGTCTTCAGACACAGGGAAATCGATGCTAACTGTGATGTCAAGAAAGTTTACTGAAGTGGTGGAGATCAGTGAGGTGAATTTGATAACCGGATTGAAATTGTTGATGTAAGTAATAAATTGGTCTAGCTCAACCATATATATATATATGGATGTCCAAATGACGAAAGAATACTTTGGAAGCAACCACATTGTTTGGGTACACCGGAACCTACGAAATCAAATACCTTTCCAAAATGTTTATATATTCTAGACAAAGCATTAAGGTCTAATGTGTTGGTAAATTGTTGCTGTGATTGTTATTCGACATTTGCTTCGTTAATATAAATTTCTGTAACCTATGGTGCCATTTCAATGGTTTGAAATGAATTCTGTCCGTATTCCATAGTTGTGAATTTCAAGCTGTACGATAGACATGGCCAATAAGATACTTTTTTTTGGGGGGGGGGGGGGGGGGGGGGGGGGTTTGCCTAGTTGGCCATGTTCTTAGTGCACTTGTATTCATGGTGAGGCGCACACGCCGTCTGGAGGTGACAGGTTCAATTCCCGCACGGTAACTATAGCTTTCAATTTTTATGTTGTCTAGTGTGTTCTTCTTTCTTTCTAATTCTTTCTATGTGTGCCGATCAATACACTTTCTGTTCCTTGATTAATTTATATATATTTGGTACGTTTGGTTCAAAACGTCTGGTGTCAGATGAAGCATATACTGCTCGAGCTATTTTCTTGTCTGTGTTTACTTCCCGCTGTAAGAACGAATGTTGCAAGTACCTGATAAATGATGTCATGAAATAACTGAAGATGAAATAAATCTCTCAGGGATTGCGATTCTGTCAGCATTTGTTCATTTCTTTTAGTTGTTGTTGTGATTTCTCTGTTTAATTACAATGATATCTCTTGTACTGTCAAAGGCGTCGACTAACTATATACTGGGTCACTTAAAAAATGAGCTGGTTTACCAACTCTTCGAATTTCCATTGTTTTGGTAGTGGAAGGTCGACCCATCCCTTTCTTTTTCTCAGCATTTTTTGTCCCCTTTTCGAAGGCCTTGTGCAAGTTAAACACCATCGATCAACTCAAATAATCATTTTCGAATGCTGTCTTTAACATTTCCAGCCTCTCTGTTCCGGATTTTCCGAGTTTGGCGCAAAATTGAATTGCGTAAAGCTATTCGATGGAATGTTCCAATGTTCCACCAAAACGTCACTCGTACATGGATTCACTACTTCTACGAAATGCACGCTCCCACTGCTTGTCGTCAACTGAGGCTGGTTGCACTCAGTCCAGTGTTGCCACTTTTCTATGACAAAAAATATCCAAAACGGTGTCAGAAAATATCTAAAAAGATCTAAATCTGCGTGGAAAAGATCTAGAAAAAACATCCAAATTGAAAAAGTCAAAAATTACATAGCTTTTGTTATGACTTACCCTACATAATCATGTCCTCACCTTCACTGATGTCTGCCTCACAAGATCCACTGGATAAACTTTGCTTGGATAATGAAGTTAAAGCTTCAGATCCAAAATGACCTTGGTATGCTTTAGCTGTTCAAATTTCTTTATAAGTGGTACAGGAGGCTTATTTCTCTAGTCTCATCAGGCCGAATTTTAATGGCACGATAGCATTTAAGAGGTCAAATTTCATCCTGTTTTTTAGGTTAGATTTGATATAATTCCTAGCACTGAAAACTCTTTCTACGTCAGCATTTGAGTGGGGTAGTATCATGGCAGACATGGCACTTTAAAGAGCTTACAGAATGGACTGTTTAATGAGGTATCTTTAAATTGTCTCACTTCACTCCAAAACGCTTCAGTTTCTGTTTTGTTTGTCCATTCAGCTAACTTTATGTTGGTTAACTGATATTCTGCTTCCGCGACACTATTATCAGTAGCCCCTAAAAAATTTCATAACTTTACAATATTTAGGTATGTCCTTTGTTGGCTGAAGTATGCTGCTCACAGAAAAAATTGAAATATTTTTCAAAACATCTAGATTTTCAGGAAGTCTCTGCTTCAATTGCTTCAATAATGAGATAAGGAAATCTTGACAGCATTTTCTCAAGTTGTTCTTTTCATTCTCTGTTAACAGTCCTTTTGTTTTTAAATCATCAATTTTTGATTCGATTTAATATCCAAGGTGTGGCTTAGGAGCCAAATAGCTCTCTATAGTGCAAGTGAGCAAATCAGCTTTAGAAGTTGGCAACACCAGTCTTTTACCGAGAGAAATAGCAAGGTGAGGTATATCATCAAGTAATTTAACTTTATCAAGTTTAGATTCGAACAGTTTATTAACTTTTTGCACTTCTATTAGAAAACGTTATAAAAAGAGAATGAATAAAAAAAATTTTTCATCATTGTATATTCCATATAGTATTTCAGCTGTGTAGCACTTTTCACTTTGTCTTGTTATTTCAAAGTGTGTCTTCAACTTCAGCCATTGCTTCATAATTTTTTCAACAGCTGGTTAAATTGATAACCGTCTAGTTTTGCAATCTGACAGAATTTTCGGTGGTGTGGGACCATCATTTAAGGCTGTATATGATGTATTGCTGTTGTCTGACAAATGATTTGGAAAACCAGTTAAGTGTTTCAGCAATAAGGTATTCCAAATTCCTTGGTAAATATTTAGATGAAGCATGTGATAATGCTAAAAGGTCCTTCAGTTCCTACACTATACTTTCTACACCAAACTTTTCAAATTGAACTAGTCCAAGATTTTTTACAAATAGATCAGATGGTCACAGTTTGAAATTGCGCAGTGACAAATTAAAAACATTGCGACTGATACTTCAACTTTTGATGATTCATTTATCAGTATAGTTCTGAAAACAGATGTCAGCGGTGTAATATCTTTAAATGAAACTGCAGTTTTATGCTTTTTTAGTCTCTGCATGACTCTTTGAGTTTTGTATTTTCGCTTTAATTTCACACTTGCAGTACTTACAACAAGCTTTGGTCATATCCCCAGTTTTTAATTTTGTCATCATGCAACCACTCTTTCCAATTTTTTTTGCTCATACTTTACTTTTGGCATGTTGAAAGGTTTTTTCAAAGTGAAAGCCACATAAGAAGGTGAGCAATTATTTTTTTAAATCACATGAAAAAGAAACACAAAGTCAGCACAGTGAGGATACGGTTGAAACAAAGTTAGTATGATTTACGTGCGTTTTTATTAATCAGTACCGGGGCTGCCAGATAGTTGTGAGTTCAAAGTTCAAGTAATGGCAGTTGTCACAATGTACATGCCAGACCAAAACAAAAATATTGTAGTAAATATTTTACACAGTAATTATTAAATTGACAATGAAAGAACAAAAAAATCTATAAAATATCTAACTCCATATGAAAAGATCAAGAAAAATATTTACGATCTAAACGTCAAAAACAGTATCTAAATGTAATGAAAAAGATCTAAATTTGGATATAAAAGATCCAAAGTGGCAACACTGGTTGCACTGCATATCAATCAATCCTCACCATCCCACACAGACTCAGGTTTCCCCACCCACGGCGCATGCGCGAAAATACCGCGTTTGTCCAATTACTTTCAGGTCAAACTCTGTGTATTTGTACTTTCTCATTGTTCACTTGCTTCCAAAGGGTTTTGATAACATAATTTATCATGCATCAACGTGCCTCCAAGCGGCGAAGAACCAACCGGTCTGTCTGCCTGTTCATTTTTCAGAAAACCTGCATATTTGGATTAAATATATAAATAATGCCAACAACATCTACAAATGTCAATATCCTTCTAACACTAGTGCCTCAAGTTCTGCAAACTTGCTTGTATGCACATTGAAAAGCGCCGATATAATTGCAGACCTATATGGTAGTCCTGGGGCTATTTTGTATGACTCCGATGTCTGTGTAGCCTAACGAAGGGCACCAATACATGAATGCATGACAGCTGGAACTCAGTTCACCCACCAAGAACTGGCCCTTTTCTCCATGCTCGCATACACCAAGTTGTATCCACTTCTACTGCAAGCTCAAGTGCAGCCACTTGACACAAGTGTTTGATGTTTAGAATGCTTTCTTCGGAGCTCTCTTCAGTTTTACATTGAATTACATTACCAGAGAAAACAGAAAGATGCAGTGTTATCACTGGATTCGTAGATGAAGAGTTAATGACACAGTAAACAAACTGCTCTCTACCTCTCCCCTCTCTCTCTCTCTCTCTCTCTCTCTCTCTCTCTCTCTCTCTCTCTCTCTCTCTCTCTCTCTCTCTCTCTCTCTCTCTCTCTGTGTGCTGCCGGACGCCATGGCTGACCTGACTCCCATGACGTCACAAGCGGTCATCACACGGTTCATGACGACACTGTGTGGTGTGTACCTGTGACGTCATTGCCTTTTCTTGTAGCATGTTGTTGCTGGAGCCAGCAATAATCTTGCTGCAGTCGAGTCTGTTTCACAATGCCTTTCTTCAGGTAAAATGTACGGTGAAGATTACAAGTATTTTTTATGTATGACTTTAAAAGTAATTCATATTCGCCTTCAGTAATAGATGACAATATAGTAACCATTTTTTTAGACACGCAGAGTGCTTTCTGTACTTCAGATTAGTTCAGGACTTTCAAAGGCTGCTGGAGTTCTGTGCTATTCTACAAACCCATTATCTCTCAGATCACAAAATGCGCAGTTGTCACAACTTTCCCCAGACAATCTTTAGTTTCTACTCAAAACAAGACCAAACGAAAGCGATTGTCGTTGGTTGCAACCGTCTGTTTTTTGTGGCGTTGTCTCCACTACGTTCTTGTCTGTTAGTGTTAATTGTCATCCATTATATTTTCTATACTGTACATTCTAGGCAGAAACAGGTAATGGGAAATTGGCAATGAATCAATCAGATATGATGAATTGCCGCAGGGGGGCAATAAATTATTCAGGAGATTGACACATATTTTCTAGAATCATCTAGCAGACTAGGACTCGGCCCAAGTAATCAATGCTATAACTTTACACACAAACGTATGAGTGAAGCAGTCCTAGAAAATAAGTTACATGAAGTTTGCTGTGATGAAGTGGTAGAGCCTCACGCTTGGACAGTAGTGGGTTCCTTCAGATTTCTCAGGTCAGTGGCTAAGGAGATCCCTGCGGATCGTGGTGAGAGCTATGGAGTTAGTGCTCTGCGCGATGGTTCTCAGCTGGCCGTTAACCGTTTTTAGAAGAGACGCCGAACTATATTGCAAAACTCGGTGTAATGAAGTCGATCCTCTCTCAAATAAAAACTGAAAACTACACGTTTTCAGTGTACGACTTGAAATAGATGTGTCTATTTCACCTATTTCTCCTTATGTTGCATTTTTCAGAAGGGATCTCAATGTATCGTCTTCCGAAATATATTTGTACCTTGTTGTTGTTTTGGTCGTATTGCAAGCTCACATACTGTATACTCTCTTGGTGCTTTTTATCCAGAACAGAGGTTCTAGATGTTTCTTCTTACTACCCCCTTCCAAGCCTCATTTACCTCTGAAATTCCAAAAATTGTCAACCTTATCTGGCAATAGATAAGATTATATTTGCTCTGATTAATTATACAGACTTTATATATAGTATATTTCTACAATTCTGCTATGTCTAACGCCAAGAAAGGAAAAAAAAATTGCTAACTTTTTCCCTTCCGATTCACTATCTAAATTTTGATATTTTCTGGCTTTGTATGCACTTTTACACTGGTTTTGTGCCGACTTCATTCCTGATTCTGTCGATTCTGGTCACTTCTCACATTTTTACTGATATCTATTTTTGACTGGTTACTAATTTGCATGTTTTGTGTGTGTTTGTGTGTGTGTGTTTGTGTTTGTGTACGTGAGTGCGCGCGCGCGCGTGTGTGTGTGTGTGTTTGCAGAACAAGCGCAGCGACAATCAGTCCATGGTAACTTTAAAAAGATTCCCCCAATTATTTAGTCTTCTTTTATTGATTGATTCTGCCTTTTAAATAAAGCGGTCGTGTGTTTAACGAAACTGCGATGTTCGTTTTAAGTTCAAATCTATAAAGTTCGAAATTCCATGCAGTAAATAACATTCGCATTCAATGTATGTGCGTCTTTGAGAAGTCACCCTCGGAGTCACAGACCTTACTTCAGACAATACATACAACTGAAACAATCAAACAATGGGAACTTGTTGTGGTAGCTCAAAGGTTTTGTTCGATCAAGGTTTGCAGACAGCTCAATTATGGGAACGGCAACAGTTCTCCGTATCGATCCTGTTAGATAAAACAAAACCTTAAACAATCGACTGCCCTAGCATTGATATTCTTGAAACCTGAACCCGCATTGTGTTCCTGACCCCTGACATAAAAATAGGCACTGAATGAACAACGAACCAATTATGCTAAAGAAGTTATCCCTAGTTCAACAAAGCAGCACAGCCTTGGTTCAATGAACGAAATGAAAGTCTCTAGCACCTGCGCAAACTTACGAAAAATGTTCGTTATCAAAGTGAACGGGTGTGGGCAACAGGAAATGACAGTGATTATATTGCTACTGGTTTTCAGACAATAAACAAATCCTCGTGAGCATTGTGAGGCTACTAAGAATAGCAGCTGGGAGTTTGGAGAGAATCAAACCCAGTCTGCCAAGGTTGTACGTGTACAAATAAAAAATACTCAACAGGGGAAAGTAGATGACAGAGTATCGCTCTCACATACGAAAGAAAGCGCGTTTAAACCCCATCTAAACAAGTAAGGATTTCCTGTTTATCTATGAATCAGATAGATGCAGTTTCTATAATAAAGGTTGGCTGCAGTGAATCTTAACACTTTCTGTACTCTGACTCCTGTCTTAGTAATAACACTCTCGGACTGCAGTTTGTCTATCTCTTCATGTTATCCTCCCAGTTGTATCTTTGTCTACCTGTTGCTTTCTTGTCAGGGACTTCATCCGTTGTGGGGTTTTCAAAAGAGAGTTTATGCTTTATGCAAATGGAACAGTGGTTTTGTAGTGTCTACGAATTACTGCAGCCAGAAGGAGAAGCAACATGTTGCGTGCTGTGGCGAGAGGCCTTATATAGACATTTAAAAAAATACTTGTGTTGATCTTGTGGGCGAATGTCAGCTTTCAGACGCTGATATCCAAATGTCAAATACAGAGCAGATTCGTCAGGATGTCAACACCGGCCTACCTGCAGATGCTTCAGCGTCTCTAAACGATGATCTCTATTACATGTATGGCACTGCTTTCAGAAGAGACGAACAGTGTTTACACAACAATCTAGACAATTTTGTTTATGATTATCAAGAAAAGGCACTGGATCTTTCAGGTCGTAGTACTATTCGAGACGGATCAGGCCCTGGAAAGAAAAGCCCGCGTTCTTCCGTTAACAGCCCTGGCGCAGCTGGTGATAGGAGAAAACTTGAGGGAAACCTCACGCTCAACGCTCCACGCATATCCGGCTTAAACCAGTTTCATTCCCAGCAGGCATCCAATGCTTCAAAGTCATTTCTCTCAACACCCCACTTTCAAAATCATACAATGCCCTCACAAAATACTTTCTCTACACAACGGGAGACTAGAAACAGAAACGTCCCCTATATTCATAGGCCTATCCCAATCTATCCACAACTTAGATATCCGTTATTTTCGGACAGTCTGAACCTCTTTCATATCGGCGAGCATCCACTCCAGTCACCATGTTTACCATCAGTTTGTGAAGCTGGTAACTCTTACATCAGCTTGTTACATCGGCTCCAGAGCAGCCCTCCTGCATCGTGGTCCCCGCAAAACGTTAACTGTGCATGTGTGCCAAGGAAACCTGAGTATGACTGTGGCGCAGTGCATTACCTGTCATGCTTCTCGGCGGATCCTAATAAACGTTTGGCGACTGACCGTTCATTTTGTATGAGACACAACAATACACCAGCAGAGCAGAGTCCAGCAACAGCAAGACAGAAGCAGACGTTTCCGTTTCCAAATGCGAGTCAGCCATTTGTAGGTCACTCAGACCAATTTCTATTTAATCATATGATATGGATGAACGCTAGCCAAAAAGCTCAGTTCGAATCAACTTCAAATTCTAAAATTAGCTCTAAAGATGTAATCGATATTTGTGATAGTCGACAGTTACATTACAACTATAGTTCTCATAAGGTAAGGGAGACTTTGTCCGCTTATGGCGACAACTGTTATAAAGGAGACGATACTCCTACTTCTGTTAAAACTCCGAGCCGGCTAAATTCTGATGTCCAGTTTCACGGTCACGCTTTTCGTCCTGTCTCCAACTATAGAAAAAGACAAAACAATTCAGACTTTACTTCTAGGCAGCCAGAAGTACATGAACTGTCGTTACAATCGAAATTTAATGAGCACATGAAAAGTTCTTCACTTCCCCTAAGACAAGAGGATAATTCCTTGCCTGTTGAAGTGAAAAAAGCCGGTAATGTAAAATCATTTTCGACGTGCAGAAAGTTTCCTAATCACGAATGTAAAAGTGCATCATCTGAAGATGTTTCACTAGGCACACATTTATTAAACAAGGCAAAACATTTACTGTGCTCATCTGGTTCTGGCACAATTAAATCATCTATAGATTACACGGTCACTGGGGTCAACAGATCTGCCTACTCTTATACAGATCATGAAATATGGCAAGCAAACGAATGTCGAAATGTTTTCAGCCAGCGGCCTCAATCAAGTAATAAGCTCAAGAGAAAACTGAATGCCGCTGATGCTGGCAATGCAAGTAAACAATCTAAAAAACAGAATATTGCCACTTTGGTTCATGTGACCCGAGCAGACAACCAACCAAACCTCATCCCGAGCCGGGCAAATAACGTCAGCTTGTGTCAGACAGGAGCAGACGTGCAGTGTGTGAAAAAGTATCATTCTAAAGATAAGTCAGACCCACAGTATCTCTGTGTGAATGGTCAGGCAAGTTCTAAAAACGCACAGCGAGGATCCAACAAGAAACCCCTCCATTCTAAGAAGACAAACGAAATCATTGCCAATATGGTTCTAAAAGATAACAGTGCACAACAGACCACTGTCGAACAAATTAACACTGTTAGTAAGTGCTCGACTAGTGTTTTTACTGCGGCATATAAAGATCAGACAAGACTTATTCACAATGCAGGACGGAATGAACGTGTAGACCGTACTGAGAAGCTGGCAGACAAGCACAGTGATACATTTACTTATCAACTATGCAAAGGTATTTCAGAACAAATCAGGAGTCCTTTAAATCTTACTAAGGATATAGAATCTAGAAACGCTGAACAGTCGCGCTTAGTTGTAAATTTCAACATGGAAGAAAGTACTAAGGCCATATTTGATAATAGCAAAATTAAAAGAAAAACACGTGTAGTTAAATCTAAGCAGGCCCCGGAAACAACATTGCATTGTACACCCACTACAACCACGTGTGGTAGTGTTGTATCTACGTATCCATCTACATGCCTGGGTGGCAACAAAAACATCAGCGTGGCACAAACTGTTGGGGAAAAAACGCAGTTATTTAAGTGCAAAGATTGCAGCTCAAAGCATCGATCATTCTCCGCTCTTCTACAACATCAAAGCAAAGACTGTCAATCTACAACAGCAAGCTCCACTCCGGTACATGCCACAGACTGTGTTGGCAGTTACATGAGATATGATACCAGCTGGGTTGGCGACAAATGTCAGTGCACGCCTTGTCCGATGTGCAAAGGAGTGTTTGGTTCTAAATTCCGTGTGTTTTCACACCTACAGCGGGGCTGCTACAAGGAAAAAGTCCTTCCCTGCACACCTGACACATTTGGGCCTGATGGATGTAAATCAAATTTTACAGAAGAACAAAAAACCAGTGAGACATGTAGACTTCAATGTTGCATTTTTAGGTCTCAAGCTGAAAAAATTCACGAGAGAAGGCATTCCGATTGTCGAGGTTGTCTTTCAACAGATTCAAACATGCAATGCCTTTATCAACCAGAAATTTCGGAAACAGTGCTACTGAGCTCATCCAGTGACATTGGGGATACAAAAAAGATGCCATATTCTAAGACAACCAACAAACAAGCGCCAGGTGTATCAAAAAATAAGAAATCTGCTTTTCTTGATGAACCCATTAGACTCTCCAGTAATCTTCTATACAGTACTTTAAATAAAGAAAAGAATCAGGCACAACAAATTTTATGCAATAAAGTGATTATTAACACCAAACACTCACCCAGATGTTTGCCAGTACCCTCTATTATTACAGAAAAGGCAACTTCAAGTTCGCCAGATAGAGAAGCCAAGTCTGCAATGATCACTATGTATTCAAAACAGACTAATGTACTTTCTAATTTGGAGCAGGTTCAGTGTCAAGCAGATGAAGCAGCCGTGCTTCGTGGCAGCTATGACAAACTGGCAGGGGGTCAGGAAACATTCGCTTCAGCTGCCCCTGATGATGTTGTTGAACTGTCTATCAAATGTAACACACGAGATATCAAGGCCAGGAATAAATTCTCTGTAGAGGCTGACACAAATCCTTTGTTCAGTGATAAAAAATATGTTTCTAAGAGAAGTCCAGAAATAAACACGGACAAGGAGGACGTTGAGGTGAAACAAGAAATCGACATTTCTGTAGAAAGTGCTACAATGATTGATCAGCCTGAAAGATCTTCTAGACTTGCTGCTAATCCACACGATCTGCTCACTCTGCCTGTAGCAAAGGCGAATGAGAAGGTAAAATCTGACGTACCAGAGGACGGAACAGACATATCTCAGGTAAAATGTAATCTTGGAATTGTTGAAGATAGTGAACAGCATCGAGCTACCGAGGAATGCTCAACTCACATGTTGTACAGAACTATCTTAGGTACAACAGTGATGAGTCTCCGAGATTCCCTGCTTAACAGCGCCATTCAAACCCTTAAAGTCAATGTTGCCAGTGTTCCAACATGTCCATTTGCTGCTTACACTGCTGCAGAGAAGAGCAGTCATAGCGTTGATATCATAATAGATACGAACACAGTCAAGCAGACTACGGAGACTTCCAGTAAATGATTCTTGGTCACCGCCAGGAATACGCATTTTGCAAGACAGTCTGGGTGAGTTTTTTACCTGCCAAGGGCCCATCCTATATATCATGTTCAACCTCCATAAAAATAATAATTAGGTTCATTATATTGTAACCTCCACAATAGTGCCGTTAAATCTTACACCCCGCCATTACAAAATCTGATTCAAAATGGTATGCCAAGGGCCCATCCTATATATCATGTTCAACCTCCATAAAAATAATAATTAGGTTCATTATATTGTAACCTCCACAATAGTGCCGTTTTAGTAAAGCAGTCAAGTTATCGTTCCGGCTAGTTAGATATGGGGTGTTAAGCTCCTGTAGCATATAGTGCTTTTACGTTATACTGAAATATTACGGCACTGTTAGGTGCTCGTGATAGCTAAGAGTGCCACCGGCACTCAATATCTTGACAGACACCCGCCCCTTTGTCACACATTTTTTTCTATAACAACTTGACCCCTTCACTGAACCACCGGCCACTAACATTGTACCACGACAACAACCCCTTCATTTTCCATTTCCCCTCTTTAAAAATCTGCTGATGGCCTCAATCCTATGGCATAGTTATTGATGACCGCAAATCGCCGATTAGTTGAATAATACCATAACCACAGCTCATCAGCTAACAACCAACACCACAACAGACCCTAAAGAGAGACATAATCGCCCCTCTCCCGCCGGTCGGCATGGCCCTTGATGATAATAACAATACTGTTTGACCACATTATACTTCCGAACCCTAGCTGACGCCCACCCCAATAATAACTTTTACATATTTTATTATATACCTTACACACACACACACGCACGCACGCACGCACTCACGCGCACACACACACGCACACACGCACGTGCGCACACACACGCACACGCACACATACACACGCACACATCCACCAGGTGACCTGGATTTGTTTTTTATGCCAAAAGGGACAACTCTGGCGGCTCAGATCGTTTTTCTTATATAAAGTCAACGAGCCGCGGAGTTTTTTTTTTGTCGTTCATCTGAGCCACCTTAAACAAAGGTTTTATAAGGAAAATACCAGCAATAAAATAAATCCTCTCGACTTTAAGACTTAGCTATCAATCGTGAATGATGGGACTTTGCACTACATATTCTAGATTCTTTGTCTCAAACAGGAGGAGATTATGGTCTCACATATTTTCGTATTCCTCCAGATACCTGGACGAGTTGTCGGGGAAAGATGTAACAGTCAAGAATAGACATATCTGTCATACCCACTGAGATAGAAATTGGTCACTGGATTTATTTGTAACTGTAAATAAATGCGTTTGGTGTTGCAGTGTCTAACTACAGATAAACTAAAATCACTTTACTTGTACTATCCTGTTTATTTGTAACAATCAAAGCAGATGATTGTTTGTTTCTACAGACACGAATAGGAATATTGAATGTGTTTAGTATCTTTAATATACTGCACTAAATGTATTTATTTTCAAGCACTTTAAGTTTGAAATCTTTTTTATTCCAGGAATTCCAGTGATTTTTTACAATTATTTTCTTCTTCTAGTTCTCCAGTCACAACTGATGATGACTAGTCCTTTCATCTACCAGTGGTAGGTTTGGGTGAAATGAGTGGACGTATGGAAGGTTGACATATGCGACTAACTGGATTTTAGTGTGTTGTGTAGCTGTTGACTTCACATTCTTGCCCGAATCCACGCCCAATTGAGACAAACTGAGATATCTGCAGATAAGTCAAGTTGATGTCTGGAGATAAGTCCAGTTAATGTCTGGAGATAAGTCTAGTTAATGTCTGGAGTTAAGTCCAGTTGATGTCTGGAGATAAGTCTAGTTAATGTCTGGAGATAAGTCTAGTTAATGTCTGGAGATAAGTCTAGTTAATGTCTGGAGTTAAGTCTAGTTAATGTCTGGAGTTAAGTCCAGTTGATGTCTGGAGTTAAGTCTAGTTAATGTCTGGAGTTAAGTCTAGTTGATGTCTGCAGATAAGTCCAGTTAATGTCTGGAGATAAGTCCAGTTAATGTCTGGAGTTAAGTCCAGTTAATGTCTGGAGATAAGTCCAGTTAATGTCTGGAGTTAAGTCTAGTTGATGTCTGGAGATAAGTCCAGTTAATGTCTGGAGTTAAGTCTAGTTGATGTCTGCAGATAAGTCCAGTTAATGTCTGGAGTTAAGTCTAGTTGATGTCTGGAGATAAGTCCAGTTAATGTCTGGAGATAAGTCCAGTTAATGTCTGGAGATAAGTCCAGTTAATGTCTGGAGTTAAGTCTAGTTAATGTCTGGAGATAAGTCTAGTTAATGTCTGGAGATAAGTCTAGTTGATGTCTGGAGATAAGTCTAGTTGATGTCTGGAGATAAGTCTAGTTAATGTCTGGAGATAAGTCTAGTTAATGTCTGGAGATAAGTCTAGTTGATGTCTGGAGATAAGTCTAGTTAATGTCTGGAGATAAGTCTAGTTGATGTCTGGAGTTAAGTCTAGTCGATGTCTGGAGATAAGTCTTGTTGATGTCTGGAGTTAAGTCTAGTTGATGTCTTGAGATAAGTCTAGTTGATGTCTGGAGTTAAGACTAGTTGATGTCTGGAGATAAGTCTAGTTGATGTCTGGAGATAAGTCTAGTTAATGTCTGGAGATAAGTATAGTTAATGTCTGGAGATAAGTCTAGTTGATGTCTGGAGATAAGTCTAGTTAATGTCTGGAGATAAGTCTAGTTGATGTCTGGAGTTAAGTCTAGTTGATGTCTGGAGATAAGTCTAGTTGATGTCTGGAGTTAAGTCTAGTTGATGTCTGGAGATAAGTCTAGTTAATGTCTGGAGATAAGTCTAGTTGATGTCTGGAGATAGGTCCAGGTAATGTCTGGAGTTAAGTCTAGTTGATGTCTGGAGATAGGTCCAGTTAATGTCTGGAGTTAAGTCTAGTTGATGTCTGGAGATAAGTCTAGTTAATGTCTGGAGATAAGTCTAGTTGCAGTGGATAAATGGGACATCCTTTGTGACTTGCCATGCTGAAGGCCGTTTGCATTGTGCTGCTAGTCACCTTGTCATAGACATCATTGTAGGAACACTGGCGGTGTCACCAGTATTATTGTTCTCTTTCTATCCTCTTTCTCTTTCTATCCTCTTTCTCTTTCTATCCTCTTTCTCTTTCTATCCTTTTTCTCTCTCTATCCTCTTCCTCTTTCTATCCTCTTTCTCTTTCTATCCTCTTTCTCTTTCTATCCTCTTAACTTTTTGTACGCATTTTTTCGATATCCTAAATTGAATCCACTCCAGCATCTTTGATCTCTTTCAACAACGTTCGTCTTCCGGTTTTCTTTGGATATCTACGCCTTCCTAGTCCATCTGTTTTGGGATTCTCTAATTGCTTCTCTTCAGGGTGTCAAATGTATCGCCATCTTCTTAATCTTATAACTGTTATTACATACGGTTGTCCAGACATGTATCTTGTTTCTTCGTAACATATGTTTGACTAAGCTTTACTGTGTTCGAGCGATAATTCATAGGAAATCAAAGAGACCGATTCATAAAACACTGATAATGGATGCGTAAAGGGGAAAAAAAGGTGTTAGACTGAAAAGTATGTGGACAACAGTCCAGAAGAAAGGCCAAGAGTACATTTAATTTCATTAGATTTACAAACAGTTGTGAATCCTTGACAGTCACACACACACAAAAATCAAGCAATTCCCAGAGGTCTCTCAGAGATCTGCATTTTTATTTTAGAAGAATGCTTGCAACTCACTGTACAGCTAACTCGCGTAATCTACATGTTTTGGCAGGAACTAAGACACGAAGACAGCTTTTCACCATCATCAGAGGCAAAATCATTTGGGCGTCACAATGTGAGAAGATAGAAAATAAAAAGATGTTGCATTAACTGAAAATATTTGTGTAAAGTTGAATAAAGGAACACATTAGGAGAAGATTCTTGGCAATCTAACGTAGAAGTATCTGTACGAACTGTTATCTACTTTATCGAATCACAAGATATCTAGTGACTGACTGGTGTGCAGACATATCATAAAAATCATAAACTCAGATAAGGCGGCTGTTTTGTGGTAGTCTCTGGACACTAGAATTGTAAGAGCTGATGTTCCAAGCCTCACAATAAAGAACACTAACATCACAAGAGAAAGCAAACTGAGGTACCTGGGTATCGTTTTTAATAGAAGCCTGTCCTTCAGGGATCATGGGGAGCACTTGGATGAAACGTCAAAAAAACTCAATGCTCTTGGACATGGAAAAAATAATTATGTTCACAATGTTCCAGCATGTGATCCTGTCGGTGATAGATTATAGGCTTGGAATGCTTACCATATCAAAGTGAGAGCTGATTCAACTTGAACGCATACAGAATAAAGCCACGCGGCTAATTCTGGGATTAACAAGAGATACCCCGGTAGTACGTATGCGATATATGCTTACATTACCTACTATTGTAGACAGGCTAAATGTTCTGCAAGCAAAGTTACATCTCAGAGTAGCTGCAGACAGGAAGAGTCTCCTGCATGAAGCCCTGGGTAGAGCTAAGGGTCACAGACTAAAAAGAGGAAGGTCTCGTATGGTGCCAGCTGAAGACACAGTCAGACATGCGTGCAGGCTTGATAAATATGTGCGATGTGAGGAGTGGGTCAAAGTGTCCGATCAATTTCAGACTTGTGTAGGGTTTCTTATCACTTTGGGTCGTGAGTGCAGGGACTAGCCAGTTGGCGCTGTAGAATCAGAAGTTAAAGAAATGATTAATGACAATTCCTGCCCAGGTGATGTGATTATCGATACTGATGACTCTGTGTTAAGGGGCAGACGAAGTGCCTGGGGGGGGGGGGGGAAAGGGGGGGGGGGTTCATGGCAAAAGCGAATGGACGTCGCTTAGTGCACCAAAGCCTGGCATATGATATCACAATGTCTAGTTTGAGAATGGAGGTGGAGGCAGTCACTGCTTCCTTGAGAATCAGCTGTATTCACATGCCGTGATTGTAACTGACTCACACAGCATGTTGAGAAAGGCGGAGACAGGCATGGTCCGTGCAGAGTGGCAAGCATCCCTTCAGAGGTCCTTGGTAGTTAACATCCTTTGGATATTCTCTCCAGGGCATGCCGGTGTGTAGGGAAATGAGCAGGAGATAGACTGGCCGGTTCTGCACCACTTGGTGGTGAGCTGATGTATGACAAGCTAGATGTTGTAAGGGCCCTCTGGAAGCGAGTGAACAGTGTGGAGGCGCAAACATATCATTACGGTCTGAAGTTAATGGCGCTGCTGGGAGTTACTAGGGGATCTGGAAGACGCTCAACACTTAAGGGAAAGGCGAGACGGATATGCAATCAGACAGCTTCTGGTGTCATCAGAATTGGAACTCTTCGTTTGCTGCCGAAGATGGGGACGGAGCGCTTATGGCAGTGTCCTGAGTGCTTTGATGTCGATTCTTAATTCAACATTCAACAAGATCATCCACGCTAGTCGTCAAGACACTACATTTTGACAATGCGTATTGTTTGTGCAAGTAGCAAAATTCAAGTCGCTTTTATGTAAATAGTATAAGAAGATAGATATATAACGGATAAACAACATACATTTGTGGGATTTAGACACAAAGGCTTCTGTTCGAGTGGCGGATGATGCTCTTTTGAACGCTTTTCTGAGGCTGAAGTCATGTTAAAGACGTATACGAAAGAAGTCCGTGGGTTTCATCTTCTTGGCTCACAGGCAGAGAAATCTGTGTATCAGAAGATAATGTATAAAAATAACGTATAAAATGCCACTCTGAATAAATTCAAAGTATACGTTTAATTCCCACAACCTAGCTTATAGGGACAATACAAACTACATATCTGCGTTATTTATAAATATAAAATAACAAATATTTTCTCTAAGAACTCGATGAACACTATATATCCCAATTAAAACCCTGAGGGTTGAATAGGATAATCCTGAAAGATTACCACGACTACTACTAATTTTAATTGTGTGGATTTTAAAAAGCTTTTTTTTTTTTTTTAAACACAATCTCATGGGTTTTCTGACAGTAGTACGAGAGTTGCACAATGGAAAAGTAATTGAAACATTATAGGATTAGTATTTTAGGACTGTGAAACTAAATGGATCGGGGTGGGGAAAAGCATTCTAAATTCAGGGAAAACTATTTTGTTTTCACGACATACAAAGAAAATGTTTCCCACCGTGAAGGAGTGGCCCTGATGCTATCAAAAGAAGCACAGAGGTCACTAATAGACTGGGAAGCTGTAAATCCTCGAGTAATAAGAGCACTATTCAAAATATCGAAACAGAAGATGAACATGATAATACAGCGTTATGCACCAACAAATGATACGGATGCATCAGTTAAGGAGGAATTTCCAAAACTTCAAAATATTATATGTAATGGAAAAAAAAAAGAGCAATATAGTGATTTTGATGGGCGACCTGAATGCTAGAATAGGATCGTATAACACAACTTATGAAGAGATAATGTGAAAACATGGTATATGAGTAATAATTAAAAATGGAGAAATATTCACCATTTTTGTGCAGTAAACCAGTATTTTATTGTTGGAAGCATCCCCCGCCATTCCCCCCCCCCCCCCCCCCCCCCCCCCCCCCCCCCCCCCTTTCCTTTCCACAAAAGAACACACCAGGCAACATGGGAATCACCAGACCATAAGACAGCCAATCAAATTGATTACTTATGTATTAACAAAAAGTTTAGATCACCCCGTTGTGATGTTAGGGCTTTAGAGGTGCTGATGTATCTACTGACCATTTTTTGTTGGTAGTGTACTAGAAGCAAAGCCTACTGGGGATGTTGAATTAAATGAAGAGGAAGAGATAACTAGTAAAGGATTATATAGAAATCTACTCCTTGAACCTATTTCTACTCCAAACTAACAACTATGTTGTGGCTAGTAGAAGCCAACCCAAACTTAAGCTGTCTCACTAACAAGAAAAAAAAAGAGATAACGCTCGTTAGGCAGGGGCTAAGACCATATGTATTACCCTGACAGGAATGTTCTGTGTACAGTCTACATAGCAGTAACAATACAGCTAGACATATCAATCACGAAACCTAATCCGAATCAAACAACAACTATAATTATCACATTCAACAACTGTTTATTTCACTGAACACAAAACTAATGATGCTTCACAAATAACCATACATTAACAACCAACATCGTGTTCACGCATGTGCTAAGCACCTCACCTAGCAAATGTGAAAATTCGCTTCTAAATATCTCCTAGCGATGATACATACTGATATCCCTATTCACAAAGCTTAACTGCTAGAAACAAATTTAGATTTAACTATGATGGAAATTTATATCTAATCATAGATATACTACCGATATGAAATCAATCAGCCTACCGTCGCTCGATCGCCCGAACCCACGCTGCTATGCCCATGTGCACTGGCTGGGAGCCCTGTCCCTGGGTGACCAGCGTGGTCAGAATGTGAACGTCGAAAAGGCAGTTTTCTATCTATATCTATCTTCTGATACCCCACCAGGACATCACACAAGCGATAAACACCAGATGACACAAAGTGCCACCGTGTGGTTGAGGATCACCCGTGGATAGGTCCCAGAAACTGTGTTCAGCCATTAGACCATATTTATGGACGGGACTATATTGCGGTCCCTGGCAAGAGCCAGAGTAGGGCTTCAAATAGCGAAAAATTGCATCACTCAAAGGTATGAGAAGATTTTAGGCATTGGGGTGCATTGGCTTTTTATAAACTCTTGGTCTCCTGCGTGCCAGATTTTTCCGATAAGAGTAGCTAGACAAATAAATCATGACCGGCATTGGCCACCCGGCTACAGTAGTGTGAAATCAAGTTGAAACTTAAAAGGTATATAGAATCCTATAATTATAGAAACCAGTATAAAGTAGGTTATCTCAAGGATAAAGAAGTTAAGGAACAATTTTCAGTACCAGTCTCTAATAAGTAACATGTGTTCCAGCAGCTAGCTGAAGATGTAAGCACTGAAGTCTGCTGAAATCAGATCAAGGAAATCTGGAATGAATCTTGTGAGAAGTTCTTGGTAAGAAAGAACGGAAACACAAAGCGTAGAAAATACCAGAAACCATTAAAATAATTAAAGAAAGGAAACATAATAAGTTAGACTTAAACAAAGCAAACTTATAACCGCTAAAGCTTGAGCTCGGGGAAAATACACAGAAGCATATAAGGTAGTTAGGAGGTGTATAAGGACAGATAAAGTGAGATATTTAAATGATCTAGCACAAGAAGAGAAGACAGCAACAGCAAAAGGAAACCTCAGAGACCTTCACAGCAACACAAAGAAATTAGCAGGTTAATACAGTCAGTCAACTAAAAATAGTTTAGGAAAGGTACTCACCAACACTAAAGATTAAATGGACAGATAGGCTGAATATTTTGAAATACTTCAAAACAGAACAGCCCCAGAGATTCCTCAAGATATGCGGCCTTTGGAAATGAAACTGGTTATCAACTGTGAGCTACCATCTACAGAGGAAATAATGAAAGCTATAAATTGTCTGAAGAAAGAAAAGGTGGCGGGTCCGAATGGTATCCTAGCAGAAGTTATTAAGGCCAACATAAACATATCAACGGAATTGCTACATAGATTATTTGGTTACGTCTGGGAAACCGGAGAAATACCAGCAGACTGGAGAGAAGGATATCTTCTGAAGCTGACCAAAAAATGTGATCTACAGGTGTGATAACTATAAAGTAATTTTATTGCCCTCAGTTCCTTGAAAAATATTAGGTAGAATTTTTTGGGAAAGATTAAAAGATGCTAGGTGCTTTCCAAACAACCCCCCCCCCCCCCCCACACACACACACACACCCTTTTTTTCCCTCAGGATGACGTTACAGGGCCAACCAAAATATTCGAGGGTGGTAGGAAAAGGTTTCCCTGCTTTCTGGTGCTTTTAAATATCCCAAAACATCTAGAACTCGTCCTAACACCAACCTACCTACGTCCCACGAGACAGTGTAGCCTAGGTCCCACTACTGCATGCAGCCTCGGTACCAAGACTGCATGCAGCCTGTCTACCACCCCCTAAAATATTCGACTGTCTGTTTGGGGGGAGATATTGAGATAGAACCAGATGCTATCGATAAAACGCTAAGAGATGAACAGGCAGGTTTTCGGCCAAACAGATCCTGTACTGACCAGATAGCCATATTATTATAATAATCGAGCAGAGCATTAAACTGAATTCACCACTTTACTTTGGATTCGTAGACTATGAAAAGGCATTTGACAGGGACTCTCTCTCTCTCTCTCTCTCTCTCTCTCTCTCTCTCTCTCTCTCTCTCTCTCTCTCTCTCTCTCTCTCTCTCTCTCTCTCTCTCTGTAAATGAATGGAGCACTGTGGAATCCCACATAAAATTATTAACTTAGTGAAGGCAACATTTAAAGACATGGAATGTCGATTTCTTCGAGGACAAACTAACATATACATTAAAATTAAAAACAAATGTGCGACAGGGATGTACTTTGTCGCCTCTCCTATTTTTACTGGCAAAAGATTGGACTATCAAGACAGTAACTGCTAACACCAAGAATGGTATTCAGTGGACCCCTACCAAACAGCTTGATGACCTGGACTTCGCGGATGATATTGCTTTTCTGTCCCACTCACGGAATCGATGCAAGCTAAATTAAATATACTGGATGCAAGATCACAACAGCTAGGCCTGAAAATCCAGAAATAAAAGTAAAGATAAATGAAGATCCCTTTTCACGGTCAGCATTACTTTACTTTCCCAGGACAGCCATCCTGGTACCCATTTTAGGCTGGGTCGACCTGCAACGCCCCATACCATGATAAAAATCCACACGAAAATTTATAAGGGAAAGACAAAAATAATGAGAATAAATGAGACAAATAATAATGTGGTTTCTGTTAAGGGTATCCTACTCCAATATTTGGAGTCGTACATCTACATAGGCAGTAATGTAGATGAGGATAAGGGAACTAATAGAAAAATTAAAATACCAATACAAAAGGCAAGAGGGTCTTTCTTTGCACTAAGAAATTTGTGGAGGTGAAAGGAAATTAAAGTTATTACTAAACTAAAAAGTTTTAATTCTAATGTCAAATGGAGTGGAAACGTGGAGAACAAACTAAGGTAATTAATAATAAACTACAAACATTCATTAACTGGTGCCTGCGTAGAATAGAGGGAATTAAATGGTATGATAGAATCAATAATGTGGAGGTTTGAGTGAGAACTAAACAAGTCCCAGTGGCCCAAGAGGTGAAGAAAAGACGCTGATTTTGGACATTGAGAAAGCCTGAGAACAATATAACTATAATGGCTTTGCAAAAAAAAAAAAAAAAAAAAAAAGAAGAAGAAGAAAGCTTGAGAGAGAAGTTAAAAATATGGGGAGGACATGGGAAGAGCTGCATGCGATAAGCAAGGATAGAACGACTTGGAGTGTGTTGGTTGAGGGCCGGTGCGGGGTTCTCGACAGTAACCGACGGCCCCGCCCTGTGCTCCATAGATGTACTTGTATAACACACAAAACGTTTTAAATAAACTAGATTGCAATATATCATTTGTTTCACTCTGCATATATGTATGTCTCAATCGAAGTTGTCTGTGGTGATAGTAGTTAGTGTGCTTAGATCTAAATATGCGATATTTTAAACTGATTTCGATAAATAAAAAGTTGAAAGGGACGTAAAATTTATTAGATCCGTTTGTTGCCTTTCGGTTTTTACACAAACCTTTGTGATGGCCGATTTGTTTTGGTTAGGTAAAAGATGTCTGCAACAATCCAGAAATAAGGAACATTGTTACTGAGTGTTTGTGCTCAGTTTATATCTTACTAGCGCATTAAAAACAACTAGAGCACAATGGGAGACGGTCTAGCTCGTATCTTGTCTAAAACCTCGTTTGAGCCAGAAAATTGTAAGTAAATTTCACGTTCATAGGATTCAAATTCAATCAATTCACTGATAAACTTAAAGGATATCATAAAGGGGCGTGTTGTGTTGTTCTTGTTGAGAGATCATGCCTCTCCACAACCTGCAATTTCCAACAGCATGTTGACACCCATGCAAAAGACTCGAACGCTCCTAAAATTTAAATTTAGGATACTTTAGTCAACATTTCTGTATTATATTTTAATTACACAACTATTTGTTATAGTTGCGGTACACATGAAAAAAACAAAGGGCTATCTTCCGAATAACGGTCCCAAATTATCTACACCAGAAAATATACCCTAACAGGGCCTCAGTCACGTGTCAATTGCGTACTTCCCCGGACTATACCGGCGCCGCCGAATTGTGAACTTCTGGCGCCTTCCGCCACCGCCGAGAGTACTCCCCACGCCGCTCATGCGGCGTGGATTGGGGCTAAACTAGATGGCTAGGACTCACGAGCAAATAATACGAAGGCAGCTGCAGGAAATGCGGTAGCTGCTGCTCGTGAGTCCCAGCCATCTAGTTTAGCCTCAATCCACGCTACGTGAGTGGCGTGAGGAGTACTTTCGGCGGTAGTGGAGGTTACTGAAAGTTTGCAATACGGCAGCGGCGGAAGTCGCTGGAAGCACACATTTCAAGACGACGGAACAGCACAATTGGCACGTGACTGAGGCCCTGTTAGAGTATATTTTCTGCGTAGATAATTTGGGACCGTTATTTGGAAGATAGCCAAACAAAGAAATTCAACGGTACTTAATTTATGCTTCTACGTCAGTTCTAAGCAGAGATGTTAGTTTTTAATCTAAATTATTTAAAAATTGGGCTATCTTTTTAATAACGGTCCCAAATTATCAAGGCGAAAAAAATACCCTAACAGAACCTTAGTCACGTGTCAGTTGCGAACTTTGGGCGACTGAAATTGCGCACTTTCAGTGACTACCGCCACCGCCGAGAGTATCTATGAAATAGATCTCTGTCGCACACCTGTTTTTAATTTAAATGTATCTGTTAGCTGGCCCTCATGAAGAACTCGACATTCCATGTCTTCAAATGATGCCTTCACTAAGTTAATAATTTGTTCTGGGATTCCATAGTACTCCATTGTTTTCCAGAGAGAGTCCCTGTCAAATGTCTTTTCATAGTGGATTAGGGCTAAACTAGATCCCTGGGACTCACGAACAGCAGCTACCACATCTCCTGCAGCTTTCTTCATTGCATTTTATTTGCTTGTGAGTCCCAGCCATCTAGTTTAGCCCCAATCCATGCCGCGTGTAGTGGCTTGGGAGATACTAGTAGTAGCGAAAGTCCACAATTGACACTTGACTGAGGCCCTGTTAGGGTATATTTCGGCCTTGATAATTTGGGACCGTTATTCTGAAGATATCCAAAAATTGAAACATGAAGGAAAATACTTTTTAGAACTTTCAGAAAATGTGTTGTTAACTGCTACTTTCTTGTTTCTAGACATACTTTAGCAACCATATATCAATATGTTCAGGACAGTAAGACCTAACAGCATAAAGGATTGTATACAGAATTTTAAAAAAAAAGGGCTATTTTCCGAATAACGGTCCAAAATTATCGAGACCAAAAATTTACCCTAACAGGCCTCAGTCACATTTCAATTGCGGACTTCCGGTGACTTAAATTGATTACTTCCAGCTACTACCGCCACCGCTGATAGTATCTCCCACGCTGCTACGGGCAGCGTGGATTGGGGCTAAACTAGATGGCTGAATTGGCTGGGAGTCACGAGCAGCAGCTACCACATCTCCTGCAGCTTCCTTAATTTTATTTGCTTGTGAGTCCCAACCATCTAGTTTAGCCCCATTCCAGGCCCCGCGTTGCGGCGTGGGAGATACTCTCAGCGGTAGCGGAAGACCGCAATTGACATTTGACCGAGGCCCTGTTAGGGTATATTTTCGGCCTCGATAATTTGGGACTGTTATTCGGAAGATAGCCAAAAAATTTTTATTACATATTTTAAAACATTCACATCATACATATTAACCCTTTGGATACAACACTGTCGAAATATCGGCCCAGTACAAAGCAGATAAAATAGGACGAATGGGCCGATCAGACGGCTCTATATAATAGAAGTCTTGATATTGGCTGGGAGGTTTTTGTACCAGCCAGTCAGACTGCTTCTCACATTTCCTGCACATGTGGGCTGTTCATTGATGGTTTTCAAGAAAGTTTGATTTGTTTTGTCATTTTACAACAATTTTTTGGGGCGTTTACCTGTGCCCAAAAATGGTGCAAAGGACTGTTGTGTCATAGCAACTGAAACATAGCTGGAAGCAGGAAAATTAGTAGTGCCAGATGTGTCTGAAGGGCCTCCAAGGGCCTTACTTCCCAAAATACAGGTGTTAGGACTTATTCAAGCTTCATTTATTAAAAAAATTCACCCACATTTTTCAGGTTAGTTATGCTTGTTCCTTAGTTTGAAAAAAAGTGCTTGCATAAATTATTCAAATCAGAATAGGTAATTTGAATAAATGTTGAGATTTCAGTTTGATTCATAAATATTCTGTTAGTTCATTCAATTTCATATACAAATATATATATAGTTTTGTGTATATTAATTAACTCTTTGAGTCCCAATGAATACATGATACGCCGATTTTATGTCTTTTTTGTCTACCCTTTGGGTCTCTGATACTAACCCCCTGGGACTCAAAGAGTTAAATGCTTTATTTTTTATAATTTTTGTGTGAATAAACTATGGGAATCCTCTCCTGAAGGCTCAGTCTACTTGGCACCGAAACTCAAAAAATGCTTAGTCTTCAAAGGGGTAAACTGCCATAGGGTCATTACTGTACAGATTGCAGCACCATCTACTGACATTCCATTAGGCTTTTGCCACACGGCACGATGAGATTTAAGGTTTAAGACATTTTTCAGCAACTTGAATAATTGACACTTTCCAATAACATGTTGAAATTAATTATAAAATTCTCTGCTCGCTGTGACGTTTTCAGCAACACTTCAAACGGCAACCCTAGAGGTCGTAATCCACTGTTTATTTACGCTGTACAATTTAAGAACTGAGTTTACAAAAATTTTTAACAGCTCAGCTAATTTCTAGTTAAAACTTACTCAATACCCAATGAAATTAATGTTGAACTGTAAACAAATTAACACTGTCAGGGGATCTATAATTTATGACAATATAATAAACCGCTAAGATCACTTTGATGTTTTCTGACATTAGAATTAGCTGTTGCCGCCACTCAGCTCCATGCGGTTTCAGAATTGAATTTACAGACATTTTTCAACAAATCATTTAGTTTAAACTTCCCAAAATATCCCCAGTTCGCATCCCAGTCCCTAAGTTCTAGTCAAGATATACACCGGTTAAAGCCAAATCATATGGATTGCTAAGTGAATTACTCAAGGCAATGAAGTTGCCAAGAGACAACATTCAGGTAAAGATAATCTGTTTTGGGCGAACAAACTAAGAAGACAAAGAATAAACTAACTCTAACCCCTCTCCTATAGTATAGGTCTGTCCAGGAAACTCCTTAGGAATTCCTTACTAAATCTCGCAGCCTGATATGGGGTGAAATAAAAGACTAGTACCTAGCCTGGTTGGCTGCTTGTCATGACTTTAGGCAGGCAGAATTCAGTGGTAGTTGTATTTACCTATGTTTAAAAAGTGTTGTTTATTGTTGGCCAGTACTGTTGATGCCTCCTTCACTAGCATCAAATTCATTGAATTTAAAGAAATGATAAATGCAAACATTTATTTTAATGATTACTTGTAACCATTGCTGTTATGGACATCATGGCACTGATGCTTCATTGTCTGTTATATGAGGAGTTTGTGCAAGTAGCTTTGTTTCCATTCGGGTTACTTAATCATGTCTCACTATATGTCTGCTGTCTTCAGCTGTACTTACTGCAGCTCCCTATGTCTCCACTGATGATGGTTTAAGTGATTGGTCTGATGTTGATACTGGAGTTAAACGAGAATGCATTTGATCTCCTCTGTTATTTGTCATAACCATTGACTTGGTGATGACAAAATGTTGTGTTGGAATCACCGGCATTGACTGGGTGATGACAAAATGTTGTGTTGGAATCACCGGCATTGACTTGGTGATGACAAAATGTTGTGTTGGAATCACCGGCATTGACTTGGTGATGACAAAATGTTGTGTTGGAATCACCGGCATTGACTGTGTGATGACAAAATGTTGTGTTGGAATCACGGGCATTGACTGGGTTGAGAACACACAGTTGGGAGATCTTGATTTTGATATTGTTTTGCTAAGTGAAAACAGCAATGACATGCAAAGAAAAACAGAAGTTTGGCAAATACAACATCATAGGTTAGACTACAAATAAGTTATGGAATGACAAATAAAGGGAAGACACCAGACCAAGCAGATGTAGCTACCAACTGCCAGTTACTGCCTTTATTTTACCACTTTTGCGGTGTAGGCAGGAGGGTCTTTGAGCCTGAGGATTTATGGCCGCATGGCTAGTGCTGTCGCCACGACTGTGCAAGTGAGGATTTTATTTTGCCCCTTCTTTTTTACTAGCTTTCTGTGTACTTTGGTATCTTCTTCAACTGTTACTAAAAACAGAACAAAAAATCAGACTGTCATATAAGTTGATTAAATGTTTCAAATGTACATCAAGGCAGATGTTTTTGTTGTCACAACTAACCTTAGCTGCAAGGTTGACCTAGCCTAAAATGGGGTATCAGGTAGTGTCCTGGGAAGTAAAGGTGGTTGGCAGGATGTTGATCATAATCACCCTTTGAGTCTAGCATTATATGTATGCCCAATGTGCCAGAGGTGGGAAAAAAGTCTTTTACGAAATGAGGATAGTCGCACATTTGTTTCTCTTTCTTGCAGTCATAGCTAAGCTGTCAGGAGATGGTGAAGATGCTCTCCTTGATATGAGAACAAAGATTCATATGTTGAATGATGAAACAGCCCAGGCACTGAAGAAAAATGTCTACAAAAACTATTCTCAGTTTATTGAGACTGCCAGAGAAATATCCAGTAAGTTTTACTCTAAGACTGTGGCAGTGGCAAGGTTTGATACATATTTACAATGTAGCAGAGATAATTCTCAGACATTTATTGCTGCCTTTGCTTGTCTATGTATGTTTGTTCTACTGCTTCTCCTATGCATACATTGTCTCAAGCGACATATATCCTGCATGGCTGGTTGGCCTAAATGTTGAATACTGAGGTTGGATGAGGAAGATTAAAACACTGGAAGGAATAAGTAACAGAGTATATTGATGGATCTGGCGGTCAGGATGCAGCTTCGGAGCTATAGGTGAAGGTGAACCATCCTACAGAATAAAACAGACCCGATTCCAGCATGAAAACAAAAGTGGAGGTGGTTGCTACAGCTCTGAGATGGCTTTGAGACCACTCGATAGCACAGCCAACTGGTTTTCAATCATGGCTGTAGAGGATTGGACATTTCTGAAATGGAGTCATCACAACAAAAGAAGTTGAAGAGACAGCCGGGTTAAAGCAGACATGGTGATGTCTCTCTGCAATCAGCTGACAGTGCAACAGAACAGATAGAATATCCATACCTCAACAGATTGATTCAGCTGGGAGTGGCCAGAGGGGTAATCTGTGTATGTTTACTACTGATTTAGGAGACGGAACATGTGTTGGAATGTCTTGAGTGTAGTGATGTCAGTTCTTGATTCACTGATGAACATGTTTTTGTTTTTATATTAGTATATTTGCTTTAGTGCCAATTCTGCTTTGTTTGTGTTCTTAACAATTGACATACACACCTTGTTTGGTCTGCCAGCCCTTGGGTTCAAATCTTCATCATAGTGGGGTTTTTTTATTTGAAAATTGACTTTGGATTCCAGGTCAGTGCCACCTAAAATAGGTACCAGGCAAGGTCCTGGGAGGTAAAGATGGCCCGTGTGATTCCTTGGTTGCATTCCTTTGTTCTCATGATAATAATGATAAATCCTTGTTTGACAGTTTTGGAGGGAGAAATGTACCAGCTGAGCCATATGTTGTGTGATCAGAAGTCACTGATGAGTTCACTGATGGAAATGTCTCTGGTCAGTGATAAAGGTCAGGATTCTGTACTATTTTGTGTGTGTGTGTATGTGTGTGTGAAAATCTAGTCCATTGGTAGTTAGCTCAAGGTGACTCAGTATGTGATACTACTGTCATCATCATATTGAGAGTCTTTGATGAACATCATTTCCATCACAGCCTGCTAAAAAGAGACAGTTCTGTAACAGTTCCCCTGCCTCATTTAGTTTCATACCCAGTAAGTTTCTTCATATTCTGAGTTAATTTCTGTGCTGGTCAGCTCTTGCCTCTTTTTCCAGGAACTATACTTTCTATTCAATTTCTTTTTCTTTTTCAAACTCACTGTTGACTGTGGTCAAAGAATGTCAGTTTCTGAGACATGATGCTGTTTATTGGCCAGTTTTCTTTGATGTTCTGATCTTGAAGTATCTCATTATTCTTCTTCTTGATCTATGGCATTTGAATAATTTGTATGTAGCACTTGAAGATAAAAGCTCTGATTTTTCTTCCTGATCAGAAAATGTTCTGGGGAAAAAGCAGCTTGCCTAATATTACCCGCCTCCCCCTTTCCCATTTTCTCCCTCCACGTCCTGATTGGTCTATAGAAATATGGGTTTAGCACCATATGCCCAGTACAGCTCAAGGGATGGAACAGGCAGAAAAGATATTATGCATGTCAAAATTAGGGCTGTTTTTTTTTTTAACTGCCATTATGAAATCACCCTATTTGACTGCATTATGATGTCACCTGCTTTACACTCTTGGCATTCTTAATAACAGTATTGACAAGCTACAAGACAACGGCATAGTTACTGTAATTTCAATCACACTTTTAAGATTCAAATTTTAATTCCCTGTTAAAACCTAGTATTGTTAAAATATAGTTTGTTATTAGTTTTGGTATGGACATAATTGATTGCTTCACTTTGTAGCTTGTTAGGGTATATTAATCAACAAGAAAGATGATTAAGCTGGGTTTTTAAAAATTGATTTATTGTTTAACTTGTTTTCTAATTGTAACAATTCTTCTTCTTCTTCTGCCTTTCTATCCCCCAATGGAGCATAGGCCCTCAACCAACTCACGCCAAGTCGTTCTATCCTTCGCCATTGCATGGAGCTCTTCCCATGTCCTCCCAATCTTTCTAACCTCATTCTCCAGCTCTCTTCTCCATGTGTTTTTTTTGGCCTTCCTTTATTCCTATGCCCCTGTGGGTTCCAATGCAAAGACATTCTAGTTATGCTGTTCTCCTGTTTTCTCAGTCTGTGCCCTACCCAACGCCAGCGTCTTTTCCTCACCTCCTGATCCACTGGAGCCTGTTTAGTTCTCTCCCAAAGTTCTACATTAGTTATTCTATCATACCATTTTATTCCCTCTATTCTGCGCAGGCACCAGTTAATGAATGTCTGTAATTTATTAGTAATTGCCTTGGTTGTTCTCCATGTTTCCGCCCCATACAATAGTACTGATTTGACATTAGAATTAAAAATTTTTAGTTTAGTATTTCTTTTAATTTCTTTTGACCTCCACAAATTCCCTAGTGCTATGAAAGCCCCTCTTGCCTTTTGTATTTTTATTTTAATATCTCTATCAGTTCCTCTATCTTTATCTACATTACTGCCTAAATAGGTGTATGACTCCACGTCTTGGAGTGGGGTGCCATTAAGAGAAACCACATTACTATTTGCCTGATTTATTCTCATTATTTTTGTCTTTCCTTTATGGATTTTCAGACCAAGCTGCTGTGATCTCGCATTAAGTATTTTTAATTTATCTTGTATCTGATTCCGTGAATGGGACAGAAGAGCAATATCATCAGCGAAGTCCAGATCATCAAGCTGTTTTGTAGGGGTCCACTGAATTCCATTCTTGGTGTTAGCAGTTACTGTTTTCATAGTCCAGTCTATGGCCAGTAAAAATAAGAGAATCGACAAAAGACATCCCTGTCGCACACCTGTTTTTTTTTTCAAATGCATCTGTTAGCTTTCCCTCATGAAGAACTCGACATTTCATGTCTTTATATGTTGCCTTTACTAAGTTGATAATTTTCTGTGGGATTCCATAGTGCCCCATCAATTTCCAGAGAGATTCCCTATCAATGCTGTCAAATGCTTTTTCATAGTCTATAAATCCAATGTAAAATGGTGAGTTCAGTTCAATGCTTTGCTCTATTATAATACGTAATGTGGCTATCTGATCAGTACAGGATCTGTTTGACCGAAAACCTGCCTGCTCATCTCTTAGCATTTTATCAATAGCATCTTTTAATCTTTCCAAAATAATTCTACTAATTGTAACAATTGCTGTTGCTTTATATTTCTTCTGTTAGCCATGGTTCAAGGCCCACAGAAGGAAGAAGAAAAAGAAAGTCCAGAGGAGGAAACCAGACGTAACTTGGCGTTTCTGCTGGAGAAGGTGGAGGGCTGTTCTGTAAGTGTACAGTTTTATTTGTTACTTGCTTTGTTCATACAGTTTTATTGAGCACCATATATTTTAATTTATAAAATATGTTCAGCAATAATAAAAACAAGTATGTCCTTATAAACATTTTTTTAAAAAGAAGCATTATGTTATCAGGATAATGGCACTGATGTGCTCTTTCAACCGTTAGTGTGTGGATGTTTGTTGCAGCAAGAGAGTATCGTTAGAAAAAAGTTGAGCACAGAGTTCTTTTCATTGCCCACATAAGGTTTTTTAGGGGTGGAGGGACACATTTCCCAACATGTTTAAATAACCTGTTATCATGCCTCATAAATCCAAAGGATCTTCAGTGATATGGAATCACCATTCTCTTGTTAAAATAAAAAGTGATTTCTACATAAACACCTTTATAAAATGACACATTATGTCTTTGTTCCCTTTCTCTCATTTCAGTCTCTCTCTCACTCCCTCCCTCCCTCTCTCTCCCTCCCTCTCTCTCCCTCCCTCTCTCTCTCTCTCCCTCCCTCTCTCTCTCTCTCTCTCTCTCTCTCTTGCTCTCTCTCTCTCTCTCTCTCTCTCTCTCTCTCTCTTTAACTCTCACTCTTACTCCCATTCTGTGTATGTGATAACAAACAGGAACCATACATTGTTGGCAAAGTCAAGAAATATTAAGTCATTTCATGTCTCATACGAATAAAGGAGTGTAGTATTTTTTTAAAGAGATCTTTGGGAATCATCACTAGAGCTACAGAGTTTGTAGGTGGCTCTACACAAAAAGACTTGGCTACATGAAATTAAACTTGTTGTAGTAGTGTTGATCCGCTCACCTGTGCCAGATTTTACTGTTGAACTGATCATGTTAACTTAGCAAGAGATGGAAGACGGCAGCAAAAGAAAGGCCTTCATTGTGACATGGGCTGTATCAGCACCTAAGTAGATACATTCTCCTGTAGAAAAGGAACTGTTCAAAAACATGATCAGACGTGACTGTTGGCAGACATTTTATGATGGTCATCATAATTTGTCAAATTTTTTGAATGAACTCTTTCACTCCAGAAGCCCGGTGGAGCCATGGACCAGGGAATTTAAAAAAAAGTATTTTGAACAAGCACATATTTCCATGGCGTGTATGCGTGGCATCCTGATTGCTGTGGTACGCCTCTTGGCTGGTTGCCTCCGACTTCAGCACCTTGTTTTGCTAGGGTAGACTGTGATCATACTCGAGGAGAGTAGGCTCATCCATTCGTCTTTCGCCTTTACCTCGTTTGTTGTCCCATCCAGTTTCCCGCTGGGGGTTGAGACCCCAACCTTCAACTGGATTGCTGGGAAGAACAGGGTCCACCACGTAAAGGTGAGGTAGGCTTGAGCAAGAGAGGCTAATAGACATTAAGAGTCTTGTATTGCGCACCATTGCTCCATTAGGACCCCTGAAAAAGGGTGGAATATTGACTCTTGTGAGGAACAATATCACTGCGTGCCAGACTGGAGTATATATGGATGGGGCAGAATATCAGATTCTGAAACTACAAACTGGAAATGCAGACTTCTACCTGATCAATTATTACTGCCCAAGTGATCGTCCCCAGGCTTTAGACACAATCCCAGTGGAAGAAAAGATGATTCTATGTGGAGACTTTAACAGCCACTCACAAAGCTGGGGATACGACCATATAGACCAGAGAGGAGAGAAACTGGAGGAGTGGCAGGATGAGAACAGACTTGTTCTGATTAATAGGCCAACTGATCCACCCACATTCTACTCGAGGTCGTGGCACACCACTACTACCCCAGACCTAGCATTTCACTCTCCAGATCTGGAATGGAACATTAAACGAGTTGTTGGAAATCAACTGGAAGGCAGTGACCATCGACCGGTCTTCCTGAATGTAGAAAATGAGAAGGTCAGAGAAACTAGTACGCTGCCAAGGTGGAACTACAAGAAGGCTGACTGGACAATGTTCAAGCACCGTACCAGTATACTGCTTGGAAGTCTCAGCGTAGACCAGGATATAAACAAAGTAGTTAAAGAATTTAACAAATGGGTACTAAAGGCAGCAGGAGAATCAATACCAAGAGGTGCCCGTAAGCATTTTAAGCCATACTGGAGTAATGAGCTAGAAAATTTACATAACGAAGTAGAAACATCCAGAAAGTTGGCAGAGAACAGGCCAAACCAAGAACATCACAATAACTACCAGCATGCAAAAGCAAAATTTGTAATGGCAAAGCTGCAGGTTAGAAGGGAAAGCTGGCAGGAGAAAACAAGGTCGCTGAACTTTGAAAAAGACACAAGAAAGTTATGAAAGCTTGTGAAACAAATTAATGATGAGGACACAGGGTGGAACTCAAAGATCACGCTGCAGAAAAATGGAAACGTGGTCACAGGAAAAGAGGCAGCTAACCTATTTGCGGACACTTTTGATTTAGATAACGACATTGAAATCAGTTCAGAGAAAAAACACGAAATTCAAGAAAAGACAAAATTTAGAAGTCAGAAAGAAATAACATCAGAGGCGCTAGAGGTGCCAATTACACTTAATGAACTGGAGATGGCCATTTCAAAGCTGAAAATGCAGAAGTCACCAGGAGCAGATGGTATATCAAACGAAATGATCAGACACTTAGGAAAAGTAGCCAAAACAAAGCTTTTACAGATATTTAATGCTTGCTGGGCAACAGGGAATGTTCCACAGATCTGGAGAGAGGCAATTATGATACCCCTCATAAAGCCTGGGAAAGACAGTTCTAATGCCTCCAACTACAGACCGATCAGCCTCACAAGTTGTCTCTGTAAAACAATGGAGCGCATCACCAACCTCAGACTACAGTGGTACATTGAAAGTGAAAACATCATTACACCACAGCAGGCGGACTTTAGAAAGTTCTACTCTACGGAAGACCAGACAAAATACCTCTCCCAAGAAATAGAGGATGCTTTTCAAGATAAGAAACTGGTACTCGCGGCATGGATAGATTTAAGGAAAACTTTTGATAAGGTTTGGAAGGAGGGGCTTTTGAAGAAATTGAGAAACTATAAAATAAATGGAAAAATGTACAATTGGATTAAAGCATATCTACATAACAGAAGAGCCCGGGTACAGGTAGATGGTTTTAAAAGTAAAAAAGTTCTACTGCGACAAGGCGTCCCTCAAAGTGGTGTCCTGTCGCCCACACTTTTCCTTTTATTCATCAACGATCTGGTTGCTGAGATACCAAATGGAATCAAAATGGCAATGTATGCCGACGACCTGGTACTGTGGTGCACCAATGAACATGCAACGATAGCCACAAAAACACTACAGCGGGCTACAAATGCACTTGAGGCATGGGCCAATAGATGGTGTGTCAGCATCAACACAGACAAATGTAGCACCACACTATTCACCCTCTCCCCAAAGCAAAAAGCCGGCACCATCAAAATAAACGGAATACCCCTGAGAGATGATAAAGAGCCCACATACCTAGGAGTCACATTTGACGACAGGTTGACATGGAGAAAACATATCAACAAGGCAGCAACCAAAGCCAGGAGGAAGACAGCAATACTAAGAAAACTAAGTGGAACCACATGGGGAGCAGATGGGAAAATACTCAATAAAGTATACAAGCAGAGCATACAACCACACTTGGAATATGGGTCAACTGCATGGTGTTCAGCGTCTAGTACCACATTAAAGGAGTTAGACAAAGTGCAAAATCAAGCGCTCAGAGTCATCACAGGAGGGATGAAATCAACCCCCATATTAGAAATGGAGAAAGCTGGGAAAACACAGGCACTGAGAGAACGCAGAGATACAAAGTTGCAAATACAAGCTGAAAAGTTCCTCAGTATGCCAGATCACCCGATGGAAAATAGATTTAAGAACCTAGCCTTGGGACGGTTAAAAAGTAGCAGCTTTATACACCAAGCAAAAAGAATATGTAGACAAACTCCTGACCTTCCAGAAATTGGCTGCCCACTTAAAAGTATTCCGGAACAAACCCCATGGAGAGAAAAATGTAAACTAGCGGTACAAATCCAGACAAATGTGAAAGGGATATTTGACAAGAAAGAGCAAGATAGTGTACAACGCAAAATGGCCACCCTCAGTTATATTGATGAAGAATACCCACAAGAACAATGGGTCAGAATCTGTACAGATGGGTCCGCAGAAAGTTCAGTTAGAAATGGTGGTGCTGGAGTGTACATCGAATTCCCAGATTGTACTAGGGATAAGTCCAGCGTACCAACCGGGAAGTACTGCCATAACTACGATGCAGAAACCTATTCTATCAAGAAACTGCTAAATACCAACCTTATGTGGTAATGCTGACAGATGCTAAATCAGTACTTGAAGCACTCCAGTCTAGGAAACTACCAGAATTGCAAACACTGCTGACACAACTCAGCGTTCAGCGAAGAGTCGTAATGCAGTGGATACCGTCTCATTGTGGAGTGCCTGGAAATGAGAAAGCTGATCAACTGGCAGGGAAAGGTGCGACAAAAGAGCAGCCAGATGTACCAGTCACATACCACCAAAAGAAAAGAATCATTAAATCGATCAGGAAACCACCAGCCCCAGCACAAGACGACTATTTTATTATGGACAGACCAGAACAAGTCATTATCCTCCGCCTCAGAACAGGGCACAACCGATTACGTAACCACATGTACACAAAATTCAAGATAGGTGTATCAGCCATGTGCACCTGTGGAAATGTGCCCCAGACAGCAGAGCATGTACTCGAGGACTGCACCGATTTTGACACATTAAGGCAAACCTTTTGGCCAGAAAGAACAACAGTGGAACGTAAACTCTATGGACCACTGAATGAACTAACAACGACAATGAAATGTATACAAGAGACAAAACTGCTGATATAGACAACTTATTTCAGGCGAACGAAAGAAGAAGAAGAAGAAGAAGCACACACGCCCCCCCCCCCTCTCTCTCTCTCTCTCTCTCTCTCTCTCTCTCTCTCACACACACACGCACACACACACACACACATATTTTAAAATATATAAATTTTTCAAGGAATAAAGGATGGGAACTAATCAGTAAACACAGTTGGAGCAGAGAAATTAATAATATAGTCTTAAGGGTCTTAAATCAGTAATTCATATCATAACTCATACTGTGACCTCATGACCTTAGTTACTAAAAGCTAAGATGATGTCATCTTGGAAAGAAGAAAAAAGCAATTGTTGTGTCCCCTCAGTAACCAAACCAATCATATTTTCAGTAAATATAATCATACCCCAGTCCTCCTCAACACTGGCCAGGCACAAACAGAACCAATGCTGTTAAATAAACTTCTCAGGGACTGATCAATGCAGGAATGCCAGTCAAGCGACTTTTCACAGATTAGTAGCAGACGGAAATGCTGGGTTTGTAGCGTCTCAGGTTTTTGGAAAATGATTGAATATTTGTAATTATTTGGCTATTTTTGTAGAGTGTTGCAGACGTGCCAGGTCGGCAGCTTGTCCATGATGGTGACCTCATTGAGTTGGACATGGAGAGTCATGTCCACATCCAAAGGGTTCATGCATTCCTCCTCAGTGATAGTTTGATGATTGCTACCTGGATACCACACAGGTAAATGTGACTGCACACCCACATCATCATCCACTTTTATCATTAGTTGTTGTAGAGAGGACAATTTGTGATTCATTACTTGATAAGTAGTGATTGCTACTGTCACTCCCTGTTGATGTAGATGATTTTTAATATCTTCAGTCTGTACTCTCCTAAGGTTACCTATTGCATTCACATTAGATCTTTTTATGTGTAGGCCTGTGTTGGTAGTTGTTCTGCTGCATTCTAATGAGATGACCAAACCATTTTAATTGTTTCTCAATGAATTGGGTACAAAGTGTTTTTCCCACACTCTGTCTGTTAGTATAATTTCTCACTTTGTCTTGGTTGGTTAAGTTAGTGTCTTTTTTTCAGACATCCCACTTTACAAGTGGGAATTTGCGAGATTAACCTATGATAGTGTCCTATTTGACACTGGTTTCTACTTATGTTTGGATGTCTTAATAACGGTATCAGTTGGTATATAGGTGCACTGGCTCGTTGGTATCTTGTTTCTGTTTCCAGTTAGATTAAGAGAAAAAAACACATGAGGCAGTATAACTTCACCTTCTTGTATTTCCTGTTTTTGACCTCTTAATTTACTTTTCCACCAACTTCTGCTTTGTCTTAGTGTCATTCTTCTCCTCTTCCCTCTCTTTCTGCTTTTTCTGCTCTTTCTTATTCTTTCTCAGACTTTTACTAAACATTATTGTAAGAAACAAGTGCTGGAGTCTTTTTATGCCACTGGCACATCAGGCAAAGGATGTTTGTCCACATGGCACTCAATGGGTGACATGGTCAGCATCATTCCAGCCACCTGAACTTCTGAGGCCATTTCCCAGTATTCTTTCACTGGGAACCCAAGTCAGTTTTAAACGCCTCAGTGTAAATTTGAGTCTGAGACTTTTGGGTCGGTAGGCAAGCATCTAGCCACCATTAATTATTATAAAGTTGTTATGAGAAATCTGAGATTATGATACTGTTTGCCTCTGAAAAACTGTGTATGAGTAAAGTGGATGCACAGACTGTACAACCTACTTTGGACAACACAAGAGGCACCGGAGTCTGGAGAAACACATAGTACCCACCTGGAAGAAGAAAGTCAGCAAGGGAGACTGTGAGAAGTATAGAGGAGTTTCTTTATTGAGCCACACCTGGAAAATATTTTGTAAATCCTTGAAAAAAAGCTACATCCTATCATCGAACCACAACTTAGTGAAGGACAAATGGGGTTTCGGAAGAATAGGGTTTCGGAAGAATAGAAGGTGTGCTGATGCAATATTCACACTTAGACAATTAGTGGAAAGGACGGTACGATTCGATAAAGAATTACACGACACATTCGTTGATCAGGAGAAAGCTTTCAATCAAGTTAATAGGAATAAGCTATGGAAAGTACTTCAGGATTATGGAGTAAACGAACATCTTATGAAAACTGTGCGAAGAAGAAGAAGATTGTCCAAGAGTTTATACGTGAACAGTCAATGTGCAGTTAGAACAAAATCAGGAATGTCAGAAAAGGTTTTACATTAGATCTGGAGTGCCTTCTATTCCCACTACTGTTCATCACATACATTGACCGAATTTGCAAATCAGCTAACATCAACGAAGGCAACAACATCAGAGAATTACTAAATGAACTGCTTTTCGCCAATGACCAGGCAATCATAACACAAATAGCAGTACAACTACAAGAACAAATTAATAGACTACACTAAGAATGCGACAACTACGATACGAAGATCAGTGTAGACAAAACAGAAGTGATGACATTCTCCAGAAAAGAAAGAACTACCAATGCCAAAATTGGTGAACTCCAGTTAAAGCAGGCGAAGGATTTTACATATCTAGCGAGCATTTTTTCAGAAGATGGAAGAATGAACAAAGAAATCCAACAAAGATGCAATAAAGCCAGTAGGGCAAAGGGCACCAATTTTAAAATGCAAGCATGTGAATATGAACACTAAAACAGCACTGTTTAACACAATATTCTTACCAATGCTGTGCTATCAATGTCAGACATGGACACTGTCTTCAGAAGACAGAAGGAAAATAGTCATGACAGAAATGAAATATTTACTTATTATGCTAGGTGTAACGAGGAAAGATCGACTCAGGAACATCAGAAGGAGAATCAGAACAGAACCAATACTGAACTTTGAGGTTTGGTCATTTGACAAAATTGGCAGCAAACAGGGCACCACAGAGAGCAATGTTATACAGATACATCGGTAACAGACCCAAAAGTCGACCACGCAGAATGTGGACCACAGAAATATCAGAGCTACTGAAAAGTACTATATACGAAGCGAACAGAAAGGCCTGTTCTAGAGATCTCTTCTTCCCCTGATGCAGCGAAGCATTCCAGGAGTAGAGAAAAGCAGAAGAAGAAGATGATGGGTTCAAGAGACATGAATTAATTGCAGTGCTAAGCACTTTATGAATGTCTTGCCTAACCTTCATTATTGTGCCATGATATGCAGGTGTTTGAGGCCACAAGTGTGCAGATTTTCTTGAAGATTGCAGTTGCTATGGCTGGTCCAGTACTGGACAGTGGCAATGTTAACAATGCCATGCACAGCACTTACTGCAAAGACCAGGATGGCAAAGGTCATGATTCTGTATCCCTGTCAAGGCTGATGGAAGGGGGTGTAACCTGGAGCTGCAAGAAATTAGCATTTAACCAAGGGGACAAGACGTTTAATTAATCAACACAGCACAGATGTTTCAGTCATTTTACATTTATGGAGCTTTTGAGGAGGAGATCAGAGCAACTTGTGATGGATCTGGAGTGCTGTGATAATAGTCCTCACTAATCTGAGGATGCTGATTGTTAGGGTTCTTAAGTTCTGTGTATATGACTTTCCTGTCATGCCTCTTTATGTGCTGTTACAAACAGTGCCTCCTTGTCTTCCCCATATTGTTAAACATGTTGAGTTTTAACTCAGATCTTGATGTTTGCTGTCATGAATCTAACTGGGTTTGTTTATTCACCAGACGAGGCCCCATGCGTTACCGTTTCCAAGGTCTGTACGAACTGGACAGTTTGGCAGTTGTCAATGTCAGGGACACAGGGCCAGTGAAAAATGGCTTCACAATTCTCATGTTTCCAGAGTCCCACTTGTATCAGACGGATACAGCAAAAGCTAAGGTTAGTAATACAGCAAAAGCTAAAATTGTTTATACAGCAAAATACAAGGTTAGTGATACACCAAAAGATAAGGTTGGTTATACAACCAGAGATAAGGTTAGTGATACAACAAAAGATAAAGTTGGTTATACAGCAAAAGAAAAGGTTAGTGATACAGGTAAAGATAAAGTTGGTTATTCAGCAAAAGAAAGATTGATTATACAGCAAATGCTAAGGTGGATTATACAGCCTTAGCTAAGATTGGTTATACAGAAAAAAATTAAGGTTAGTTATACAGCAAAAGCTAAGGTTAGTTAATTATTTTATGAGTATTTTAGGTCCATTAAATGACCAGTTTCTTTCATCCTCACCCTTCCTACCATCCTCATCCTTCCTTCCATCCTCACCCTTCCTTCCATCCTCACCCTTCCTTCCATCCTCACCCTTCCTTCCATCCTCATCCTTCCTTCCATCCTCACCCTTCCTTCCATCCTCACCCTTCCTTCCATCCTCACCCTTCCTTCCATCCTCATCCTTCCTTCCATCCTCACCCTTCCTTCCATCCTCACCCTTCCTTCCATCCTCACCCTTCCTTCCATCCTCACCCTTCCTTCCATCCTCACCCTTCCTTCCATCCTCACCCTTCCTTCCATCCTCACCCTTCCTTTCATCCTCACCCTTCCTTCTGGAAGACACGTCCTGGACAATAGTCTGGTACCAAATTTTATGTAGCTGGATCTGCAAGTGGGAAGATGCATGGACAGAGCGGATGTCATCAACACTGTACAGACTAGGCTGATGAATAGTAATGAATCCCATGTATAACGTTTTGCAGGGAAATGTATTTGTGTGCAGGGACATATATAATGTGTGCCAAGACATATATAATGTGTGCAGGGACATATATAATCTGTGCAGGGGCATATATAATCTGAGCAGGGACATATATAATCTGTGCAGGGACATATATAATCTGTGCAGGGGCATATATAATCTGAGCAGGGACATATATAATCTGTGCAGGGACATATATAATCTGTGCAGGGACATATATAATGTGTGCAGGGACATATATAATGTGTGCAGGGACATATATAATCTGTGCAGGGACATATATAATCTGTGCAGGGACATATATAATCTGTGCAGGGGCATATATAATCTGTGCAGGGGCATATATAATCTGTGCAGGGACATATATAATCTGTGCAGGGACATATATAATCTGTGCAGGGACATATATAATCTGTGCAGGGACATATATAATCTGTGCAGGGACATATATAATCTGTGCAGGGACATATATAATCTGTGCAGGGACATATATAATCTGTGCAGGGGCATATATAATCTGTGCAGGGACATATATAATCTGTGCAGGGACATATATAATCTGTGCAGGGACATATATAATGTGTGCCGGGACATATATAATGTGTGCCGAGACATATATAATGTGTGCAGGGACATATATAATCTGTGCAGGGACATATATAATCTGTGCAGGGACATATATAATCTGTGCAGGGGCATATATAATCTGTGCAGGGACATATATAATCTGTGCAGGGACATATATAATCTGTGCAGGGGCATATATAATCTGTGCAGGGGCATATATAATCTGTGCAGGGGCATATATAATCTGTGCAGGGGCATATATAATCTGTGCAGGGACATATATAATGTGTGCTGAGACATATATAATGTGTGCAGGGACATATATAATCTGTGCAGGGGCATATATAATCTGTGCAGGGACATATATAATCTGTGCAGGGGCATGTATAATGTGTGCAGGGGCATGTATAATGTGTGCAGGGGCGTGTATAATGTGTGCCGAGACATATAATGTAGGCCGAGACATATAATGTAGGCCGAGACATATAATGTGTGCCGAGACATATAATGTGTGCCGAGACATATAATGTGTGCCGAGACATATATAATGTGGGCCGAGACATGTATAATCTGTGCAGGGGCATGTATAATGTGTGCAGGGGCATGTATAATGTGTGCCGGGACATTTAATGTAGGCCAAGACATATATAATGTGGGCCGAGACATGTATAATGTGTACAGGGGCATATATAATGTGTTCAGGGAATTGTATAACGTGTGCAAGGAAATGCATAATGTATGCAATGTACCTTTTGACTTATCATTTAGAAGTACACAGTAGTTCTCAAATTGGGATGAAATGCCCTCACAACCACTCCACCTGAGTCCAGTTGAGAAGTCAACTTAAAAAGGAGTTTTTGTTTTTGTTTTTTAAACTGCTTTTTATCCTGATCATTATTTAGTAGAATTTATGGAGGCTTTCTTATTACAGCGCCAGTGGCTGGACGCTCTTGAAGACACGAAAAAGAAGAAAGCTGTAAGGGACAAGCAGAAAAAAGAAGCAGCAACACGTGCAGCAGAGCAGCAGCTACAGTTGGCACTGGCCTCTCCAGGAGAGGCTGATTTATCTAAGAGTAAGATACATTCTCACTTACCTGTCGGCAAGGTCTTGGTTTCAAATCTGTAATGGGGGGAAGTATCCTGCAAAACAGGTGGCCCGCATGTTGTTTACCATATTAGCTATCTATTGTGGTGGCCCGCATGTTGTTTACCACATTAGCTATCTATTGTGGTGGCCCGCATGTTGTTTACCACATTAGCTATCTATTGTGGTGGCCCGCATGTTGTTTACCACATTAGCTATCTATTGTGGTGGCCCATATGTTTTTTACCACATCAGCTATCTAGCATCAACTGGTCTTAAAAAAAACAATGTGGTCTTGCGCCAATTTTCTGATATTTCAGTGGGATGAGGACTTTTTAAAGATGCTCTCTGCCTGAATATCGAGCATTGTTGCATCTCTGTTCGTGTCGGTTTGTTCAGTGACATTTTGTTTTGCAGTTGTTGCATAAAATATCCATCTGATCAGGAACACCTGCCTGCCAACTCTGTAGCAGTTACACAAATGCCCACAGGTGCAGAATGTTAGAATTGACCTGCGTCCCTTGTTGACCCATCCTAAAATAAGACAAGGTGCACAGTTCTGGAAAGAAAAGGTAGCTAGCATGATATTCAATCACATCACCCAAGTATCATGTGGTCTACACAAATAAAAAGCAAACAGCATATATCCAGTACACTTCAAGATTTAGAAACGGTGGACCCTAAACAATATTTTGAAGCCAGTCATCGGTAGCCATGTTTTACTCTCTATATGACTGAAAATATGATTCACTCAACTCTGCTGGTGCTGAAACCTGAACAATGTGCAGTTAACTAGAAAATTGAATTGAATCTCTAGAGATTATTCAGAAGAATTGGTCATGTTTCATGGAAACAAAAATAATCAAATACAGAGGTTCTCAAAAGATTGGAAATGAAAAGGGTTGCTGAAAGAAATACAAATGACATAACTGAGATAGTTCAGCTACATTAAAAGATCTAACACTCTTTTAAAAACTATACTGAAAGATCTCTGGAATCAGGTGCTTAGAGTAGTAAAACAGACAGAATGTTCGTAACTGGTAGAAGAATTTTATTCCTGAACAAAAAGTTGCTACGGCTACAAAATATGACCATTATAAAATCAGTCATTATGAAAACTCTGCCAGCATACACCAGAAATGGTGACATGTGCAGTCTTTGCTAGACCTGAATGTAAAACTTTATTATTTAAAAGTTTCTGCTGTTTTGGTGCATGAGTTCTTTTGTCTCTTAGAATGTTTATATTTCATTAAGAGATGGTTACTGGTAAATTCTATATGCTGCAATGTGGCCTTGGTAGGGGTTTAATTTAACTCATCACATTGCTATATTGACGTTCTTACACACAGTTACTAAGAATACACCAGACGAGGAAAACTCAGTTATTGATCTTTATTTGCTGTTGCAACAACTGCACTGTCCATGTGCTTCCTTGTGTTCTCGTGGTTGCTACGCATGGCTGATTCCTGATGACATTGCCAACTATCTCACACTGTGATTTTCTCTCCCATTACCTTTCGGATCATACATCAAGATCAGGCTCTCCTATTATACCCTGTACCCATACACAATCAAAACTTTCAGTCAGTAAACATTAATTTCTGCTCTCTAACAAATACACATGGTCAGGCGGTTTGCATTCTTCTCAGTTGTTCTCTCGCATTCGACCACACACATCCAGGTCCAAACTGTAACTAACTTCCTACCCTCTCTGGGTTCACACCTTCCGTTCAAGTCTCGCGCTTTCCTTGTATCCCTATTCACTTACCACGGGATACTCGAGACCTGCTTATCTTGCTTTCCTTTTGTTTCACTGGTCCTCTGACCTTGTCTCCCGATCGGGAACCCTCTGGAATTTTCCCAGGAATTCACAACATTACATATGCCTGCCTGCCATCCTGAAGATCTACGATTTGAATCCTTATCAAGATAGATGTTTTTATTAACCTATAATACCACAGTCAACTCAGCTTTAAATAAGTACCAGAAAATGAACAAGGAAATCAAGATGGCCGATGGTATGTTTACCACATCAGCCGTCAAGCACGGATTAGTCTGTACAAATATTGATTTACAGAATATGCCTGAGCGGCAATGGTTCTTTGTCTTTTCTTCTACTCTCATTTTGTGCATGTCACCACACTTATTGAAGTACATAGTGATGCAGAGATGCTCACAAATGAGAACCACGTGACTACACATGAGCATTTCTGCAAAAGTTTGCTAGCCACAGATTCACTATGAAAGCTTTGAAATATATTGCCCTGAACTCTTCATCACATACTATCAGAGTTAAGAACCATCATCACATACTATCAGAGTTAAGAACCATCATCACATACTATCAGAGTTAAGAACCATCATCACATACTGTCAGAGTTAAGAACCATCATCACATACTGTCAGAGTTAAGAACCATCATCACATACTGTCAGAGTTAAGAACCATCAGCACATACTATCAGAGTTAAGAACCATCATCACATACTATCAGAGTTAAGAACCGTCATCACATACTATCAGAGTTAAGAACCATCATCACATACTGTCAGAGTTAAGAACCATCATCACATACTGTCAGAGTTAAGAACCATCATCACATACTGTCAGAGTTAAGAACCATCATCACATACTATCAGAGTTAAGAAACATCATCACATACTATCAGAGTTAAGAACCATCATTGCATACTGTCAGAGTTAAGAACCATCATCACATACTGTCAGAGTTAAGAACCATCAGCACATACTGTCAGAGTTCAGAACCATCAGCACATACTGTCAGAGTTGAGAACCATCATCACATACTATCAGAGTTAAGAACCATCATCACATACTATCAGAGTTAAGAACCATCATCACATACTATCAGAGTTAAGAACTGTCATCACATACTGTCAGAGTTAAGAACCATCATCACATACTGTCAGAGTTAAGAACCATCAGCACATACTGTCAGAGTTGAGAACCATCATCACATACTATCAGAGTTAAGAACCATCATCACATACTATCAGAGTTAAGAACCATCATCACATACTATCAGAGTTAAGAACCGTCATCACATACTGTCAGAGTTAAGAACCATCATCACATACTATCAGAGTTAAGAACCGTCATCACATACTGTCAGAGTTAAGAACCATCATCACATACTATCAGAGTTAAGAACCGTCATCACATACTGTCAGAGTTAAGAACCATCATCACATACTGTCAGAGTTAAGAACCGTCATCACATACTATCAGAGTTAAGAACCATCATCACATACTGTCAGAGTTAAGAACCGTCATCACATACTATCAGAGTTAAGAACCGTCATCACATACTGTCAGAGTTAAGAACCATCATCACATACTATCAGAGTTAAGAACCGTCATCACATACTGTCAGAGTTAAGAACCATCATCACATACTATCAGAGTTAAGAACCATCATCACATACTGTCAGAGTTAAGAACCATCATCACATACTGTCAGAGTTAAGAACCATCATCACATACTGTCAGAGTTAAGAACCGTCATCACATACTATCAGAGTTAAGAACCATCATCACATACTGTCAGAGTTAAGAACCATCATCACATACTGTCAGAGTTAAAAACCATCATCACATACTGTCAGAGTTAAGAACCATCATCACATACTGTCAGAGTTAAGAACCGTCATCACATACTATCAGAGTTAAGAAACATCATCACATACTGTCAGAGTTAAGAACCATCATCACATACTATCAGAGTTAAGAACCATCATCACATACTGTCAGAGTTAAGAACCATCATCACATACTATCAGAGTTAAGAACCATCATCACATACTGTCAGAGTTAAGAACCATCATCACATACTGTCAGAGTTAAGAACCATCATCACATACTGTCAGAGTTAAGAACCGTCATCACATACTATCAGAGTTAAGAACCATCATCACATACTGTCAGAGTTAAGAACCATCATCACATACTGTCAGAGTTAAAAACCATCATCACATACTGTCAGAGTTAAGAACCATCATCACATACTGTCAGAGTTAAGAACCATCATCACATACTATCAGAGTTAAGAACCGTCATCACATACTGTCAGAGTTAAGAACCGTCATCACAGCACTGGGGACAGTCTCATAAATGCTCTGTCTGAATCTTCAGCAGTCAGTACTGCACTAGGTTCCAGTGCTAATGGTGCCAGCTGTAGTTCATCCTGCCTTTCCTGTGAGCTGCAGAATTTGTGCTGTAAGTGTGATGCCATCTTTTTTCTGTCAGAGTTGAAAGATGCCATGCAGCCCTAAATCCTCAGGCTTAAAAACATTTTTTTTAAACCCTACCTGCCTACACCGCAAATGTGGTAAATACAGGCAATAAATAGCAGTGTTTTTAATTTTTTTTTTTTAAAGTTTGGCAGTGAAACATTTGAGCTAATAAAATATGCATCCTTCAGATGACATGTTGGCTGGTGTATTTGCAATTTTTTTTAAGCAGCACACATTTACTGCTCATAAATGTGACATATGTATGTGTCATTGTATGCCTTTTGACTGCCCTCCTTCTCTGTATTTAGTACCTCTTAATGCTGTACATTCTAGTATTGTTGGTCATTATGCCTGATTGCATGTTACTTCTCCAGGTTTCACTGACCAAATGGAAGAACCTGTGGCAATGGACAGAGATTTCTTAGCAGCTGATTGGCTGCAAGAGTTGCCAGAAGACTTAGATATGTTTATAGCACAGCGTAACTTTGAAGGAGCTGTGGATTTAGTGGAAAAAGGTGGGTGTTTCTCATTGATGTAGATCTTGGCTAACCTAAATACTGTTCTACAAGGTGATACCTCTACCTGTTACTTTTGAGCTCTTTTAACATGTTACTAACAGCCCTGCCTTTGTTAACATTGTAAAGTTAGAGTTCCTGGTCCAAGTTATTGCTTATTATAAATTTGTTTTTATTCATTTTTTATTTTTTTATTTTAATATATTGGGAAAATGTCATATGAGAACATGCTGAGTTTCGCTTGTTTCTCTTCATAATAACTATTATTCTATAAAAGGATGACTTTTCCACACATTGAGAATTATTGGTATATGGTGCTGGCTCCATGTTTTGTATATACTAATCATATTCAATGGGCGATGTGGGCCATGTTTACTCCTCAAAGCATTACCTGCTAATATCCAATATAGGTGGGTTTACCTGGCTACCCATGTTTTGGTTCTAAAACATAAACAATCTTTGTGTCTTGGTGGCTGTTTAAACAAGTGCCTATTGCCTGGCTGGCAGGCAGTCATACTAACCGCTGCACTCCCACAAACCCTGCTTTATTTACTTAAAAAGGGCATATGTAGGCTGAGTCATTTAGTGTGGTGCATATCGAGTAAGGGTCAATGGCTTATTACTCGTAATGTTGCATATCATAGTAGTTTTTGGTCTCTATAGAGTGGATTTTAAAGTTTCTACAGTGTGAAAAACAGTCTGTTTACATTGCTGCATGTAAGCTGTATTGTACGTTTTATCATCATCATCATGTAGCAGGTCCTTTGCAGAACGTCGCTCTCATCACAGTCTGCCTGAAAGAAACTCGAAACTATATGGTTGTACGTTTATATATATATATATATATATATATATATATATATATATATATATATATATATATATTATATATATATATATATATATATATATATATATATATATATATATATTTAGACACACACACAGGCATCTGCGGGAGTATGTGTTATTGTTCAGTGTTTTTTACAGATGTTGCCGTTTGTTAGTTTTGGAGTTGCAAGCGTATGCGGGGCTTTGCAAAACATATATACATGTGAGGAAAGATGGGGAAAGAAAACTTAGTCCAAGGAAATTTCAATTTACACTTAAAAATGCTCTTACAAATGCAGTCAAAAGTAATTTTCAAAGCTCTTACACATACAGTGACTAGTTAATTTAACATTTAAGGTTTTTTTCTTCTGACTTTTTTCTGTGCAATTTGGACTGCAATAGCCACCAAGACCATGAAATTAAAATTAACTGAGTCAGTTTCTTGATGGGTAATAAACTAAAGTAGGGTGAAAGTACAGATGTGATCCCTTCTCATCTGGGGTGTTGACAGTTTTGAGTCTGACCGCATGATTTAGCTAAGTACTGGTCAAGTCCTGATGCCAGTGACGAGGGTTTCTCTAACTTTCACTTCTTCTTAATGGCGGCTTTGGTGACTTTCCCTGCGCTGGCATCCTCCTTGGTGACAGACTTGATAACACCGACAGCCACCGTCTGTTTCATGTCACGCACGGCAAAACGTCCCAGAGGGGGGTACTCTTTGAAAGCCTCAACGCACATGGGCTTGCTGGGGACCAGTTCAACCACGGCGGCATCTCCAGACTTGACAAACTGGAGGTTGTCTTCTAGCTTCTTGCCAGAACGATGGTTACATTTCTCCTTGATCTCAGCAAACTTGCAGGCAATGTGATCAGTGTGGCAATCCAGCACAGGCGCGTAGCCATTCTTGATCTCACCAGGGTGGTTCGGGATGATGTAATTTTTAGTAAAGCATCAGCTATTGACATTCTGAAGAGACTGGGAATAAAAAGAGACTTGCTGAAGGAAATAAACAAGAAGTTAGTCAAATACAAGGTTCGACAATTAAGTAATGAGACTAATTCCATAAAAATTAAAAAAACAGTTGAAGATATAACCTGTATTTTATTCAAAGTAAGCCTCTTATGCATTGATACAGCAAGTGGCACGATCTAACAAACACTGGAACGACCTCTGTACTTCTTTTGTTGTTATGGCCCTTAAAGTCCATGTTACAGCCCTTTGGATGTCATAGTTCTTTTGTTATTATGGAACTTAAAGTCTATGTTACAGCCCTTTGGATGTCATCAGTATCGTCAAAGAAGCGTTTTGTCAATGGTAACTTTAATTTTGGGAATATAAAATAATCACAGGGAGACAATTCTGGAGAATTGAAAAGGATGGTTGAGAACACACATTGGTTTGGGGCAAAAAAATTCCTAAGCCTCTACCGCCCGGTGAGCCAATGCATTGTCATGGAGAAGGAAAAAACTGCCAGGTGTTGAATACTAGGGTCAAACTTGAAGAATCCTTTTCAGTAGATGTTTCAAAATACTTAAATAAAAGATGGCTGTGAGTCTGTCCCTCTGGAATAAATTCTTTGTGAATAAATATGTTTGCTGTTGTAGAAGTACACCAACATTGTCTTCACTTCAGACTTTTGAAAAACATATTTTTGGGAGGGCCTTTTGGTGATGAAGATGACATCCACTGAGCACTTTGGCCTTTAGTTGTGGGATCAAAGTGGAAAATCCATGTTTCATCCTCTGCAACAATCAAATTAAATTTTTTTAAATTTCTGTGACACATTTTGATGATGTCTTTTGCATACTCAACACACTGACGTTTTTGGTCATCAGACAACGAATGTAGTACAAACTGGCAAGCAACTTTTTTCTTGCTCAAATCTGCCATTAAAATTTTATGAATGGTCTCTCTATTAACACCCAATTCATCCGCCATCATCTTCACAGTCAAACATTGTTCTTCTATCCTTTCTCTGCCTTTGGAAATGAGTTCCTCATTACTAACAGAAATTGGACGTCCAGGTCTAGTTGCATTAGTAATAATTTCCACATCACTTTTGAATCATGAATACCACCTAAAAATCTGTACACGAGATAAACAGTTATCCCCATAAACTTGTCACATCAATTCAACTGCCTTATTGGCACTTTTTATGGGTTTTAAACAGAATTTAATGTTAGATTTTTGCTCTATGCTGTTTATATAACAATGCACCTCTGACTGGGTCAGAAAATGGCGGCTTGTTTGTTGTCTCCTTATCGGGCGATGATGAGAAGTTGCTGGATCATAAATAAAGTTTGCCTCTTTGGATTCCATGCTTTTTTGTAGATGGCATTTTTGTCTTGGCCATAATAAAATTAGTCTCATTACTTAATTGTCGGACCTTGTGTTTCAGCCACATTAAAAGACATAACACTTATGTTTTTTTTTAACCACACTGAGAGAAAAGTTAAAGGCAAGCATGCAAGAGACAGACATCAGTACATACTGGAGGATGATTAACATCAAGAGATAGACAAACCACAGTCTCAGAGAGTGTAGAATAAGAACCAGAGACTGATTTTTAGATCTGCTGCCTTTATTGTTGTGATGGCACTTGATTGAAGTTTTTTTTTTTCACACGATGTGACAGTTTCAAGTACATCTGAGGATGAATGTGGGAGAATGATTTGGTGTTATCTTTTCTCACATGGTTGTATATATAATTAGCTGTTCATTTTAGAAACCAATATAGTAAGATAACTGGTTATTCCTAGAAAGATAGACAAAAAACATCATAAAAGGGACGCTATCAACTACAGCATGAATGTTGGAAGGGGACATAAATAATAAGCTGTTGTGTTTATTTTTCTTTCATTTTATTGATTGCATTTTCAAAATGATTATCACTTTGTTTCCATTTTCAGTCAACGAGTTTCTCATAGATTGCCCTAAAGGTCCAGCATTGAAGGAGTTCAGGTCAGGTTCTGTTTCTGATTTGCTTATTGTAATTCTGTCTGTCTCTGTCTCTCTGAGTGCCGGTGTGCACACACAGTTTTAAGGGCGGCTTTGTATAACTAATTGTGAACTCTATATTTGTTGTAGGACTTCATGTTTGTGATCGTTTGTCATGGTTTCTTTTGTGAACACAGGCCGAAGTAACCATTCTGATATTGATGTTTTTAATTCAGTGGTATATGGTGTTCTTTCATTTAGCCCTGTGCCATATTGTGATAAGTGCAACTTCTGCTTTCCTAATTTGGACAGAACTGTGAAATATTGCCCTTGTCTTTTCCAGTGTCTTTTCAAGACAGTCTTGTTTTTCCTTTAATAAGGCAGCATAATTCATCCTCTTGATCTTGCTGTTATATTGATTTATATTACATTACACTTTCCTTTTTTTTTTCTATTGTTTTTTTTCTTTTTTCTTTTTCTTGTTTCTCTTATTAACACTTTGGACTCAAGATTCCACAGTAACAGTCTGTGAGTAATCCAGTCTCTGAAAAATGTATATTCTTAGTCTGTTTAACTCTTTCACTCCCAGGTAGTTATTACTTCAGCTCCTCTTAAGTAGTTAAACTAATGATTCAGACACTGAGAGTTACTATATGAAGTGGCTATGATAAAAAACACCAAGGATATCATATTATATTTGTAATTATCAAGGAACATATGTTGAGTTGGTTGGTATTGAAAGAGTTGAGTAGTAAAAACTCTGAAAAACAAATTCCAGTCTGTTTAAGCAATTCAAACTCTCAAGAACAGATATTCTATTTAATTAAAATAAATATTTTTTTTTTTTACATTTATTAGTCTCCTAGTATGTTTAAGAGTACTGAAATGGTCTCATGTATTGTTTTTAAAGACAAATTGACACTCATTGAGTGAAGTGGTCAGTGTCTTGCCAGCAGCCTTTTACTTCTGAGAATATTTGACCAGAAAGTCCTAGTCAGTTTTCACAATCCCTGCTTTGAAGGAATTTAACAAATCTGCTAGTCATTGCTGCTGTGACTCCTGAGCAACCAGAATGGATCATTTGAACTTCTACTTCATATTCACCAGCTGTAAACTCAGGCAGAAAGTTCTAGTTGTTCATTCACCTTTATACCTTAGTCTTGTTCCAGAACCTGAGTATTGCGTGCATATCCATTTTACAAATCTGACTTATTTTGTTTGCAGACTGTTGGTTCCTTGCTTCAGGCACATGCACTGACTTCAAAAGAAGCATCCAGTTAGTGGACTCTTATGACGTGCTTCTTGGGGAGGCAGTGGGTCTGTTTTGATAATGATTATCATTTGATAATGTCTACTATATATGGATTTCTCTACAACCACAATTGATGTTGTTTTGCTGTTTATATCTACAAACTGTCTTTAGAGCCAGAATTGATCATCTGACAATGTATCCTGTTTGTGGAATTCACTTGAGCCGGAACTGATTATTTGACGATGTCAACTGTTTATGAATGTGTTTTTGTTTTTTCAACGAATCAACATCATGGTAGACGGGTAGTAACCCATAAGTGCTCCGTTCTACTTCTGACTCAAGCCTGAGTGTGAAGAATCTCAGCGCAGTGCACCGGCGAGAATCCTGAAATATTTTGGGTAGATTTTTAACTCCAAATTTTGTCTGGTCAGGCCATTAGGCTATTCTTTTTTATTTCCAACTGCCAAGGGATTTTTTTAATGTGCGCAAGAATACACACAGCATCCGTTCTTACTTCCCAGAGACCAGGAGACAAATTACTAGAAGTCCACGTGAAAAAATTCCAGCCATCACCGGGACTTGAACTCGAGGTGGACACCATACCTTGAGATCACTCAGCCTCTGTGAATTTCTGTACAGCCAGAATTGATCAGTTGATGATGTTAACTGTTTGTGAATTTCTGTACAGCCAGAATTGATCAGTTGATGATGTTAACTGTTTGTGGATTTCTATACAGCTAGAATTGATCAGTTGATGATGTTAACTTTTTGTGGATTTCTGTACTGCTAGAATTGATCAGTTGATGATGTCGACTGTTTGTGGATTTCTGTACTGCTAGAATTGATCAGTTGATGATGTTAACTGTTTGTGGATTTCTGTACAGCCAGAATTGATCAGTTGATGATGTTAACTGTTTGTGAATTTCTGTACTGCTAGAATTGATCAGTTGATGATGTTGACTGTTGATTTCTGTACTGCTAGAATTGATCAGTTGATGATGTTAACTGTTTATGAATTTCTGTACAGCCAGAATTGATCAGTTGATGATGTTAACTGTTTGTGAATTTCTGTACAGCCAGAATTGATCAGTTGATGATGTTAACTGTTTGTGAATTTCTGTACTGCTAGAATTGATCAGTTGATGATGTTGACTGTTTGTGGATTTCTGTACTGCTAGAATTGATCAGTTGATGATGTTAACTGTTTGTGAATTTCTGCTAGAATTGATCAGTTGATGATGTTAACTGTTTGTGAATTTCTGTACTGCTAGAATTGATCAGTTGATGATGTCGACTGTTTGTGGATTTCTGTACAGCTAGAATTGATCAGTTGATGATGTTAACTGTTTGTGAATTTCTGTACTGCTAGAATTGATCAGTTGATGATGTCGACTGTTTGTGGATTTCTGTACAGCTAGAATTGATCAGTTGATGATGTCGACTGTGGATTTCTGTACTGCTGGAATTGATCAGTTGATGATGTTAACTGTTTGTGAATTTCTATACAGCTAGAATTAATCAGTTGATGATGTCGACTGTTTGTGGATTTCTGTACAGCTAGAATTGATCAGTTGATGATGTCGCCTGTGGATTTCTGTACTGCTAGAATTGATCAGTTGATGATGTTAACTGTTTGTGGATTTCTGTACAGCCAGAATTGATCAGTTGATGATGTTAACTGTTTGTGAATTTCTGTACTGCTAGAATTGATCAGTTGATGATGTTGACTGTTTGTGGATTTCTGTACTGCTAGAATTGATCAGTTGATGATGTTAACTGTTTGTGAATTTCTGTACAGCCAGAATTGATCAGTTGATGATGTTAACTGTTTGTGAATTTCTGTACTGCTAGAATTGATCAGTTGATGATGTTGACTGTTTGTGGATTTCTGTACTGCTAGAATTGATCAGTTGATGATGTTAACTGTTTGTGAATTTCTGCTAGAATTGATCAGTTGATGATGTTAACTGTTTGTGAATTTCTGTACTGCTAGAATTGATCAGTTGATGATGTTAACTGTTTGGGGATTTCTGTACAGCCAGAATTGATCAGTTGATGATGTTAACTGTTTGTTAATTTCTGTACTGCTAGAATTGATCAGTTGATGATGTTGACTGTTTGTGGATTTCTGTACTGCTAGAATTGATCAGTTGATGATGTTAACTGTTTGTGGATTTCTGTACAGTTAGAATTGATCAGTTGATGATGTTAATTAACTGTTTGTGGATTTCTGTACAGCCAGAATTGATCAGTTGATGATGTTAACTGTTTGTGAATTTCTGTACTGCTAGAATTGATCAGTTGATGATGTCGACTGTTTGTGGATTTCTGTACTGCTAGAATTGATCAGTTGATGATGTTAACTGTTTGTGAATTTCTGCTAGAATTGATCAGTTGATGATGTTAACTGTTTGTGAATTTCTGTACTGCTAGAATTGATCAGTTGATGATGTCGACTGTTTGTGGATTTCTGTACTGCTAGAATTGATCAGTTGATGATGTCGACTGTTTGTGGATTTTTGTACAGCTAGAATTGATCAGTTGATGATGTTGACTGTGGATTTCTGTACTGCTAGAATTGATCAGTTGATGATGTTAACTGTTTGTGGATTTCTGTACTGCTAGAATTGATCAGTTGATGATGTTAACTGTTTGTGAATTTCTGCTAGAATTGATCAGTTGATGATGTTAACTGTTTGTGAATTTCTGTACTGCTAGAATTGATCAGTTGATGATGTTAACTGTTTGTGGATTTCTGTACAGCTAGAATTGATCAGTTGATGATGTTAACTATTTGTGGATTTCTGTACTGCTAGAATTGATCAGTTGATGATGTCGACTGTTTGTGGATTTCTCCAGAGCCAGAATTGACCATCGAGTGAAACAGTTGACTGATGGGCTCATGAATGAGTTACAAGTGTCACCCGAGAGATCACTTCGGGGAGGGCCTCGAGCTGCCAGGAGGGCTGTCACACAGCTCATTCGACTCGGAAAATCTGCTCAGGTTTGTGTTCTTTACTTTTGGAAACCAACAAAAATTACTTTTTTTGTTAATCATTTCATTTCTCTAAAAATTCAATTCAGATTTTCACAGTTCCAATGAAATTCCTGATCTTATGTTTACAGAGAGGAGAAATTGATAACATTATATTTTACTTTTAAATTGTGATAAACTAATATTTGGTTCCTTGAAGATTCATGGACAACAAAGATATTTTACTGTTCCTGTTAATAAGACCCAAGTAATCTGATACATGTGTAGACTAAAATTATTCTTTTAACAAATAATCTGTTAGGTAATTATAGGCCTAATCCAGAATTATTATTATACTGTCTGCAGACACCTGTAATATCAAGGATTGGATGAATGAAAAGAAATTAATATAGTCACAATAAATTTGACTAGGTTTCCTAAAATAGCCAGTATTAACTGTTTAGATTTGCAACTTCCATTATATATTAAGTTTTTCTCTTTAATCTTCTGAAAGTGAGGAACAATCTGGCATTGTAGTTTGTTAGCTGGCATGCTGAGACTGTATTAAATTCCCAGAAGTGGCCAACAGTCTCATAAAATTTTTTTTTTTTTTTATCGATCACCGGCTGTGAATTCCAGTGGAAGGTCCCGGTTAATCGTCCGCTTGGACTTTTGGCTTTCACCTGGACCTGATTTTTGCGTGTACAACCGTTTTTCATTTCCCTGCCTCCTGGGCAGCTGTACTCCGACTTCGAAGCAAGACGTCAGGCCTATTTCTAGGTTGACTGTGGCCATAGTTTTGTGTGGGTCGAGACGTTGCCTGATTTGTGTGGTGTCCACTTTGTCTCCTTCTCCGCAGGTATTACCCTCAGAGTACCCCTTTGGAGCAGCCCCCTGTGGAACAGTTAGCCCTCAAGGGAAGGCAGGGGCAGATCATGGGCATTCCCCGCCATCCAAGGAGGCTTCCATGCATGCAGAGCCGGCACATGACGCTCTGGTTCTGGGCTCACCCAAGGAATCGTCACGTCCTGCACATGCCTGCTTAACCTCACAACCGTATCAGGCCTCCCGCTCGACAGGGGCTGCGCCCTCTGGAAGTCAGCGGGGAGCAGCCCGTGGGTTTTGGACTTTTGTGACCACACAGATAGGTACATTCTTTTTCTTTTTTTTCTTCGCACGTTAGATTTCTTTGACGAGCCGTTAGCCCGACAGAATTTTACATCCTGCATCAGCCATATCGTTATCCGTTTTGTCCCAACACTCGGGCGAGTGGGGTCTTTGGGTGTGGACATTCGGTCTTTTTCAGTTCAATACAAATTTTGATGGTCAGATTTTGATCCGTATGATCTAGTTTTGTCGGACAATTAGGCTTAGCCGTCCGATGGATGGTTGCTGTTGTGGTGTACCTTAGCGCGGTGACGACGACACTGAGGGTTAACCGAGGATGTACATGAATGGCCAGCCTATGGATGGTTGCTGTTGTGGTGTACCTCAGCGCGGTGACGACGACACTGGGGGTTAACCGAGGATGTACAAGGATGGCCAGCCTATGGATGGTTGCTGTTGTGGTGTACCTCAGCCCGGTGACGACGACACTGAGGGTTAACAGAGGATGTGCAGTGAACAATGTTCTCTTTACTCTGCAGTCTTTTAACCAAGGGTTGTAATTTTGGCTGTACGTTTGGCAAACCTACTCATGTTCCTAATGAGTTTTGATAACATTTTTCACCCAAGCGTTTGGGGGCGGGCTGATGAGAGCCCCAAGGACACATCACCTCTGGGGGCCGCCGAACTCCGAGGTCCCCTGACAGCTCTGTTAATGCTCATTTGAGACATTATCCGTGGCGCACGTGCTGTAGGGGTCTTGCGTGAGGTTCCGTACAACCAGGATAGTTAAGGACTGGCGCCCGAGTATCTCCTTATACACATCATGTTGGACTTAACTTCCCCTCACGCCTGTGACAAATATCACCGCGCCACTCTCATAAAATAAAAATCAGATCATTTCCAGAAATCTCTGGAAATTGTGTGGAGAAGTAAGGCAGCGAGCAGGGAAACCAGCAGCACCATCTTCTATCTCGTGGCCTACAGTGTGTGGAGATTTAACATTTGACACCCTAACAGCAGTCATTGAGTTTAGTTGAGAACTGACATCACAGCATTCAGAACCGTCCCATATGTGCTCCGTTCTCATCTTCAGCAGTCAGTCAAGATTTCCAATTCTGGTGATACAAGTAGCAGTTTGATTATAATTCCATCTTGCCTTTCCTCTGAGTGTAGCATGTTGACCATATCACTTGGTTACTCCCTGCCACTGTCTGTTTGTGATTTCACATTGTTCACATTGTTCACTGGCCAGTCTATCTGCCTGTTCATTTCCCAGCACTCCTTACATGGAGAAAATATTCACAGTATGGAAACTACCAGGGACTTCTGAAGCAATGCTTGCCAATCTGCATGGAGAACTTCCCCTGTTAGTTCTGGGGCCCCATTGTGTGAAAAACAAGCAAATTGCCTCCCCAACAAACTTGTAGTAAGAGTCAATTAGATGGGGGTTTCCTTCAGAGTTGGAGTACATCTGCCTGAGAGTCAAGAATTCAACAGTCTGCATACAAATCAGCCAAACTAAAGTCCAGAGGTGGAAGAACAACAATAACTTTACGTCAAGTTTACAGCCAGTGAATTCGAAGAAGAAGAATGGAGCATGCCTTTCTTAACTTTTATCTGCTTGCTTTGTGAGCAAACAGCAAGTCTGTGCAGGCAGTTCTCAAGCCAACAAAAAAGCTGATATCACTGCCTCCACCTCCATTCTCAAACTACAGGCTCTGTTAGTTTAGTCTTTGTTACTAAGTGATGTCTGTTTGATTTTACATTAAAACCCCTAACACATATAGACCTGCGTACATGATCATACCTCTTGGATGAGACTTGTCATGTATCAGCTCTTTAATTTCTGATTCTGCAGTATCTGCTGGCTAGTCCCTGTACTCTCTCGGTCCAGTGTGATTAGAACTCGTCACAAGTCTGCTCTGACACTTTCACCCACTCCTCTCAAAACCCAGTGTTTTCAAGCCTACGTACATTTCTAATTGTGTCTTCCGCTTGTGTCATCCAAGACTTCCCTCTCATTAGTCAGTGGCCCTTATCTGCATTCAGGGCTTCATAAAGGAGGTGTTTTTTGTCTGCATATACTCCGAGGTATTACGTCAGTTGCAGCAGTTTAAACCTGTGCAATTAAGTATTGCATACATACTACTGGGGTATTTTGTATACATCCTAGAATCACCAGCAGAAGGGTGAATGTACATTTTGAATTGTATGTCAATGTTTAAATGTTGTTATAGTTAGTAGAAAAAACAAGAATTCAGCAGGTGTTATATTTCAAAGACAAAATTGTGTGAAATAATTCTTCAATTACTATGGTTGTGCAGCCACAAGAGCAGTGAGAATAAAATTGTAAAGTTTGTTCAATTTCCTAACAAATTCACAATTTATGAGGTTCCAGTTTCTTGAAGGGTGCCAAAGAGAATAAATATTTTTTTAAAGTGATGTCTGAATAGTTTAGCATAATTTGTTTAAATTTTTTTATTTTTAGCAACAGCATTTTAAGAAATGCTTCGTAAAGTGCTTTTTGAGTATTCCCTGCACAAATATTTTCACATGCAAGAAAAATTATTTACAAACTGTCTTTTGAAAACCCTTTCTCTAATTTAAAAAAAAAAACTACATTAATAATTACCAGTTTACATCTAAATATGGAAAACATTGATTCTGAGGCATCCCGGACCCTGTTGTCATGGCTGCCAAGGTTGAAAACCAGTAATATACACAGTTTATTTTTACGTTAAATAAAAAAAATTGCTTTTTTTCTAGGCTTGTGAACTCTTCTTGCAAAATCGGAGTGCAATAATCAAATACAACATTCGACAGCTGAAGTTTGAAGGGGCAACAACTCTCTATATTCGGTGTCTGTGTGGAGTGTTTTTCTCCTCACTGTCAGACACCTCAAAGGAGTTCATTAAGGCATTTCCTGGTCACCATGGATGTTTTTCAGGTATGTTCTTCAGTTCCTTAAATCTGAAACAGTTTGTGTTAACTCTCTTGGCCAGGCCCATGCATTTAGACAAACTTGGCTGGCATTAATTTCCCTTTATAAAAATGGCAGAGGGAGTGGTATAAAATACAGGCAGTAGAGAATGTTTATGTAAATGTACAATTTGAATTATATATGTCAGTGTTTAATGCTTTTATAGTTAGGAGGGGGAAAAAAAGAATTCAGCAGGTGTAAAGTTCACAAAGACAAAATTGCGTATAACAGTTCTTTACTTACCGTGGTTCTGCAGCCACAAGAGCAGTACAGGTAAAGGACCCTTTTCCATGCCTTTAGGCAAATTAAGTACACAGGGCTAGACCTATATTTTATAGATTAAACAGCACTTAGCAGGTGATGTTACCAGCACCACGCCAGCCACCTTTACTTCCCAGGACCATACCTGGTATCCACTTGAGGCTGAGTTGAAAAAAAGTCAGCCCCTGTCAAGACCCAAACCCGTGACCTTCTTATCTGCAAGCGAGCATCTAGCCGCTGCACCACGGTGGCTCCCCACAAGAGCAGTGAGTATCCAAATTTGAGAATAACACTTTAAAGTTTATTCAGTTTCCTTACAAATTCAAAAGTTTTGGCAGAAGTGGGTGACTGTCACACCCTTTGCAAATGAAATGGGTCCTGTGTGTCAGACTCATCAAAACTGCTAGATTCTCTGACAGCTGACCACTCAGCTGCTGTTGGTGTAAACTCACCGTCTGAATCACTTTACGAACAATTTAAGTTTATATTTTCAGAATTAAAAACACCTGACTGAAACAATTTCAGAGCTTCAGCCACAGAAAGGTGCTTACTGCGGCCTGTACGTGTGATCTGAAAATTTGTCAGAACAAAGACAAAACCAGAAAATTCACTGTTTGTAAATGATGCTGATCTTCTAAATAAAGTTTCAGATATTAAAAACTAGTACTGAACAGTATGAGAATCATTATGTTCGGGACTCACTGTCAATGCAGACTGTGTTGTTTGGACTAATTAGAGCTTCTCAGTCAACACACACATGTTGCTTGTGTATCAGAGATTCTGTGAACTTTTTTTTTTCATGACAAAAAGTTTTTTCTGTGTAAGTATGCTTATCAGTCATGTACATGATTACATCTAATCTGTACACTGTGCGACTGCAAGCACACTGCTGACGTCAAGTCACAAAATGTACACAGTGTGTGAAAAGGCAGAAGTAACTAAACAAAGAACAAAGACTAGGAAGCCTAACAAAGGGAACGAAAAAGACGTTACAAATGACCCAAGTCTCATCAAAGAACAAAACAAGAATCATAAGCCTATAAACAAATGAGCGGGACGGTCAGTACAATGGAAATGCATAAAACATAGATAAATAGGTAAACAGAGACGCCTGGAAAGATTAATGATGAGGATAACATTACCATTGTTACAGACAGCAGGTTTACTGAGTCAGCAACTGTTAACTCTCATCCTGAGAATGCTAAAATAAAACGGGTCATGAGCCATCGGGAATTCCCAAAAATATTGTTTACACAGATTACTAATAATTAAACATGAAGAGAATGAAGCATTAAATGGAATACATTCAACAAGACCTTAAAAAATATGTGTGTCAGGTGATTCTCTACTGAGGCTTACAGAAAAATGTTATATTGACTTGGCTTTGAAAAAAACTGCATAAATTACACAGGATGAACACCTTCATAAATGCTATTTTAAGAAAATAAATTTACATCCTGACCTCCTAAGTATTTGGCAGGCACTAACTAAAACTGCAACAGCTAGTGTACAGTAACAAGTATATTATGGGTCCTTCTGTGACTAGTCCTTTTTAAACAGTTATCCTGTCATCTTTTTGTGGGATACAATTTTTCGTTATTTGAAGCCACGGGTGATCCTCATCCACATGATGGCACTTCATCGGGTATTTATCGCTTGTGTGATGTCCTGGTGGGGTAAAAGAAGATAGATAGATAGACTAGTCCTTTTCAAGATAAATGCCTTAAAATGGGAACATGTGAACAGCCTTCATTAGCTAAAAGATGGGAAATACAGTGCATCAGTAAAAAGCCAGAAAGGGGGTGGGGGCATTATCTTGACTAGTGGGTATTCACTGAAGGAGTATGCTTCTTTAGTTGCAGCAAATGTCTGCCTTGGATTTGAAGTGGGTTGGAAATGTGGTGCTAGCCCCGTCTTCTTATCAGTCAGTCAGTAGATGTAGTCGCCATCGCACCAGCCACCTTTACTTTTGAGGACATTTCCAGGCACACATTTTTTAATGTTGAATTAAGAATCGACATCGCAGCACTCAGGACACCCCCATAAGCGCTCCCTCCCCATCTTCAGCAGCAAGCGAAGAGTTAAAATTCCATGGTACCAGTAACTGTCGATTGTCTCGCCTTTTCCCTGAGTGTCGAGCGTCGGCTAGATCTCCTTGTAACTCCTCGCCGTTCTCCCCAGACCGTAACATATTTTTATCCTGGGCCAGTCTACAAGAATCGGCAGTTTTGAAAATCATCTTTGATCATTGATCCTTTTTGAGGTCTTTGACCACGGGGGCTAAAGGGCTAGCCACTGCACAGCCACAGCTCATATCTTTTGTTATATAGAATACTATTTACAAATGCCTGACAAAATTGTTGAACATAAATGGGATGAATTCAAGAGAGTTGAAGAAATAAGAGAAATGTGCAACCACTGGTAACGACAGTTATGAGACAAAGAAGATGGGGCTTTATTGGACTTGTTGGTATAATGGCACTAACATGGGACATAGAGGTGACTGAGAAAGCAAGAGTGCCTAAAAGAAACCCTGAACCGAAGGTTAATGAGAGAGGCCAAAGGTACTGGATTGGATTCCATCCATGATGTTGAATTGATTGAACAGGATTGAACAAGTGGAGAAAGTAGACCACAAGCCCTAGGTGAAATTTAATGGCACAACTGGACAATGAATGAATACTTCTACTTCTTATTTTTCTTTGTGTTCACCAGCTGTAAACTCTGGTGGAGAGTTCTGGTTGTTGTTCCAGAACCTGAGTGTTGCGTGTGCATCTGTTTTACAGTTCTGACTCATTTTTATGCAGACTGCTGGTTCCTTGCCTCTCAGGCAGATACACTCAGACTTTGAAGGAAGCTTCCAATTAGTCAACTCTTACCACATACTTTTGGTTAGGCAGTGGATCTATTCTTGTTTTCCCCATAACAGCGCCCAGGAACCCACACGGGATGAATGAATACTGTTTATATTAGCATCTGGCTGAGTGGTTAGAACATGGGGCTCTCATGTGGAGACCTGAGTTTGAATTCCCAGTAATGATAGAAAAAATTTGCTGCCAGGGACACAGAAAAAAAAACAATTATGACCTGCACAGTTCAGGATAAATACACTAGCCATGTGACCCTACATTATCATGCTCAAAGTGGTAAATATTAGCAGTAAAAACATACTATTTATTCATTCATTATTTATTTGCCCAGTATATTACATTACTTTGTGTGCTTATCTGTGATTTTCAGCATTTGTCATTTGGGCCAAGCAGGAGCTGCAAGCTTTTGTCAGCATATTTCGCCGCCAGGTGTTTGAGAGCAAGGCTAGCCTGACCACAATCGCAGACTGTGTGGTGCTGGCGAGGACTCATTGTCAGGAGGTAAGCTGACCTCACACACAGACTTTGCTGATAGCTGTCTGTGTGCAGGTATGTGTCTGTAAAAACATGAGGGAAAATAGACATACAACAAAGGAAACTTATTTCAGCCTACTAACTGTCTGTTGTATTTAAAACCTCTTGTCGTCAGATCGTCTGCAGTCTTTCCCCTATTCATATCATCACAATGTGTGATATATTTGTCTGTTGTTAAAGGTACAGGACATGGCATTATATGTATATATACACACACACACAACACACACACGCAGACAGACAGACAGACAGACAGACAAACAGAAGTTCTGCTTCTGATTTCACCATTGAAGGATGATTTGCATGTTGTGGTGTGGTTTACAGCTAGGCTGTGATATTTGTCTCATTTGGCCCAACACACCTGATTTCAGAAAATCCAAAATTATTCACCTTTTACAACTTACTTAGAGAGAGTGGGTATATTTGTTTTTCTCTCCCCCCCCCCCCCCCCCCACACACACACACACAAATGGATCACTGGAACAGGGATTATATAAATATGTATGTATAAATATATGTGTGGGTGGATCCATTACATTTCCTTACTTATTGTACTTGTAAGTTAATGATTATCAGTAGGATTCTAAACTGATTTGTATGTTTTTCAAGAAAAGATTGTATTTGATGTTTGCAGCTGAAGTCCATTGGACTTGATGTTGAGTTTTGCCTCTCTAACCTGCTGGACATTTCTATACAACAAGTGATAGAGGAGACTAGAGATCAGATCATTGATGGCATCAATTACCGGGCACATGTGAGTACTGCAGTGTTTGTAGTCAGCAAGAATTTACACACCAGCAATGGTAACATAACATGTTTGCATTGTTCTGTATATACTTGAAAAATATGTTGTACATGTAATTAACAGAAATGATCTCAGTGCTTAAGTGCATTAAGTGAAATGAAAACTTCAGTGTGTATTTAAAATCTTTACTACTGAACTGCTACATTTCCCAATAAATGCATCTAAAAATATGTCACCTAATTTGAGGCCATCTTCTTCTTCTTTGTTCATTATAGATAACCGCATCTATCTGTCTTATAATTTGACAAGGTTTACTTACTCTTTGAGTCCCAAGAAACACATCATACATTCATAGGTTCCTTCCCAGAAGCCTAATTAACGCATGATGGGCTGATTTTATGACTCTCTTTACTACACCTTGGGCCTGTGATACTAAACCCTCTGGAACTCAAAGAGTTAAGTTTCTTTCACCACCATACCTTTTTCCTAAGTGGGGTAGGGCAAAGCAATGTCCTCATTCTTCACATGTTATGAAGTGGAAACTGAGAGGACATGTTCTGTTGCACTAGTTGCTTGCAAAGGATTCACATATAAAGTCAAAACATTTAGCATGAGATTGGAAATGGAGGCAATAATGATGACTTTCTGATGGCTGGAATGTGGGAACAACCCAACATATTCTAATTGTTACAGATCTGTAGAACATGTTTGAGAAAATAAAGACTAGTACAGAACTGGTTTCTTTGCTTGAACAGGAGCATATCATGGATTTTTCTGCCCTGGTAATGCATGTGTGAGGAACAATGGGGGAGCTGATAGACTGGCTACTACTACTATTCTGGGTTTTGAATTACTTTATACAATAAAGTGCAGAGAATTGAGTACCTAGACATGGCAAGACTGATTCAGCTCCGAGTAAGTAGTGTCTGGGCAACAAATAAATGAGAAATCTTTGTTGACCATTGAAGCAAGGAATGGATCACATGTGGAAATGTCCTGAATGCAGTGGTGGCAATCCTAATTCATTCATTCCTTTCACAGTACTATTTTACATTATCCTAGGCTAGTTCTTTGATCTTCGTTCTAGGGTCCACGCAATGATATTTCCTGTTAATGATATCAGTGTTTCTCCTGATAACATGGCTGGTTAAATTCCTTTAGTTGACGAGTACATGTGTTTTTGAGATCCAGTGGAGGTTTGGGGGGGGGGGGGTGGGGTGATCACTGAAGCTGTGATTGGCTTGTTGTGTGACGTCCTTGGTAGTTGAACTTTTTTTGCAGAGCTGCAAAGCCATATGAGGTAAAACCCGGTGCAGGGAAGTCGATCTTCTCACCTCAAACAGATTATGAGTACAGTGATATTATGACTGTTTATTAGAAAGAAAGTCAAACAGCTCTAAAAAAAAACAATAAATCAGTTATACAGCTGTGTACTTCTTTTTAAAATATATATATAGCTGTATGCTCTGTGTGTGTGTGTGAATATATATATATATATATTTTTTTTTTTTCAAAGGATGATCTGTGGCGACCAATGAACCATCTGACACCAACTGACTGTGAAAAGTATGTGAAGGAAATTGCTGCATCAGGGTTTGACATTAAAGCCTATGTATATGGTGAGAAAACAGTTTTTGTGGGTTTTGTTAATCTATCCTTATCGTCGCACTCGTGGGCAAGGTTTCAACTTTAATCAGGTCACCCGTACTTACTCCGTTTCTATGCCAGGGAAAATGAAATGTTCCTCACTGTACCCTATGAAAAAAAATGGTGAACAAAATGTTAGTCCCAACACAATCCAGAAAGAGACACTAAAGCCAACAGTCACTACCAGAAATGCAGTTTGTCATTGACGGAAGTGATTGGACATGATAGGTTGACTAAACACATGTAGAATTATTACATAATGTATTTCAACAGCCTGTATGAAAACCGGCTACTAGCCATTTTGAATACCATGACTTAACTGCTGCACAAATGAAAGGCATTCCACATGAAAAACACAGCTCACAGGGCTGCACCAAGCACTAAACTCAGTAGCTCAGGCAGCAAAATCGTAGACTACCATCCATATATGAAAATTGCATTAGCAAAGCACTGTCAGAAGCAAAAAATAACATTCTGTCATGCCTAATCTTCAGTATTGGACCGGAAGTGCTAATCTGTCCTTGTCTTCACTATGTTTAAAAGTAGAATGTATGGATTTTAAACAGAATAATCCATGTCTGAATTCTGTTACCCCATTTTGCCCCATCTAAACAGAAAAAATTCATTATAAATTTGAAATTACTGTAGTTACATGACTGTCATGAACTTCTAGTGATTAGATGAACAATGTATTGAGAGAGACCATTTGTATTTCAGTAGAATTAATTGACTTTTTGAGTTTGATTATGTATGGATGTAACTCTGTAGTAAAGCACCTGATGAGATACAGTGAAATATACCTGGCAATATTTTTGTGAATATCTTCGTTAAATGTTTGTGATATATGAATGAGTGTATGTTACTTGACCAAAGCTTGGTTAATATTATATATTTCTTGTATTTCTGAGATTGATGGTGCTATTCCAGTTGCTGTCTATGAATTCTGTTCTTATGGCTTAGTTGTGGGTTCAAATAGATGATAGATCTGACTAATGAAAAGGCATGTTTGTCTGTTTCATTGGCTGTTTGTTGAGGTAAACTTCTTCCTCCTGGGGGATACTGTCAGCAGGTTTGAATCCCTGTGTGGCCACTATAACTTTCATGTTTTGTTGTTGTTGTAATTGTTTATTGTGTCTTATATTTTCTGCATTTTATGCTACTCAATGTGGGTGCCATTTGGTACCTGTGAGTGATAAGCTGAAATATAATGACAGTACAGCCCATTGTCATTGAAAATGTGTGATATAATGACAGTAGAGCCCATTGTGATTGAAGATTTGTGATATAATGACAGTACAGCCCATTGTCATTGAAGATTTGTGAGTACATATTTATACAGTTGTACAGTTTGTACTCTTGAATTGTTTATAGATCATTATAGACCAAGAAGGAAAGCACTGGCAAACTGTCTTCTTCATGTTGCCAAAAACAATCATGATTTCACATAAAATGCATGTCTTTGTAGATCATTATAGATCAGGGAGGAAAGCAGTGGCAAACTAAGTTCTTTAAGATGCCCAGAACAGTGATGATTTGTCAACAAATGAGGCAGTCCTCCTTGAGACATATGGAATTCATAATCGGGTTGGAAAATCTGGACGTGTTATGAGAAGGAATGGACTGGAGAACTTGGTGATGACTGGTAAGATTGATGGACATAGAGCCAGGGAAAGGCAAACAGATATATACCTGGTTGGCTTGGCCATATGGATGGGGCCAAATAAGAGCAGTGACCTGACCCGTGATTTTGGCGATCATGTGAGATGGCACGGCACATGATAATAATAACTAAAACATAGGCATTAATTAACAGATCAGAATTGTTGAAAATACTTGGTTGTTTCTTATACCATTCTTGTAGTGTCATTGTGTGTGTTTAATTTTTTTCTTTGCTCAACAGATAACTGCATTATCTCCATCACCATGAACTCCATGCAGTTTGCCAAGGTGTCTGTGACATTTGTCGATGACCTTCTGAAGTTGTTTACTACAGAGCTGGAGGATATTATTGCTGATGCCATTACAGCAGTGTACGGTGCCCAGATCTCACACATAGAAGAGTCCCTCAAATCTGGAAAGTTCCAGAAAGAGGTACACATGTATTCATATGTGTTTTTACATGTCAGCATGCTTGTTGTTTTATGCTTCTGTTAATGAACATCGCCTCTCCTTAGCTTATTGTTCTGCTCCCATATGATTTTTATCCCATATAGCTTATGCTCTTCCTGCAAAATAGCTGGCCGCCTGCTGAGAGCGTCACATAAAGCACAAACTCTCACAAATCTCTTTAAAAAATTAATACAGTGCATAAAATGAACCCATGACCTTCCAAGCATAAAGCAGAGATAGCTTAATTACTTACTCGTAGATATCCCCTTACCTTTTTTTTAAAACCATAAATAGGATGTTGAAGCTTTTATATGTGAACCTTTAACCTGACATCCAACATACATCAGCCAAACATTTTGTTCAAATTGGGCATTGCATAGGACACACATTAAAAAAAAAAAAGTTTCTCTGGAACTCACAGAACAGAGGAAATTGTTGCAAGATCTTTTACAGAATTTCACCAACCAACCACAGCATTTGTTAGCTGTTTGTGGAATCACTAGTCTGTTTCAATTTCAGTAGTTTGCTGCTGATTTCTAAATGGGGAGATACTGACACCATGAAATAAAAGGAGATGAAATAAAAAGAGTGGTGGAGAGAAAAAGAGAAGGAGGTAAAAAGGGAAGAGGAATTGAAAAGGCAATAAGAAGTTAAGGTTGCTTATTCCATATGAGGAGTGTAGCATGTGTCTACATCCCTGACTATCAGGTAATAATCAGTGGAGCTATAGATAATCAGCTGGTTGTGATAAAGTAAATAGTACAGCTACAGTAGCAGACAATAGTAAAGTTTTCTTGTTGTTCTTATGTCAATATCTGCTTATACCACTAGGTGTCGCAGTTGATTAGATGATCGGCAGCTGACCCAGGGCGCGCTCAGTTGCTTGATATACCATGATGTTATGCAGTGTCAAGTTGTCAGTGGCTCCTTCAGTCCATCTTCTTCTCAGTCTTCCCCTGTCTCTCTATGTTTCGATTTTCAGGTGGTACGCATCGTTGGTTTAATTCTTGTTAGATAGCCAAATCATTTAATTCTTGGTTTCTCAATAAATTGAATGGTGGGTGTTGTTCCAACAGTTCTTGTGATCAAGCAGTCTCTCACTCAATCTCTTCTGGTTTTATTCACAGCTATTCTCAAAGATCTTATCTCAGTTTTCTCTCATTTTCTTTTGTTTATGTCCAAGTCTTACACTTGTAACCTAAAGTCAGTGTGAACTGCTTTTGTTTATTACTGTATCTTTCTGCACAATCCCTATTTTTTGTGTAGTCTTTTTGTTTCCTAGTTAACTTTTTTTTAAATACTATTACCTATTATGTATGCAGGCTTTCAAAGTGCTTTCTTGCAGGTGTTTCTAGGCCATAAGTATATTCCTCTCCAGGCACATAAACTTGTGTATTAAAGTTTTCTGTCTTCAGATTATTATTTTAAACTTACTGTGTAATGGTGGGGTTTCAGATTATTATTTTAAACTCAATGTGTAATGGTGGGGTTTCAGATTATTATTTTAAACTTACTGTGTAATGGTGGGGTTTCCTCACTGCCAGGAGAAAAAAAAGTCTCTGTAACATGTAAACTGGGCAGTTCTTCTAGCAACAATGACTCTGACATCATGAAGCCTCATGGTACATAATATTTATGTATTTCAACTCAAGGAAGACTGTGATGTACCATAGCATGGGGAGCCACGTGGTGTAGCTGCTAGACAATCGCCTACGGATCTGAAGGTCATGGGTTCAAATCCAGAAAGAGCCGCATTGTTTTCAAAAATGAACTTGGATACTAGGTTGACCCAGCCTTGATTGGCACTAGGTAAAGTCCTGGGAAGTAAAGATGTCTGGTATGGTGTTCACCATATAATCCACAGAGTGCTGATGGGTCTATCTAATTAGGGCTAACCAGAACAGTGAGGTTCTCTTTCTCTCTCTCACTCTTTCTTTCTCTCACTTTCTTACTCTCTGTCATGCATGCACATGCACAATGCATGTACGCACATGCGTAGTTAAAATGCATGCAAAGACAACTTTGCAGATATACACAATCTATTTCAAGCACACAGAAAAAAGAAGAGGACAAAGCTATAGTTTTTTTGTTGATGCTGTTGTACTTCAGGAATCCCTCATCATCAAGAATGCTCAGTTCCTCCTGGAGGTGGTGATGGGGAAGATTGAAGCTCTCTACACTTCACGGAACATCCCATTTCCTAACCAACTACAGCAGGTCAATGGCCACTTCCGGAAGCTGAAGGCAATGATATACAAATGACCCCTTGTACAGTCATGATCAGTAATGAATCAAGTGTATTCCATGTATCTTGAGTTTTATGTATACAGCTTTATGATCTTCATCGTTATGACTCACAAATTGCATGTTTGATTGACACTTGTAGATGTGGAAGGAAGAAGTAAAGTTGGGAGGACACATTAGACAACAAAAATCAAACGCTGTAGAATTAAACTTGTTGTCTCCAAATGACAACAGCCCCCTGCTATAAGAAAAAGTGTTATTCAGCGCATGACCACCTTAACATCCCTTTTAAAATTTGTCATCATTAGCCAAGTCTTTCAAATGCCCGAGCCAACAACTGTGGAATATGTGCAGAATATGAATCTAACCATTGAAATAACCCATTAGAATTTAGAAATTCATATCAATCAAAAGATGGTCTAATAACAAACACATCGAGATCCTCATCACTGCCAAGATTATTACACTTATTTAATTTGTTTTTAACTTGATTGGTCTTAGGCAGTTGTTATCTCGAGGCTATCCTCTGAATAACGGTCCCAAATTAAAGAGGCTAAAAATATACCCCAACAGGGCCTCAGCCACATGTAAATTGCAGACTTCCGGCGACTACCACCACTGCCAAGGGTATCACCTGGGCCGCTATGTGCGGCACGGAGTGGGGCTAAACTAGATAGCTGGGAATCACGAGCAAATAAAATGAAGGAAGCTGCAGGAGATGCGGTAACAGCTGCTTGTGAGTCCCAGCTATCTAGTTTAGCTATCTAGTCCCGCGGTGCGGGAGATACTCTCGACGGTGGTGATAGTCGCCAGAAGTCCGCAATTTAAGATGCCAGAAGTCCGCAATTTACATATGACTGAGGCCCTGTTAGGGTATATTTTCGGCCTCGATAATTTGGGACCGTTATTCAGAGGATAGCCTTATCTTGACCTATTCTACTGTAACAGTTTGTTACCTCAAACTAACAAATGCTTGGGGTTTAAAGGAATTTTATTACACGGAATAACAGATGAGAGTTAATTAAAGTAACATTTTAGGTAGAGTGAGGTACATTCAACAATTAGATTAAGAACAGGGAGGTAAGAAAAAGCTTACCTAGCGTAGACTAGCCCACAATGGGACATTGAGTCTCTTGGTACTGGGTGGGTTAAACAACATCTGTTTTTATATTAATGTTAATTATTTTCAGCACAGTTGACTTTATAGAATAGCTATCTTTCTCTACCTCTAATTTCCCAATGGAGTATCATTCCCCAACCATCTCACAATCAACCCTTCTGTCTGGAGATTTATTTATGATTGGCTGGAATTAGGCAACTGTTGTTTCTTATGGAATGAGACAGTCAGTCTCCTTAGTTGTGTCTTATGACATATGGTGTTAGTGTTGTTTGCTTCCTTTAGTTCTTTCAGTCTTGAGCAATATATGATGAGTGATTGTCCCTTCCCATTGAATCCCATCTACTGTGTTGTGTGTTCTCTTACTGTTACATTTGGTCATGGTGGCACATTAATGAAATGTGACCTCCACACTGGTCACTTTAACTCTCTGAAAAACCTCTTTGAAAATAAACCATTCTTCATTTTTTTAAAGATATCCTTGGATATCTGGTGTATTAGTTCAGGGCAGTATAGGGGTAACTGTGGTTCTTAGATTTAGTAAGAAGTCAAATGTATAAAACAGTTGACAGATGTTAGTAACTGGACATGGCGACATGCCACTTTGTGGGAATGTAAATCAGAAACTACATTTGTAATCCTGCAATAATGGTTCATTATAACTGACTACTCTAATGTCTGCTGACTTAGACTTCTTAAGAACAGTATGCTCACAGTTCATAAGTATAGAACATCTATAAAGTTTGCAAGCAGGTTTATTTAATATTGTTTTGTTTTCTTTTGCCTCTTTTCACTAATTTGTGGCCATTATAAAGCACTGAATGTCAGCATCTATGACTTAGGGGTTACGAACCCAGTTTGTAATTCCAAAACCAGGTCGTACTGCAGCAAATCTTGTACAGGATACACAACTGACTTAAAGCACTGAATATTGTTTAGGAATAAATGTATTTATTATTAAAGCCTTGTGATCTACTTGTTTTTTTAATGTAAATTTAAAGTGTGTATTGTTTGTCATTGATCTCAGTTTGGTTCCTGTGTTTAGTCTTTCATTCTCAGCTTGTACTAATTAATATGATTTTAAAAATAAGGCCCAGATTGCAACATCCTGCAGGATGTTGACCACATAACCCATCAAGTGCCAACTGGTCTATACTAATATGAGTCTAGCATCATATGGCTGATGTGCCACTGTTGCAGAAAGGACAACATTTAGCATAAGAATGGATGTGGAGGCGGTAACTGCAGCTCTCCGTTGGCTAGAGAACAAGCTGCATACACATGTCGTAATTGTAACAGACTCTGAAAGCATGTTGAGAAAGGTGAAGACAGGGATGCTTCGAGCAGAGTGGCAAGCTTCACTGGGAAAGTCACAAGTAGTGACCATACTTTGGATCTACTACTCAAGAAAACAGACTGTTGCAGATATCTGACTAGCACTGTTTAAGGATAACGACATAGAACAACGTTTGGGATGACTAACAAAACAAGAAGAGACTGTGTTACAAATGTCAGCATTCTAGAGAAATTTGGAATCAGACGGACAAAGAATTAAATGGTTCAGCCATCTAGTGAGAAGGCAGCCAGACCAAACTGCATATGAAACTTTACAGCAGAATGTCAGGGAGGAAGGTGAGGGGAAGACCAAGAAAGAGTTGGATATATGGTGTAGCTGAAATCTCTAAAAAGATAAACAAATCCATCACAAAAGCCACTCGAGAAATGCAAGACAAACACAGAAAACCACGGCAACCTGGTTTGAGTGAGACCACAAAAGAAGAAGAAGAAGATGTGGATACCAACATCTCATCACATCTTATCCTTCCTCATGAGAGTTCCAAAGCCCAGTTTGTTGAAGAAAAAAGAAGAGACCATTTGCCTCTTAACAAGCTTTTCATAAAGTGCAACTAATTAAGGAGTTGCTGAAAACGGATATGTGAAAAGAGTTAGAGATTGCAGCCAAGCTGTAAACCACAACACACTGTGCCACCAGCTACCCTTTCAAGGGGTGAACACAGAAGAAGCATACTTTGACATCATGACGTTACTCATCCCTATGGTGTATATACATAATTAATGGTCAGACAATAAGCTGAATGCTAAACTAACTTGTTAGGTTAGTTGCGTATTCTTTACGGGACGTTGCAGAACCAACCCCAACATCACTGAACGGTCGGCTCTCTTGATACCACTGTCGAAACCAACGCAAGACGCATGGTCCGCAGCTGGGATCGAAAACTAACTTGAACAGAGGTAAAAAAGATTCTGGAAGATGTTTAGCATTGGGGGGAGGGGGGCGAAATGGACATGGACTTTTAATCAGGTTGCATCTGGTAACTTCATTGGCTACTGAAGAAGTGGACCTATCAAGTGTGGGAGTGTCCGAGTGCAGTGATGTCAATACTTGATTCATTTATTGATTAAGCTCCTTGGGGGGGGGGGGTGCCAGCGCTGAGTGGAAAATACAGGAGGACTTTTAATCAGATTGCAACTGGCACTCATGTCATAGAGACCCTTTACCAGCGGCTAGCGCTCATCTCGGGCTTGAATCTCGTGGGTCCACACCGCATTGGGTGGATTTTTTGTTTTACACGTGATCTTGACTGCCAGGTCGACCCAACATAAAATCAGGTAATGTTTTGGGAAGTAAATGTGGCTGGCATGCGGTACTGGGTGCTGATTGGTCTATAAAATGTAGCTCTGTCAGTATATACCCAATACACGTAAAGGCGTGGAAAATGGCCTTTACTTACTCGTTGGCTACATCAGGAAAAGGTGGGGGGGGGACACTTGTAGGAATGTCCAGAGTGCACTGATGTCAACTGTTGATTCGTTCAAATGAAATGTACACTCCACGTCCAAAAAGAAGCATAGAGATACACCCCACAGACGTACGAGGAACCTGTATCAACTCCAGCGTAGAGGCAATAACATTTTCTTTTTAAACGCCGTGGGTTTAGTAAAAAATGACCTCTGATGTTCAAGATTACTCAGGATCCGATTTTTTTAAGTTTGTGCGGCTACTGAGCAGGGTTGCCATATGGGCATTTTTTATGCCAGATTCCACAAATCTGGCATATTTGAAATTGAACTGGCATAAGATAATGAACTGGCATATTCTGGCATATTTGGGTTTTTCCTGGCATTTTTTATCAAGATGTGCTCACATTTTCTTCATGGTTCCTCCGTTAGAAACACGCAAATTTACTAAAAGCAATGTTAAAATCTTTATTTCAGTTTGTCTTTGTTGTGATGTCCTGGTACGGACTAACAGAGATTCGCGCAATTTTTTTTTTGTTTTGTTGTTTTCCTGAACGGATCGTGACTGCTATAAACCTCTGTAATTTATGGTAATTTAGTAGAAAAAATGCAAGATATAAAACGAAAACCCACCGCTTCAAACATGGTCGGGTGCAAGAATTCTGTATGGTCCAGAATTAAAGATGTGTCTCCTATTTGTGTACAGCTCAGATGTGTCTGCCATTCACTAGCACTCTGCATTTGTAGTACAATTGCCAAGCTGCTATCAAATATTGGTTTCTTACTGTCAGAAATACCTCAGTGGTTTCGCCATAGTGATTTAAGATGAGAAGCCTATAAAGAACTGTTTAGAGAGATGAACACATCTACGGAGTTTGAATCAGAACGAACTGCTCCTCTTGTATTTGAGAAACTGTCATCTACTAGGTGGATTATGCGTGGAAAGATTATGTTCAATATGTTGGTGAACTAGGAAGAATTGAAAGCTTATTTCACATGTGCTGAATTAGCACAGACAACGTTTGACACAAAATATAAATTAAGATTATTAAAGGAAATGCTGTTAGACCACAATAATTATTTGTACTTTGTGTTTGCGACACCAATTGTACAAGAATTTGAAAGACTGAACAGTCTTTCCAACAAACAAAAGCTGATCCTTATGAACTACACCAAGAATTGTCCATGCACCAGAAAAGTCTTAAGAACAGACTTATGACATCACTGAGCAGAAAAAAAATATTCATCACTTTGACTTCGGTATTAAATTCATAACGGAATGTAATGCGTTCCTACAGAAGAAAAACGGGACTGAAGCTCAGATAGAAATAAACATTGTTAAAGAAAGATGTATGTGTGTGCTAGAGGAAGCTCTCAATCAAATTACGTGTAGACATCCCACCGAGAATATATTTCACAATCTGTCATAAATTGAGCCCTTTGGCAGTTTTAAATCAAATATCAAGGACACAGTTTTCAGAGCTACCATTTTTACACCTGGCAGAAAACAACATCAGTAGTATAGAAGAACAGTACAGAAAACTAATTGTTGTCAACTGGAAAGAAGAAGCTACATTTAAGAAGGATGGACTACCTACAAACGGAAGATTTTTGGCTAGGCAAACTTCGACACCAGGCATTTAAAGAGTCGGCCACTTTCGCCCTTACTTGCCTAATAATGCCCGTTAGCAATGCTGTAGTTGAGAGAATAATCTCTCTTGTTACTTCAACTAAATCAAAAGCAAGAAACAAAGTACAGCTGGATTTTCTTGATGCAGTTGTCAGAATTAGAGCAGAACTATTGATATCAAAGAAATGTTGCAAAGACTTCATTCCATCTGAGAAAATGCTTAAAGATTTTACATCCGAAAAGGTTTATGCTGCATCTTCCACTTGTTCCAGTGAGGATGACAGTGAAGAATTCAATCTAGAGCTTTTTATGTGAAGTGAGTGCAATGTTACACTTTATTTGGCAATTTTCTGGCATATTTTGGGTGATGGTTTGGCATAAAATGAGGTTTTTTATCTGGTAACCCTGCTACTGAGGAGGATGCCAGATCATCCGTGCCAGTACCATTCCCTCACATTCTCTTCTCAATTAGAGAATAATAAACAGTCTCGTGTGTGCTGGTGACACCTTTTTACCAGCATAAACGTTTATCGAGAATGTGAATTAAAAGTAAAAGTCCCTATTCAACGCCTTTAGGCATATCGGGAATATAGGGCTAGACCTATCTTTGTATAGCCACGGCCTTCTCTATTTATATATAGCTGGACGTGTATAGACCAATCAACACTTGGTGGGTGCTGTGGTCAGCGTCTCGCCGGCTGCTTTACTTCTCAGGACTGCACCTCGTACCCGCTCAAGGCTGGGAGTCAAGGTCATTTGAAAAAAAAAGTCTGGCTCCGTTAGGACGTGAACCCGCAACCTTCTGATCCGAAGGGGGGTGAGAACTCCCAGAATGTGAATTAGATGTTAATATTTATTTTTAACTGTGTAAATGTATGTAGATATATATGTATATGTATAAACATCTATCACATATATTATCATCAATCAGCAAGTCCTCTACAGAACGTTGCTCTCTTCATGACATGCCTGAAAGCATCCCTTTCCCTAGCCAACTCTCCGGCCTCATGTGCTTTAAATGTCCTGTATCCATCTCCGCGGTGGTCGACCCTCTTCGACTTACACAAACTGCACGACGCTTGATGTGGCCAAAATACTTTAACTTTCGGGATAGGGTGCTGTTTATTAGCGAGTTCTCCTTGATGTTCAGCTCGTTTAGAATGTCGACGTTTTTCCTTTTCTTGGTCCATGGTAAAGGAAAAAGGAGAAAAACAAATGTGTTTCCTTTTCTTGATCCATGGTATCAGGCGGCTACCGGTGCCATCAGAATTGGAACTCTTCGCTTGCTGTTGAAGATGGGGACGGAGCACTTATGGGGGTTACTCACTGTCTCGAAGAGTCAGCTATAGAAATTGGAGCGCATACAGAATGAAACTACGCGGGTGATCATGGGATATACAGGAGACACACCGATTGTGAGCATGCGATACAACATTGCATTGCCGACTATTGCAGATAGACTAATGATGCTGCAGGCTAAGTCATACCTTAGAGCAGCTGCAGAGAACACCCTCTGTATGAAGCTTTGGCTGCAGGTAAGGGTCAGAGGCTAAAAAGGGAGAAATCGTGGATGGCTCAAGCAGAAGACACAATAATACAAATATGCATGCTGGAGAACATTAGGCAATGAGAGAAGTGGGTCAGAGTACCAGAGGAAAAGTCTGACCTGTGTAGGGTTATGATCACATTTGGCCGGGAGTGCAGAGAGTGGCCAGCGGGTGCTACGGAGGTGGAAGTCCAACAGTTGATTCACGACAATTCACGCCCAGATGATCTGATTATCCATACAGATGGTTCGGTGGTGAGAGGAAAGAGAAGTGAATGGGAGTTCGTAGCGAAAGCCAATGGAAAATCTGTAATGCAAGACAGCCTAGCATACGACATCACAACATTTAGCATGACAATGGATGTGGAGGCGATAACTGCAGTTCTCCGGTGGCTAGAGAACAAGCTGCATACACATGTCGTAATTGTGTCAGACTCTGAAAGCATGCTGAGAAAGGTGAAAACAGGGATGCTTCGAGCAGAGTGGCAAGCTTCACTGGGAAAGTCACAAGTAGTGACCATACTTTGGATCTTTGCTCCAGGCTATGCTGGCCTGGTGGGTAAGGAAGAGCCAGATAGATTTGCTGGATCTGCACCCTGGGTGGTGAATTGATACATGACAAGATATATGTGTTCAATGTCCTTTGGAAACAAGCAACGGAATCGGTAGAGAAAGAAGATTATTACGGCCTGGATAGAATGAGGCACCTGGGTGTAACCAGAGGGTTTTGCCGGCTCACTACACTCAAGAGGAAAGGCAAGACCTACATATAACCACATTGTGACCGGTACCATCAGTACTGGAACTCTGCGCTGGCTGCTGAAGATGATGACGGAGCACGCATGGGAATGCCCCGAGTGCTGTTATTACAATTCTGGACTCAACTCAACATCAGCTGTAAACAAACACGACAGGCGGACGCAAATACTGTTTTTTCTTTTAAAGTGTGCACATTTCTATAGATTTAGGTAATTTCAATATGCTTTGTACAATCAGTAATATGGATATATTAGGCAATGACACGGGAAAGGTGTGGAAGTATAGGATAGCGTCACCCGGTGCCATCACATTCCTCCACTTGTTTGCTTATTGCTCTCAAATAGACGGGTCACGTCGGTGACCCGGAAATGATAACCGCGTTTTTTTTTTAATCGTCTGGTAGAGAGGAGAGAGAGAGAGAGATGGCCAGGGGTGCCAAGCTGAAACTGTTGCTAGGTGAACTTCGCTGCGAACAGGCTAATAATGTGACATGTCAGGAATGAAAACATGTATTTCTTGAAGACAAGAAAATACCTCGAAGCACAGGAGGCAAATGAATCTGCAGAAAAGAATCGACAGAGGGACCGTTACCAGCGGTCTGACTCAGCGCGACTGGTGTTGCAAGCCTTACCTCAGCAGTTGAAGGAGAGCGACGATGGGAAATCTTCCAAACTTGCGTCTTCCGCAGATGCTGTACACGGCACTACGACGGGTTCAGCAGTCGATTCAACAGTGAGGTTTAAACCGGAGGAATTACCCGATGGTGCATGTTTTCGACCGAAGAAGGACCTGATAAACTTGCCGATATCGAAGACACCGTCGTCTTCAGGCGCAGCTACAACTTCTACACAAGATGCTACAGCAGGGACAGCCGCTGAAAGCGAACATATGGAATACGTACGTCCAGCTGAGGTCAGTTGTTCGAATGTTATTGTCAAGTTTTAAAGTCAGTGGTGCGAACTAGTTTACATGTTTTAATGCTAACCTAGAGAATGAAAGGAGTTATAAAATGACAGACTGCCATAAGATTTATTTTGTTATAGACTATTGGCAGCAGGGTTGCCAGATAAAAACTTCATTTTATGCCAAACCCTTACCCAAAATATGCCAGAAAATGCCAAATAAAGTGTAAAATTGTACTCACTTCACATCAAAAGCTCTAGATTGAATTCTTCACTGTCAACCTTACTGTACAAAAGAAGAAGACACAGCGTAAACCTTTTTGAATGTAAAATCTTTGAGCATTTTCTCAGATGGGGTAAGTCTTTGCAACTCGTCTATAATGATGGCATATTTCTTGTTCCGAAAATCATGAACAAGGTCATCCTTAAGTGCAGGCGATATCGTATTTTTTATTGGGCATGAACATTAAGTTCTGTGCAACTGTATTTGCGCCCCGACCATGCGCTCTCATGCTTTCACTTAGATGATCAATTGTGCGTATTGCACAATGGCAGGTCATGCCGACAGCAAGTTGCAACTCTGCTGCCTTTAACTTTATCATTACTTTGCCTAAGAGTCTTTGTTGTAATAAGCTGTGACTGGCTTTTTGACGGAGTTTTCATCCTGTGTTTTTCGGATTTTTCATGATTTGATACGTTACTAATTCTTGGTGCAACAGTGCACTGACACAGTAGACTTAAATAAATTACAGAGGGCATTCGTTTATCAAAGTCACGATCCGTTTAGTAAGACAACAAATACAATAAGAAATGGCCCAAATCTCCGTTAGTCCGGAGCAGGACATCACAACAAAGTCAAACTGAAATAAAGATGTTATCTGTAGGTCTACATTGCTTTTAGTAAATCTTTGTGTTTCTAATGGAGGAACCATGAAGAAAATGTGAGCACATCTTGATAAAAAAAGCCAGAAAAACCCAAATATGTCAAAATATGCCAGTTCATTATCTTATGCCAGTTCAATTTCAGATATGCCAAATTTGTGGAATCTGGCATAAAAAATGTCAATATGGCAACCCTGATTGGCAGTATTGTTCCATTAACCTCTTACAGGTTGATGAATTTTGACAGACTTGACCCACATTAATTTCCCTTTACAAAAATGGCAGAAGGGGTGGTGTACAAAAAAAAAAGGCAATAGAGAATGTAATGTACTTCTAATCCCTACAAAAGTATATATTTTATAAAGAGAAATGAATGTACATTTTGAATATGATGATAAGTGTATGTTTAATACTCCTATAGTTAGTAGGAAAGAAGAATTCCGCAGGTGTTGATTAATTTCTTAACAACAAAATTTTACAAAAAAATTCTTCACTTACCATGGTTGTCCAGCCACAAGAGCAGTGAATATCCAAATTTGAGAAAAGCACTTTAAAGTGTGTTCATTTTCCTTAAAAATTCCAAAGTTATAAGTTTCTGGGTTAGTTAGCACTCAGGAGCTCTAAGTTTCAAGAGAATGCTGAACAAAATTTCACAGAAAAAAATTACAGAAAAATGGACCATTACACGCACAATATTTACTTTGTGCAGTTATATGCAGACTGTAGCTGCAATAATTTAAATGTAGTTTTGGCCATAGTATAGTAGTATCTATTTGCTTGGAACACTTTCCGTCTCTTATACCCTAAATGCGGTAGCAATGGAACATTGTCTGTGTCAGACTCATCAGAACTGCTAAATTCCCAAACAGCTGATCGCTCAGCTGTCGCTAACATAAATTCATCGACCAAATCACTTTCCGAAAAATCTTAATTTTAATTATCGTTATCAGAATAAAAAACATCCAGCTGAAACAATTTCAGAGCTTCGGCTACAGAAAGACGCATTCTGTGACCTGTTAGAAGGTTGTTTTCCATGGCACTAGAAAATGAACTTAGAAAATGCACTGTTGAAAATAATGCTAGCTACGAATCAGAACAATCTGCCGGCACGTATCTTGGAACCCGAGAAACCTTCCCTAAATGCTTTAAAAGTAGTTTCGAACATAAGAAAACGAATACGGCGCAATTTGCGAAACAGTATTTACGGGACACACGATCGATGCTGACAGTGTTGTTTAGGCAAATCGGAACTTCTCAGTCAACACTCGCGGCGTTGCTCAGGCCTTAAAAAGTTAATGTAAATATCCCACTCCCAGAACAGATCTGCTTATGTTGATGAACTGTATATTTTTCCCCACAACGTAGATAAGGAGTTCAACTGGTGTACAGAGATGAGTGCTGTAATAAACCCAGAAAAGGCAACCATCCTGTTGTATTCTTTGGACAACAGGATTGTTAAAGCGGATGTTCCCAGACTCAAAATAAATGGCAGGGACATTAAAAGAGACAACAGACTGTGGTACCTTTGTGTCACCCTTGACAGAAGTTTGTCTTTGAAGGATCACATAGAAAAATATACAGTTCATCAACATAAGCAGATCTGGGAGTGGGATGTTTACATTAACTTTTTAAGGCCTGAGCAACGCTGTGAGTGTTGACTGAGAAATTGGATTTGCCTAAACAACACTGTCAGCATCAATCGTGTGTCCCGTAAATACTGTTTCGCAAATGGCGCTGTATTCGTTTCTAATGTTCGAAACTACTTTTAAAGCATTTAGGGAAGGTTTTAGGACAAAGGCTTAAAAAGGTCTTAATGCACTCAAGACTATGGCAGCGATGGACATGGAGCAGAAAATGCTATCCATACTTTGCCAGCACTTAATCATCCCAGTTATTGATTATGGATTGGGGTTACTCACTGTCTCAAAGAGTCAGCTATAGAAATTAGAGCGCACACAGAATGAAGCTATACGGGTGATTCTGGGATGTACAAGAGACACCCCGATTGTGTGCATGCGATACATCCTTGCATTGCCGACTATTTCAGATAGGCTAAAGGTGCTGCAGGCTAAGTCATACCTCAGAGAAGCTGCAAAGAATACCCTCCGTATGAAGCTTTGGCTGCAGGTAAGAATCAGAGACTGAAAAGGGGGAAATCATGGATGGCTCAAGCAAAAGACACAATAAGACAAGTATGCATGCGGAGAACATTGGGCGAGGAGAGGTGGGTCATAGAACCAGAGGAAAAGTCTGACGTGTGTAGGGTTATTATCACATTGGGCCCCGAATGCAGAGAGTGGCCAGCGGGTGCTACGGAGGTGGAATTCTAACAGTTGATTTACGACAATTCACGCCTAGGTGGTCTGATTATCTATACAGATGGTTAGGTGTTGAGAGGAAAGATAAGTGCCTCAGGGTTCGTAACGAAAACCAATGGAAAATCTTTACTGCTAGACACCATAACATCTAGCATGAGAATGGAGGTGGAGGCGGTAACTGCAGCTCTCCGGTGGCTAGAGAACAAGCTGCATACACATGTCATAATTGTAACAGACTCTAAAGATAGACTGAGAAAGATGAGGACGGAGCAAGCATGAGTATGCTTTATTAAAGATGACTAAGAATGGAAGAGTCATTGTGTGAGACTGAGTACGTTTTTAACATTTTGCTTTCTGGCCTCTTTTTTTACAGAATGTAGTGCTTGTCAGTTTATTCTTTAACCAAATCTAAGAGAGATTGCTGCTTCAGTCTTCATGTTTGTTTTCAGATATCCCTTATTACTTTGGATGACCTTTCTCTAAGTCTCCTTTTTTTCAGCTTCACTAGTGCTGTCTTCCCATCTGATGTCTTGTGCTCTCTGTTGATAACTATTTCGCATGCAGCAACGAGAACACCTATTCGTCCAAAAATAAATCTGAGATCCTGGCTTTGAGAAGGTGCTAATGCTCACCTCGACCATAGAAGATGGGGTTGTAATTCATACTTGACTTCACAGGTGATGCTAGCAGAGTTGTACAGTTTTACTCTTGTACAGACTTGTAAGCGCTCTTTGTTAATTATCTCTCCATGACACTTCATGTTTGTATGGTTTTCTTTGCTGATTTATAACAATAAGAGAAAATTCTACATAGTTTTCATAATACTGATTGTTAGTGTCTACAGTTTCACAAAATGCTGAGATTGTAAGGAGTGCTCTTTTAATCTGAACTGTTTATCAGTGGCTCAAATAATGAAATCCGTTTTAACCTGCCACTTTGATACACTCAGACATTTGATGCTGGAGTATCTGTGGGAATGCCAAATATGCTATAATCTTCTTGCAATAGTCCAATGCATGTGGCAGTAGTAATGTCTATTCAAAACTTTCTGTCTCGTTACTATCAGTAATTTCTGACACATATAATTTTACATGTCATGTTCTCAAACAGTCCAGCATCTTCTCTCTCGCTTTCCCTTTGTCTCCTGTTCCCACTAATTGTCCTGCTATCACGTTTGCTTCTTGTGACATGACCAAATAATAAAGTCTCCTTCTGATGTTAGTAATCAATTCTCTTTCGGTTTTGATTTCTTTCAAAAATCTTCATTACTATATTTTATTTAATCTATTGGTCAAGTTTTCATTATTTGTCTATAAAACCACATCTCTGCTTGCATCCGCTTATTTTTTTAACTAGTCAAATTGTCCATGATTCACTTTCATATATCAGGATTAGAACTTTAAAACTCTTAACAACTCTTCTCCTCACCCCAATTGATGCTATATCCATTCTTATATGAGTAAGTTAGTAATTAGTAAATGTCTGGTCAAATATTGATGAAGTTGATACAATTAAATGAAGAGCCTTTGGGAGTCATGCGAGCGTTCGTTTGTGTGTGAAAATGTGCCTGTACACAGTGTAGACATTGGGGTCTCTGTTAACGGCCATTTCTCCTCTTGTTCCCAATTCCAACACGTGAGCCTTTTTGTTGACCCTGTCACAGGCTTGTCAGATATCATTGACCACAGCTGGTGTGCTTTTCTTGGACTCCTTTAGCCACACTTAAAGTCAACCTGAAGATGCAGATTTTCTATCATTATTTGCGTTTAAAAAAAAATGCTAGGTTGTTGTCAGGAACAACGGAACCAGGGGCACTGGAACTTGGGGGCTTAGAGCCCAGAGTCCCCCACCCCTCCCCCTAAAATGTTAAAGGGAGCTGGGCACTGCCATTGTTTGGGCCCTAATAAGTAGCGTCAGTTGTTTATTGTTTACTGTGTGTAAACATGAGGTCATTCATGATTGCGCTCTTTGGCAGCTGACTATATCTTCCGTTTTGGTTAATTTAGCTCTTTCAGTACCAGGCATTACTTTAACTCATTCTGTCGTAAGTGATAATTTGTGTTTGTATAGGGACCTAATATAATTATTAGACAAGGAGGGTGGGGGGGGGGGGGGTGTTTAGTCATAATTTGACCCATAGCGGGAGTGTAACACCTGAGTAGGTAGGTATACACTAGTGCTTGGGTTGCTTCTGCAACGTCCTGTTAAGGATACGCAACTAACTTAACGCAGTGGCTAGTCGCTCGAAAGTCTTGGGGTTGGTTCTAAACCGGGGCGGATTAAACAAAAATAGTTGATCTATGGGGACAGTTGAAACTGGCCGAAAATATTGTGTGGAGTAAAGGCAGAAGATTTAGTATGGAACCCATCAGGTGTCTAATTTGTTTATAAAAATGTGGGTTCTTACTGGCGAAGTGGTTAACCGTTAGCTACTCGCTTTGTAGCTCGTAGGTTCGTTTCGCGGACACATCGTTCAGTTCATGAGTGGTGTGCACTTTCTGCGGAGATCGTTGGTGATCGTCGATGGAGCTACGGAGTTCATGCTTTGGGCGCAGCTTTCGGTAGGCGGCTTGCTGTTCTAGGGGATAGACCGCCATATGGAATAAGCCGGTTAATGATGTCCATCCTCTTGAATTTGATTGCATCTTTACGCAGATGGGGCTGCCATCATTTGCCTGATGCACCACTAAAGTGTCCTTTACTCTTCTTCACTTACTGCCTATTATTATTGTGTCTGTAGTTTTCTGTGTGCCCATATGTCTTTCTGATAACCTTTTCCGTCACCAGCCAGGTTCAGTTTTTTGTTTTTTTTACGGCGGTTAGACCACATATCAAACATCATATTTCACCTTGTCACTCTTTTGTTTTAGCTCTGACCTGCAAACAATCTGCTGTACAATATTGCTGAAATAAACTGCTTACCCGTCCATGAATGAACGTATAATCACAGTGTCCTAGGCCCGATCTTGTAACTCAGCACAGTATGCTGGGACCGAGTTCGTTAACTGTACCACGTGCGACTCTAGCTATTAATGAATCGCTAAAGTCGGACGTGCCTGTACCTTGCTCAGGTTAGTAATAATTGGTGGGTGGTTAAGTTGGCAACATTGATGTTGAACGTTCTAGTCACGGGTCAGTGGGCCCTCTGTGTGTAGTAGAGTTAAATTGTTTTACAGGCATCGTGTGCCCGTATATCTCTATATATCGTCCCCAGCCTATTTCTTTTCCCTTGTTCATTGCATACAATTCAGACCAACACGGTACGTGTGACGCACACATCAGTGGTAGCCGTATTTTTTTGCGTGCAGAAATCTGGCTGTCAAAGACATGCACCTGTTTGCCGAGTTCATAGCTGCCTTATGGGGACATCGTGTAAGTGCTAACTTGAAATGGACTGAATGGCTTACTGTACAAAAGTTCAAACAACACCTCTTAACTCATATGCACGCTATGAAGCTGAAACTAGGATTACCAGATTACTAATGTACACTGAAGCCGTTGTAACGAGTAATGTAGTGATTAGTCGCTTGCCTGCCAGCCAGCCCGATGGTCTTGAGTTCGAATCCGCATCTAGTTTTGTTTTTTCAATTGACCTTGGCTGCCACGTCTGAGCAGCCTAAAATATTTATCTCGTGTGCTGTTGGCCACGTCTCCGCTATAGCGTAAAACAGATCCTTTACCTAAATATTTAAAAAAAATCCTTGGTGTAGCGGCTAGAATATTGCCTGCGGATCGAAAGGTCGCTGGGTCGAGTCTTGGCGGACTTTTTTTTTCAAAATGACCTTAACTAAAAGTCATTTAAAAAAAAAAGTTGGGTTTCCGCCGACCCAATCTGGAGTGGGTACCAGGTACAATCCTACAAAATCAAGGCGGCCACTGTGATGTTGACCATATCACCCACCCAGTGGTTTATCAAATATAGATCCAGCCCTATTTGCCCAATACGCCTGAAGGTGTGAAAAATGGTCTTTTACTTTTTTTTGTGTGTGTGTGTGGGGGGGGGGGGGGTGTCGTTTGCTACAATAAGAGCTGGTAGATTAGGTCTGTTATTAGAGTAATACAGTAAATTAGCTAGCGACGGATTGTGTTTTCTTTTTCTTTTTTTAGACACCTCAGAGACGGGGAAATGTGTCCCCGGGTGTTCGTTGACTGGAGTTCCGGCGCCAGTAGAACTGCGGAGTTCCCGCTAATTGGTGTCTGGTTAGGTTTCCTGGAAATTATTTTAGCGATGCCTCCAGGAGCTGCTGATTCTGGATATCACTTTTGGAAGGGGGGAGGGGGAGGTTGTTGATGAAGTAGGCGCTGACAGATGCAGAGCTCTGATTGTTACCACATTGTTAGAGTCATAAACTGTTTTCCGTTACATTTTTTGACTGACTTGCGTAATTCGCCGCTGTGACATGAATGCAGATTTTTATTCCGGGATATAGGAGTTTGAACTCATCTGCAGAAGATTTGGCACCAGACCGCTTTAAGTTAATTCTGACAACAGAAGATGCGTCATACCGTTGTGAAATGATGACCGCAGGGTCTGCCAAGTTAACAAACACAACAAGCAAAATATTCGTGTAGGTTTGCGAAGTCTGGAAAATGACAGCAGTCAACTATTTTGCTTGGTTCCCTGGGCCTGTAATCTGCTGGTGCGTCGTTCTTCTGTAGCTTACTAGTGCAGGCTGGGCCAGGAAATCTCTGTCACAGTAAATCTCATCACTCTGGAGCCGTCCACACAAAGACATTCGCCGTAATGGATAACCGACCGTTGCCGTCTTTTGCCTTGTTTGTCCGCTCCCTCAGAGTGCTGTCCGCCTTTCTCTCTCTCTCTCTGTTGGTGTTATTCTGCCAACCGTATAGCTACCTATCCTTTGATAACCTGTCTTAAATTTTCCATCCAATTGCTGTGACTGTTACGACTTTTAATATGGCCGAAATATTTTACGTGTCACTTTATATTTCTCCACATCTCTTTAATCCTTTGCTCCACGGAGTCTCTGTAATTGATTGTTTTTGTTCCATGAAATAAGACCTTTTCGTCTGTATGTCCAAATATTCAGATACTTTAACTTTCTAATTGCTTTGTCTCCACTGCTAACTTTATGTCGTCTCTTCAAAGGTAGTCAGTCGTGTTCCCTATTGCCTCCCGAATGTTGCTTATGTGCCCCACACACTCTAATGTTTTGGCGCTACACTCCTTTGATCTGTATAGATTCTTATTGTTTGTTCACTGCCCCAAACTCTCTATACTAGAGATGAACATCCCCCATCTCCAGGGTACCAGCTTGACCCTCTGTTTTGTTGATTGTCCAGGTTTCTAAGCCATCTATCACACACACACACACAGACACACACACACACACACACACATATATATATATATATATATATATATATATATATATATATATATATATATATATGCCCGGCTCTCTAGCGTAGTTGGTTAAACCTGACTTTTGCGGCGGCCGGGTGACGAACTCCTTGTGGTCCGGGTTCACTCCCGGGGGTAGGCAGAAAAGCCACATTTCTCCCAGATTAACGGTACCTATAATGGAATCAAAGCCGAAGGGTTGCGATATCCATAGTACCGAGCCAAGGGGTTTACAACTCTTCATTTCTGGATACTTTATAAATATATATATATATATATATATATATATATATATATATATATATATATATGTGTGTGTGTGTGTATGTGTGTGTGTGTGTGTGTGCGTGCTAGAACCGATGCTGTTGTCTGGCTCTTGTTGTTCTCCCATTGTAGCTTTCTGAATCTATGCCTGTTTCCTGGGATGCCATGGGGATAACATTCTGAGTGCCCACCATTTGCGAAGTGAGAACCAGTCATTTATGAACGCTACAGTGCAGGATCTTTCAGCTGAATTACTCAGGGGCCAACATGTTGAAAATGTGGATCGTCACGGACCAGAGCCGAACTTCAGCATTGAAAGATCATTATTACAGTACAGTTAGCAATGATCCGCGGGCCACTTGCTAGATCTCTGTGGGTCGCTAGATGAAAAGCTGTGTTATAGTGTGTAAATCTATAAATAGACTATGGCAAATATGTTGTCGGCAGTCGCAAAGCTGGATTCCAGTTGGGAGTGACACCTTCCGAAAACGCCGCTAATCCTGGGTGTTGAAGTGGTGTTGAAAAGCGGCTTAATTGCGCCGAGTGTTATCACATTTGTCCGGGTCTTTTCCAGAACTGCTGGTCGCCTGCTAGAGTCTTACAGAAAGCATTAACTAAGTATCTCCACCAGCGACCCTCAAGGGTATCAAAAACTTCCACACTCAGAGAACTAACGAGTGTGTCAGAAATACAACTTGCAGAGCACGAGGCCAGCGGTTTGGCCACTTCAGCAGGGCACACCCTTTTAATGATTGAATAACACGGATTAATATATTTGCTGTTGTAGGCGATAGAACGTGACCATTGACTAATCGCCGCTCCGGTTCACCATGTACACAATCGAGAAAAGAGCTAGGATTGGCGGCGGAGCAATGATGGTTTTGATTTGCAGAAGACTTCATTATGATACCAAGATTCGGGTGTAGAAATGTAACTAGGATGCAAGGGAATGATAGCCAGAAGAAAACCTTTGAGAACCACTTATGCATACCATAGCAGTTTATTCCAGCAAACATCATCAGACATACCTGCGGCAGATCGGGAACCGGTGTGATCGATAACCTCACTGTCTAGCCTTCTCATCTAGCCATTGATTGATTATACGCCGATTTGTTCTCCGCCATTGTGCCTCGGGGATGCGTTTGCCCTAATTAATTTACCGGGCTCTGTCTGCTGCAGGCGACTCGGGCCCATATTAACAATAGCACCGCTGCTATAGCAGAAGTCTCCACTTCACATATACGCTCAGAAACCCCGTCTCAAGTTTATCTTTTGTTTGTTTCGTGTCTTGGGAGAAGGGCTTCTTTTCCATTCGCATCCTTACACACACCCCCTTTTCCAATCCTTAACGCGGCTCTTCTTACCATTGTTTAACCTGCTGTCCAGTCCGGCGTCGCTTCCCACCAAAATTAAAATAAAAAAATAATAATAATAATAATAAACACGCGAGAAACAGAACGCTTGAAAATGCAAAACTGAGTAGTGACATTTGAAAGACAGGATGGTGCATATATTTTTAAAGGCTACAAAACATCACCAGAAGAGATATAATGGGGGGGGGGGGGGGATAACCTTACACCTGAAGATAACAGTGTGTGTATATGTACAATGGATGATGGAGGACAACGAATGGCTGGAATACCTTACGTAGCTGGGCAGCAAATAATCGGTGGTTAGTAACTTGAACACTGCTGAATTATCTGATGAATGATAGGGCTGCAGCGTCATGATGTTCAGCGTCTGCACATTGAGAAGACTCACTGCACATATGTGTTCTTGGGCACACTGTCCAGCTGTCGTGAACTTATCCCTGTACTTGACTAGTTTAGTATACACGCATAAGCATCGTTTGTTGTTTGTTTAGTTATAAAGATCACATTGTTCAACCTTAAAGAAGATTATAATTGGGGTCAGAATACGAATCCTAGGAAAGCGAGTTCTTATGAAGGTCGGGAAACGAATCCTGGACTGGTCGATTAGTGACAAATTATGTGAGAGCTGCCGTTTGGGGTTACGTAGAGGAATTATAAGACCACTGTGGATTGATCTTTGTTTGTTGTTTGTTTTAGTATCCAGAAACCATGAGCCTGTGGACCGATAAAAAGGTTCACTCAAAAAGATAACTGTAAGCCTCGAGCTGCGCATATTTTCAGTCTGGTTTTGTGTGTGGGAGTGTGTCAGGTCGAGGGGGACGGGGAGCGGGGAAGACTCATTTGTCAAGATATTGGGGGCGGGGTGGGGGCATTGAAGGTAATTATTTAGACACATAGACAGATGAGACATACTTACATGCAGAGACGTGACAGAAATTTGCAACAGGATGACCTACAAACACACACACGTACGCACACACACACACACACGTACTCACACACACAGAATGGGTTTAGAAGTAGTCGACCTGTGTATGTCTTACCTATGTTGCGTGCCATCATATAACATTGGCTTCTCTGTGTTATACAGTATCAAAAGCAGCTGGCGTGTTCTGTAACAATGTGTACTGTCTACAGTCTATACGTACTTACCTGTCTTACTCACCCCCTCCACACCATCACCTCTGTCCGCATCTCATTCACACACACTCCCTCTAGGAAACATTTGCGTACCACTGGCGTTCTCGTGTGAAAGAATTCCCAGTGTGTACCTGCTTATCGTTCAGAAGCGTTGATAGATTACAGTGGTGATGAGCCTACCTTGCTACATCCAGATCACTTAGAGAATTACACTGAAAGTTTGTCTTTTACGTCATCGCTATCTCGTCAGGGGTGTTCACTAGATCAGTGTTCCTCAACCCTTTCACCACCGCAGCCCATCATAACAGTGGAATTTGCTTCGCGACCCACCTGATAGAATAGATCCACTGTATCATAACAGTGGAAGTTGCTTCGCGTTTCACCTGATAGAATAGATGCACTGCATCATAACAAGCATGCAGTAGAATGCAACTGGACGAAGAACAAGAACTCTCTGCCCGAGACTCAGTGCATGATAAGAAGAAGAAGTGAAGAATTCGTTAAATAAAGTGACGCATAGTTGCTGGGCGTTCAGATTCAGATTCCGACTACCGCCGGCCTCTTGAATGTTGAAGACAGCGATGTTGAAGACAGCCAAGGTTGAGTTAATTGTGTTGACTATTTCGCGTTACAGTTTCGTTGTACATTCTTGTACAATGTCTCTAAAGTTGTTCGCTTACGGTGCAACAAGCATTATAGTCGTAGAATGACGCCTTCCTATAGGACACACAAGTCCCGTATTATCATGTCCCTGGCACTGCGTCCCTGGCAGCATGGGCACCCTTCAGGGTTATCAGAAATAGTGATTCAGTTTCACGCGCCAGGTATATCATCTGTAGAATGTCTTGGGTATATAAGGGATCCGCGGAAACCCAACAGCAGCAGTCACTGTTGCTGGGCAACAGCAGCAGACACTGTTATATAACCCACAGACTGAGTATCTTGCCCCCCCCCCCCCCCCCCCGGACACACGCAAGTCAGCCGGCTGAAGAGTGATGATTTCAGCACACCCACACAGAGGAAGTGCAGCTGTTGGCATGAATTGTTTTTGTTTTTTACCCACCTGACAAATTGGCACAAGAAACAGGGAAAGAGTGTTCCCCCGCCATTCAGTGTTTGGTTTTACCTGTACATTACTAGGTCAGACCAGTTACTGAGATTCCAGTGTGAGAAGTTGAGGTGACGAGGAAGAGAAATCGAGACAGTTGAGGAAAGGAGGTCGTTGGTTTAAATACTTGGTTCATAAAAAGGCCCCGTTTGTTGCATTTGTTTATGCCCGACATTACTGTCAACAACGCCGGTTGTCTTATAACATGATCCAGGATGAAGATATGACTGAGACCACTTGTTTCTTGTTTTTTTAAACACTGCTCTATTGTGCCGGGAGATGCTGCTATCTGCAAGTCGAAAAGTATCGCCGTTATCAGAGACAATATGTGCCTGTTGTCTGTATTTAAAGCGACGGTTGGGAAAAATGGGGACAGACGTTTATATATGTATATCTTTCACCTTGAAAAACACAAGTGTAATAGACATTTGAAAGATTGGAATGACAGAAAAAAAATGTTTTAACAACAGGAACATATTAATAACAAGACAGATAAAGAGGATACTAACATGAAAATTGTCATGTTTAAAAAAAAACACGCACAATCAAATATTGTTCTTCTGTAGAGAAACACTGAAAATATAGAAGAAATAAAAAGAAGCAATCAAAATATAAGCCAGCATAATGGAGGGGGGGGGGGGTTCTTCCATACCAGGAATATGCTATTCTTCTTTTGAATGCAGGTACTTACTTTTCTTTGTGAGTTTATTTATTTCAAGGTTTTTTTTTTGTTTGTTTAATCTGCCCGCAGTATTCTCATCATTCTTATATAAAACGACATCACAGCAGCTTCTACTTAATTGTTCATATATCAGCTCACTGTTCATGCTGTACAGAAGAAATGCTAATTGCAAAGACCTTCCAAAATGCAACATAAATGTAAACAGGACAAACCTCAACAAGCAAGTTGATTTGTTTAATTACTTGGATACCCTGATAAAATCAGATGGAAGATATATTGAGAAAGTTAAGTGTCGAATAGCTCAAGCAAAGGCAGCATTTTACAAAGTGAAGAATTTTTATGCAATCTTTCTTTGTCAGTTGAGACGAGAAAGAGAATTCTTAAAAGCTATATAAATCTTATTTTGATGTACAGATGTGAATCATGGCCAGTTAGTAAATTAGTGAAAACTTATTTGGAAGCTGCAGAGATGTGGTTAAATTAGTAACCATGGAGATGAGATGTCTGAGAAGGACTGTAGGAGTGACCATAAGAGATAAGATCAGGAATGAGATCATAAGAGAAAAAGTCGGCACAGAACCAATTCTAAATTACATACGAAGACAGCAAGTGAAATGGTTTGCCCACTTAGAGAGAATGCCTTGTGACACCATACCATACAAAGCATACATGGAAAGAGAAGAAAAACGTAGAGCACGAGGTAGACCAAGAACAAGATGGAAGGATAACATCAGAGAAACTCTACAACAGCACGATGTGCCAATGGTCGAGGCGGCCAGAAGAGCTAGAAACAGAACCTTATATCTCCCTCGACACCCACAGCGGTAAAAGAGGAAGTGAAGAAGAAGAAGAGATGTGGTTTTATAGACGAATGATGAGAATACCCTGGACAGAAAAAAAAAGAGTATTGAAGACGTCTTGGAAGAAGCTGACTTACAAAGGGAACTGTTGCCCACATTAGAAAGAGACAGTCTTTAATCTTTGGTCTTGTGATGAAAAGGAGAAAACTGGAATACATCATGATGGTAGGAAAGTTGCAGGAGAGGAGAGACAGAGGAAGACCGAGTGAACAAATGCTGGACGATATGACATCATAGCATGGAAGATCATCTGTGTCAGAGTTGGTTGAAAGTATATGAGACTGAAGGTTGTGGATAGACATGACTACCAAGCGCCATACGGCATGGACTTAAAGAAGAAGTTCATGCTGTTTTCACAACCAGAAACATTTTGTTAAACTGCTTTGTGTGCTAAGTGTCTGTAATGTCCTGTGTCCACTGTCACATTGTTTGACCATCTTCTTTTATGAACCATGCCATTGCTTTCTAATCCAGTGTGATGTTTTATATAGCCAAAGCGCTTGGCCCTGCAGTTAGTGTGTTGGACTGCGGATTCGAGCTGGGGGATGGCAGAAAAGCCAAAAGCTGCATACTCCCCAGTTTAATGATGTATATGGCACCAAGGCTGAAGGGCTCTGATGCTCACAACACTGTGAGCACTTCAAGTGCTTCTGGTTCCCCAAAAAAATATAGCCAAAGAATTTAATTGTACCAGGACTTTTCCCACAGCCTTCGTATACCTTGCATGTAAACAATCTGCTTTCTTCTTCTGCCCTTTATCCCACTAGAGTATAGGCTCTCAACAAACTCACGCCCTCAACAAACTCACACCCTCAACAAACTCACACCCTCAACAAACTCACGCCCTCAACAAACTCACGCCCTCAACAAACTCACACCCTCAACAAACTCACACCCTCAACAAACTCACACCCTCAACAAACTCACGCCCTCAACAAACTCACACCCTCAACGAACTCACACCCTCAACAAACTCACGCCCTCAACAAACTGACACCCTCAACAAACTCACACCCTCAACAAACTCACGCCCTGAACAAACTCACACCCTCAACAAACTCACACCCTAAAAAAACTCACACCAGGTCCTGTACTGTCACATGCAGCTTCCCCCATGTCCTCCCATCTTTTTTAACTTCACTGTTAGTTTTAATTTATTTCACCTTCACTAATTTCCTAGAGTTATGAAAACTCCTCTTGCCTTTTGCATTCATATTTTAATGTTTCTATCAGTCCCCCCATCTTTATCTGCATACTGCCAGAAGACAACTCGTCACAAACATCAGAAAGAGACAGTCATCAATTTGTTGGTCATATTATGAGGAGAATGAAACTGGAACATGTTGTGACCACTGTTGAGATCTGTAGGAAGAAAGACGGAGGAAGACAGCATGAGAAGATTCTTTAGAGCCATTTGTCATGGCATGGAGGGGTTTCAAAACACGAACTGATGCACACCGTTGCAGATCGTAGATTGTGGAGAGGTATGATCACCCACGCCAGTCGGCGTGACACATTTTGGTGATGTGTTTTGTAGGTGAATAGTTCTATGTTTAATTCGAGTTGATGTTTCTGTTTTTGTTCTTCAGTACATTGGAACGTTCTCAGTTTCTGGGAGTGATAAACAAGCCCGGGAGCACCAGATGGAGTCGCAGCTGGAACAAATGAGGGTTAGTGATCAATAACAGTTATGTGTGAAAAAACAAGTTCACATTGCTGAACATGAATGGCAGGGTGAAGAAGGGAATTAATGACCAATATTGCTAGTTTTGTGAATAACAAATTTCAGAATCTTTGATGTACCAGGGTTCAGTTTCTGCAGCGGGGGGTTGAGGGAAAGACAGTTCTAGTGACTTTTGACAGTGGTATGGGAGTCTCCAACATGAAATTGATTTGCTGCCTTGCACATATTTATTGTTCCTGAAGACAACAGTTTATTGCACATAACCATCGTGTGGGTTCCGGGGCCCTATTATAGGGAAAACAAGAATAGACCCACTGCCTACCCAAAAGCATGTCGTAAGAGTCGACTAATTGGGAGCTTCCTTCGAAGTCGGAGTGCATCTGCCTGAGAGGCAAGGAACCAGCAGTCTGCATACAAATGAGTCAGATCTGTAAAACGGATGCACACGCAACACTCAAGTTCTGGAACAGGACTGCAGTCCAGCAGTGGATAAACAACCAGAACTTTCCGCCAGAGTTTACAGCTGGTGAACGTGAAGAAGAAGATAACCATAGCAACAGGCCCTCTATGTACATATTACCACCTACTAATGTTTTTTATCAAAGGCAGACAGAATAAATAGACATACAGTTCTAATGTTTTAGGTCCACTGGTTCGGTGTGGTTCACATCACCTGAGCTATGTTAAGTCTCATTGCTGAAGAGACCTTTTCCCCCCCAACCCAGTAGCAAATCTCCATAAACATGGTGACTGCGTTGAAGAGCCCTCTTTTACCTCTCCAAGCTGAGAAGAGATTGGGGAATGCATAACAGGCACTGACATTTCTCATTTGCAGAGAAGCATATTGGGATGTAACCTGGCCATCATTCAGTACATAATATGCTACTGGTGGTGATTATATCTAAGTTGATAATATACCCTCAGCAGGTTTGAGGTATTTCAGCAGACTCCATTCCAGTGCTCAGGGAAAGAAGTATTTGTTCTTAAACTTAGAGAATCATCATGTAGTAGGTCTATTGCAGAATGTCACTCTCATGACAGACTGAAAGCCACCCTTGCCAGCGTTGCCGCCTCATGAACTGGTAATCTGGTAATCCTAGTTTCAGCTTCAAAGCAAACGGGTCACTCCATAGTTGCTCCGCTCCTGTGCCAACCAAAAACACATGTAGCTCACAGTGTCATGCCATGCACTGAACTCAGAAGCTGGGCGACGAAACTATATCCTTCCAGTCTACAAATGGAGCAAAAATGCAACGGCCACCATCTGACAGAAGAAAAAAAAATTGCCACGGCTAAAAAAAAAAAAAATAGGTGGCCGTGCCTAGCATCCATTTTGACCTCAAGCATTATATGAGGGTTAATAAACGGTCACCCTAGCAGTACCCTCATTATT